>CM017481.2:3187419-3787419 GCA_007827005.2 Populus simonii
ACGCAGAACTCACCGCTTTTGTAGAGTTAGCTGAACCAATCTATGAAGAATGAGCATGCCACATGTCAAGCCAATGACATAAAACAAAAGCGCTTACTGGGAGGCAACCCAGCACAAAAAAAAAAAAATCAGATTTGCTTTCTTTGTCCTTATCTTTTATTTTTTTTCGCATTTTAATTTTTTTTTTCTTTTCTGTCATTCTCTTATGTTCCTTTACTTTTATTTCAACATTGAGGACAATGTTGTGTTTTAAGTGTGGGGGTATTGGGAGAATTTTAGTTTTCTTTGTTGTTCTTTAAAAGAAAAAAAAATTTATGTTTGATCTTTTGAACTCCCATTGGTTTTTTAGAATATGAGTATTATGTATGAGAATTAGTTGAGATAGATGAATAATATAAATCAAATGAAGGAGTGTGCATGCAAGTTTTAAGGTTTAATTGGTTTAGGGATTGACTTTGAGAATATGCCATGTTGACTTTATAGTGTTATACCAATGCAAGCTTTTGAGCCTTCAACATTATATTCTTTATTGTGCCTTCTTTTAATGATATGTATCTTTAGAACTTGCTTCATATCTTGTTGAGATTACATTCATATTACATATATACATGAAGATGATAAAGGCATTAGGAATTTTAACCACTTGAGCCAAAAAGCCAACCTAAAGCATATTATCCTTAGTGAGCCCCTTTTGAGCTTGTTTATCTTTTCTTTGCTTTATCCATGTATAAGCCTTAACTTTTTATATGTTTTCCTTTTCCCCTGGCCAAGGATTAGTAGAGCGTATACTTATGATATCTCATGGAATTATGGTTGGAAATTATGTGAAAAGAAAGAAGAAGTGATGTTTGATGAAAAGATGGGCAAAGTTGCCAAAGGTAAAAAAAAAAAAAAAAAGGAAAGAAAAAGAAAAGAAAAGAAAAAGAAAAAGAAAAAAAAAAAGTGTTCCTTTATGTTCTTAAGATTTTATATTGAAAAAGCTTGAAATCAAAAGAAGTTAAGCATTGGTGATTAAAGATGGAAAATTTATGTGCTTTGATGGAATATCTTGTTTGAAATATCATTTTTCAGAATGCTCTACTTTCTTTGGTTTGAACCTTTTCTTTTACTCTCTTTTACCTCACCTTAACCTTAGCCCCATTACAACCGGAAAATAAGACCTTTTGATTCATGTAGTACTTGTAATAAGTTGCTAATGGAGATGAGATTGAAAAGCAAGCTTATGGTAGAACATACTCTTTGATTGAATTTGAGAGATTTAAACACATAAACCCTAAACACATGAGTGTTGGAGTGTATATCAATGAGAGGACCTATCACTTTGGCATGGCATAGATTTCATTTAAATCCCGACGGTTGATTGAGTTTTGAAGTTTGCATGTAAATGAATTCATAAGAATTATACTATTTATCCTTCATGATTGTATTCTTGTTTATAATGCATATATTCTTGGACATTGATGGGAGATTAAGAGATTGATCATAGTTTTTTTCAATTTGATTTTATTTATCCTTTCTCGAGGACGAGCAAGAGCTAAGTGTGGGGGTATTTGATGTAACCATATTATTCGATAGTTTCACCCACATTTACCTAATGTTTTGTCCATGTTTTATATATAAAATGCCTTGATATTCTTTGTTTTATGTTTTGAAGGCATTTTTGGATGAAAGATGCAAAAAGGAGTAAATTGGAGGTAATTGGCAGATTTGACGTTCAGTCGATGTTTTGTGCAGAGCGTGAGTTCTAGAGATCGAAATGAAGTGATTCCAGTGGCACTAAAAAGCTAACATCCATACCTTTCTGGAAATGTAATGCAAGAAAAATAAAAGGAGAAAGATCATGGAAATCACATCCTGCAAAGTCAAATCTCGCATTCTGCCAGTGTTGACCTTTGGTCATTCAAAATTTAATATCTGGATCTACAGAAGTCCAATTGATGCAAACTCAATTTTCTTGGATTCCTAATTCAAAGACCTATCCACGCTCAAAATTTCAGCCAAAAACGATGTCATATGAGGGAGATATGATTTTCCAAAGATGACAACTGAATTCTGCCAGCAAACAGGTTTCGTGAAGAAACGAGTCCAAATTACATTCCGAAGCATCTAAACCGACATCCAAGTTTTTATATCAGCAATTTAGCTCCTCTAAGTCAGAGTTTGAAGATTTCATGCAAGGCTATTTCTCCTTTTTAGGAAAAATAGTTATTGAAGTACTTAAATGTAAACTGTCAACTTAAGGAAGGACTATTTTGTAAAATAGAGACTAGGGTTTCTTAGCATATAAAAAGAAAGAGAGAAGGGGCAGCAGCTAGCAGAAAGGAGGGAGAGCAGAAGGAGGCAGCAGCCAGCAGAGAATAAACACAAATTCTCTCCTCTACAAACCCAAAAAATCATGCTCTTTTCATTCTTTAGAAGTAGTTGTTCAATAGTTATGCAAGGCTAAGCTCTTTTCTTGGTTGCAAGGACACAACAAACCTTCGGACTTCAAGAACCGTGAGATTTATTCTTCCTTCTATTTTCAGTTTATGTTATGAATGAGTATGATTGTTTTCCTATGCATATTTCCTATGATTGTTGTTGATGATTGCTAGAGCGGACTCTAAGTTATTGTTGTGAACAATCTATTGCTAAGTTTAATATCAAAACCGGAGTTGTGATATATGAACTTGTGAAGCAACTAAGCTTGATAATTGTGGCGGAACTACGTTATTGAACTTAGGGAGAACATTAGAACAAAGTGACACAAGCTGCGGACAGCTTGTATGTTAATCTTGATGAAATTATCTAGTTCTTAAAGCTACCATTAAATTGAATCATTAGTGCGGACACTTTGATTGTTTGTTGGTTAGGATTAGTTATACGGCGGATCCGTTAATTAATCAACGTTAAGAAAAGATAAAATTTCAGAACATAAACTGCAATTTTCGTTTCAAGGATCGGTTCTAATTTCCGTTGGTGGATGTGTGCTTGCGACCAAGGTTTGTTTTCTTGATAAGTTTCGGTTTTAATTGATTTTGTTTGCTAGTTTAATTGCTGCCATAGTTTAGATTATCACAAACCAAATCCCCCCAATTACATAACGTACAACATAAAAATCTGACTTGAAACTTCCTCGTGGGATCGACCCCTTGCTTGCTCTATACTATCTTGTGTGTTGTGTTTGAAGCTAGGGTAATTAATTTGTGCGACCGCGACATCGCAACAGCTATCAAGAATGTTATATGATTTAATTTTTTATTTTAACCTAGATCTTGGGAACTCTATTAAACTAGGTATGGTTACTATCATTAAACTCTTTAACCTCCAAGCACCATAGAGTACATTATTGAGGGTAAGAAGTTTTCAAAAGTCATTTTCAGAATAACCTTACTCATAATACCATGAAGGTTAATAAGTTCTCCATGTATAAGTTTTCACCTTCCATTGTAAATGGAAAACATCATCTTCTCGGAACACACGTGTCTTGTCACCAATATCAACCCATCATTGCTCATGATTATTGACTAGGTTGACTTTGAAAACAACAACTAATTTATATATACTTAAGACTTAATTTGTGAGATAATTAACCTCAGTGACATCAACTTGAGATCTCTAGGTTCCCTTATTCACCTTTATTTCTGCAACCTTGATCAAGTGCCCAATCTTGTTGTAAATAAAGTATTTTTCATTGAACCTCTTGGCAATTCCTTTCCCTTTCATAATAAGTTTTTTCTTTTTATTTTTATTGTGGAATCTCATCACCTGTTCCATAATAATTCCTTTAAAGGCACTAAAAGAATTGACTCTTCTTTTGGACAACTTATTATCCACTTCTATTCTCAATCTTAAAATGAAGTCTTCAACTCCTATTTCCTTGCACTTGTATTTAAAATAGTTCTTGAAATTTTTTTAAGATGATGATAATCTTTCAATGATTGCAGACACTTGAAATGATTCATTTAGTGACATACCTTTAGCATGTATATCACACAAGATGAGTTGAAACTCTTGAACTTAGCTCATAATAGTTATTGAATCAACCATTTTGAAACCTAGAAATTTACTGACTATGAATTTCTTCATGTTGGCATCTTTAGCATTATACTTCTTGTCCAAAGCTTCTCACAATGCCTTTGCACTTTTAATTGAACTATGCACACCATCTAATGTATTGTCCAATCCATTCAAGATGTAGTTTTTGCACATGACATTATTGTGATACTAAGCATCCATAATTGTCACTGTAGTAGGATCATATTCATCATCTGATAGTTTTGCACTTCTTCTGTCAAGAACTTTGTCAAACTCAAAGTGGCCAAATTAAATATCATCTTTCATTGCCACCTCTTAAAATTCATTCCATTAAACTTTTCATGTTTCTCATCATGCACCACAGAAAAAGGTGGTAGAATCTTCAATACCAAAGTAGTACTTGTAGAAACAACATTTAAGGAGACAACCAATTCTTAAGTAGAAGACATTATAAGATCTAAAAATAATATTAGCAAAAAATTACACCTTAAAATTGTTGGAAATTATTATTATTTGGTAAATTTTTAAATACTTGTTAAATAAAAAATCACTTGCATAAAATATGATCACATAAAAATAAACATGCATAAGATTTTAAAGATTTAAGCATAGGATTTATATAATCAACAAATATATATATATATATATATATATATATATATATATATATATAACAATTATTCAATCAAATAAATATTGAATTGAAAAACAAGCTCTTAATAAAAGTTTAGGAGACTTGTTGAAGACAATCAAAAGAAAATAAGGAACTTGACATTGTTGCCAAAGATTGAATTCTTTGTTCTTAAGGTGTAGTTATCTGTCACGTAGTGTAAACAATCCCAATGTAATTGCCTCCAAAGAATTCAATACAACACCTAGAAAAGATGCAGTCTATAAATTTAATGGAATGAACTCAATTTTCTCTCTACAAAAATGGATTCTTAAGATCTAGAGTAAAAAAAAAAGAACAAGTCATAGAAAATACAACAATAAAGAAAGAAAAGAACTCAAGAAATTTCTTTATTCCCTTTCCACCCATCCAAGACACCTATTTATAAGACTTGAGAACCAAAATATTAATTACTCATAGTTCAAATATTCATAATTCATGAATTCTTATTAATTATGATGAATGTTCATTAATAACTATTTATGAATGTTCATAGTTCATGAAAATTCATAAATGCATTCACTCTTTTCACATCATAATTAATGTATTGGTTCATGTACTAAGACATTTTAAAGATAAAAAATTATGATCAAACATGAACTTAATAGAAAAAATATATTTTTGGTTAATCAAACTCAAGCCCAAATTTGTAAGCTCACAAACCTACTGGTCAATCTATAAAACTATTTTGCATTTTAAACTTTTGTTATCTAAAAGTTCTCTAAGAATAATTTCTTATACAATTTTGATTGGTTTTTAAAACATGTGAGTATTACATGTTAAAATACTCATGATCCAACATGATTTTAACCTCAATTGTGAGTGACTAGCCTTAAAAATACCCAATACATGTTTTATAAAATCAATTTCAACAATTCTTTGAACTTTATGAATTTCTAAAATAACATTCCTTACTTCCTTTGGTAGGTGGTTTTGGCATATCGAACATGATTGGAAAGATTCATCATCAAGAATACATGGGATTTGAAAACCTCTGCAAGTATGATGGCTAGCAATTTCTTACGCTTTAAGTTTTGTTTGACATATTTAAATTTGCTTGTGTTGTAATTTATTTAACGAGGCTATAAAAAAAATTGTTGTATGCTCCCTACCAACTCTTGGGCTTTAGTTGGAGGGATGTAGAAGTAAACATAAAAATTTCATTTTCTCAAGAACTTGTAAATGCTTTCCATGTCATACTCAACAACGATGTTTGTGAGAAACATTAGTTGTGATGAGATAGATTGAAAGCATGCCATTTGATTTTGTTTCACAGTCATAATTCCTACCAATAAATGTTGAGTTTATTTTTAAAAATAGTACAAATGACAATTTTTTTTTTTTGCAAAGTGGCATAGTTAGAATAAAAAAAAAGGTGCACAATTTAGAGAATTACATCAAAGGAAGTAGTGCAACAAATAAAAATTAAATAGTTTATGTTATTTTCAATAGCACACTGCACTGCTAAAGTTAGTGCAACATAATTCGTTGTGCTATTTCAAAAAGTGAAATCTAATTTTTGTGTTCCTATAGGAAAACAAATAAATAAAGGGTTGTGTTTTTAAAAATATCGCAGCTCTTATACATGTATATAATATTTTAAAGATTGTATTATTGGAATAGTAGCTTTGTTGTGTAAATGAAAATAACACCTTTAATAGTGTAACCTATTAAATTTTTATTAGTTATGTTATTTTAAGGAGTCCAAATACTTAGAACTATACTACTTTCTCAATTTTTATTAAATTTTTGTGGCGTCGCGATAATTATCCTCATGGATCAAGATTTTTGATGGTGTGGAAAAAAAAACAAGGAATTCTTGTTCTTTTTATGGTTTAAAAGATTTGGAGTAGTTACCTAGTATTTTGTGCACTAAGAACCTTAACTAGTCTTCAAAGTCTGGATAAGGGGATCACTTGTGTATAGGAAGCATAATTTTTATTTATTTATCATTATTGTTATATTCACTTATAGCTTTAAGAATCTCAATATCATCTTCAACTTTAAAAGGTCTATGAGGTTGATTCTCTATAGATAGCCACAAATCATAATCAATAGATTTAAGATAGATAATCATTCTAGCTTTCCAATATGTATAATCATTACCATAAAAAAAATATGGTCTAGATATAGATGATCTTTCATTTTGGAGATTATAACTAGTGGTTTCCATTATACTCAAAGTCTAAGTAAACTTTATAAATAAAAATTAAGCTTTGATACTAATTATTGTTCAAGAATTATAGCAACTATAACACCTAAGAGGAGGGTGAATAAGGTATATCACTAATATTTACAAATAATATAAATTACTTCAAATAAACATAATAACCAACAATATAATTGGAGTGTTTAAAGCAAAGAGATAAGGGAGAGAATTTGCAAACTTGTTTTTTTCATGATTTGACAAGTTTACATCTACATCTTAAGTACCAAACTGAACTTGAATATTGTATTCCTTCACTAGACCAAGTTAAAGAGTACAATAGCCACATGATGAATCAACACTAAGATTTTTACATCACTTGATGAATCCACACCAAGATCTTTCACCACTTGAAGATATTTCATTTTCAAGTATAAGTTCACAATTACTAATAGTTAAGTTCACAATATCAATTATGAAAAAAGGTAAAATGGTATAAAAGACTTTAAATTAATTGTAAAATGACCCTTAAAAATCTAAAAAATAATTAAAATTGAACTATTTGGCAAAACACAAAAAAACAGAAAATAAAGGTTGTGAAAAATAGGTTTGGTGTGTTTGCCAAACACGATCTTAACTACAAAACACATGCTTAATTTTTTTACAAGAATATATTTGCCAAACACATCTTAAGAACCCAAATTGCTTTTTTTTTTCTATGACATATTTCGCTTTACCTAACAAGCCTTAAGCCTTAAAAGGCTAAACTCATTTGCCCAAAACCAATACGGGCCTTGTCCAAGTAAATCATCTAGGCTTAAGGAAATGAACACGAGCCTTGTCAAGAAAAGCATGCAACCCACATTTTAAAAACCAATGGCTTTGAAAGTTTGACCCACAAACAAAACTAAATGCTACTTCATTGTTTTTGAAAGATCAAAATGAAGAATCAAAGAACTTGCCTCTAACATATAACCTAGACCTGATATTGCCCAAGGAACATATATTTAACAAGTAAAAGCCCGAAAAACAGAAGTCCATGAGCATGAATAATGACATATGAAAGAAAACGCTAATTTGCTTTATTGGACACACGCATACACATGTTATCATGTATCACTCACAATAGCTAGGTCTTTGAGAGCTGGGTTCGTTTGTCAGTCAGTCTCGGTAGTTCAGTCAGAGCGACATCCGTGGCATAGCTCAGTTCCTTGATGGATAGATGCTAGTGTCGCTAGATCAGTCTAGTTCGATCAGTTGACAGTGGAGTAGTTACGTTATAGCATGGGTAGCTCAATCATTCAGTACAGAGATGAGAACGCTACAGACATTCCTTGAAGACGAAAAGAGGGTCATGGGCTTTTATTTGTATGCCAGGTCAGGACGAAGGGAAATAAACTAGCCTAAAGTTGCTGATCGAATGTGAAGTACGAAGTGATCAAATGGAAGTAGTGCCAGCGATAACCCCTCGACCAGCCACTATATCAATGGGATGGCCCTCAACGGATCAGATCATTCATTTGGTTAGTCGTGCATGACAACCCAACAACATAATGTAAGGTCATGATTAGTGTTAAACCAACAATGTATATAGGTTAGAAAGGAAACAAAACTTCATGGAAAAAAAACGGCCACTTTTTAGACTAAAAGCCCCACTAGCATTCGTTTCTCCATCAGGAATGTTGTTACCCATTTTTGGATTCCCACACAAAAAATAAAAAAAATTACAAAAATAAATAAATAAAAATAAATAAATAATATATATAATAAAAAATAATATTCGGAAGGAATCCAAAAAATAATAGGAGTGAGAAAAGGATGTTGGAACACCCATGGCTAGGAATTGGTGGAGGAGGTTCAAAAATACAAGAATTGAAATTTGACATTACATTTTTTACTGATGAAAGCCCTGTTGATAAGGAAAATTCAATTTGAGGAAGAAATGTCCAAAATCAGATATTTATATACTCAATTAAATTTTATCTAAGGTTTAATTGAATATATGAAGGGTTTGATTGCAAGAAAAATTGATTTTAAGTCAATTTAGGCTTTTATTGGAAGAAATTAAAATTTTTTGGTCCAATTATAATTTTGGAAAGTTGATTTGGTCAAATCAGGGGCTTAATTGCATAATTATTGAAGTTTATGGCCAATTAGGGACTTAATTGAAACAATCCAAAACCAAGGACGAAACCAGAAAACACACTAAAATCAAGGGATCCAATTACAATTTATCTAGGGGCTTGATTATAAAATTGCAAAAACATCCAAGGACCAAATTGGAAATATTCTTTGAATTTGAAAACGGCGTCGTTTCCTTGACAACTGTTCACCATCTTCTTCATCCGCGATGGTTTCGACAGTAAATGAACACTATCAATGGAGCCGTTTCAGTCTGGGGGGCATGTTTCACGCCACCATGATGCATGCCGGCTGTTACTAAGAAACACCCGCGTCCTCTGGCTATAAAAGTCAAAGGAGGAACCGAACCACGAGGAGAAAAGAAGAGAACAAAAAGATGGGGGAGACGAGACAGGGAGGAGAAGAAGATAAGCACTGTAATATCTCTCTCGTCTCTTTCTCTCCGTCGCTGGAAACACCACTAGTACCGTGAGCTACAAGCAGCATCGCCATAGCCAAAAAAACAAAATAGAAAAAAAAGAGAGCAAAAGAAGGGAAACACACAGAGAAGAGTAAGAAGAACTGTCGACCGACCAGAATCAGCTCCCCAGGCCGCCACTACCAACACCTCCACGAAGTAGCTATAGAGAGACAAGAATACTGTTTACAGGGAGAGCAAAAAAATAGGGGAAGAAGAAAGCACACCAAAGTAGAGGAAAGAAGAAGGAGGACTAACGTCTGCCACCATAGCTGGTTGCCGCTATGCCAACGCCACCGTGAGCCACCAGCACCGTGAACTACAGCGCCTCCATTCCAGGTAATCCTATTCCCTTTGTTTTATTTTTATGCATACGACCAAGTCTCTCAAAAATAAAAGAAAAAAAAATCATATTGTATTTTCATATAACAAAAAAAAAATTTCAAAAATATATATTAGCATCTATGTTGGCTTTAATAATCAGTTTATTAAAGTCACGAGAACTACGCCAATATTTCATAAATTCCAAAAAAATTATTTTGTTTTCTTTTAATATTTGGGGTTACGACCATATACGTAAGACGTATTCCGGATATTAAATTCTTTTGTTGATGTTAGAACGATTAGGTTTTACCCAATAAGATAAGGATCTCTTTACTGAGGAGAACTTTTCTTAAAGAATAGATGGACTAACAATTAGAAAACACAACAAGACATTAGGTTTTATCAGACAATAAAACAATACAGCCTACCTTAGGTAAGGCGTATTTGGGGGGCTAATACCTTCCTTTACATAACAAGTCCTTGTACCTGATCTCTAAGACAGTTAGGGTTCCTAGTGATCAAAATACTAGGTGGCGACTCCTATTCCTGCTTTCCATATATAAAAAACAAGAATTTCTTGTCTCCCCATATTTACAACATAAGATAGAATTTAAGGGTGGATGTTTTTTCACCGCGACGCTGCACACGTGCGACAAGGAAAACATCACTTTTCTTAAATAAAAAAAACCCTACTTATGAAATGTTGTTTTGTAACACAATAACCATACTATATAGTAATAGAACTCTTATTTAGAAAAGCCACACGATATGGTGAGAATAAGATGTTCTCTCTAAACCAAGATTTCAACACCATCTTATAGGAAAACAAAAATCAAATTTCATTCATGTATCAAAACATTGCTAGTTAAATGATAGAGAAGTAAGAGGGAACTCCATACCTTTTATAATAGTCATGTCATGGACCTCTTGTTTATGAATATTGCCTATGTCCTGGCTATTCCCTTGTACTTGGATGGATGCTACTGTTGGTATAGTTTGTAAATGAATAAAGAAAGAAAAGATGTATATCCTACATTGAAAAGAAACGCTCTTTCCTATGGGCTGAATACTGAACAGTGTCTGGGCTATAGAATAGATTCTGACTTCTTCTTTGTTGCTAAGATTTGGACTTCCAAACAACAGAATTGAGTCTTGCATTCCTATGAATGTTTTAGGCCTATGTCTTAACTTTCTAGCCATATAAACCAAATTGAAATCCAAGATCTACAGCTCCAGATATGACCCAATGATTGAACAGTGTTCCAGTTTGGACTGAACCAACATCTTTTTTCTAAGCTTCACCCTCTCTTTGTCTTCTCAATTTCAGTAGTTGAACTAATCAATCAATCTTTTGATTTATGTGATAGGCCTGCTTTTAAGATGAACATTTATCATAAATTAAAGGTATCTTATATTATTAAACTTGTTATTATAAAACATGTTTTCGTTAAGGAGTTATTGATACTTCAAGTGCAAAATGATGATATAAAACCTTGATAACAATATACTTTTAAGTATTAATCACTGTTGCAGGTAAAGAAACAGAATGACTAGGAAATATGTTGTTTGATATTAAGTTGTGGCCACAACCTATGTCAGCTATTTCTTTATACTACAATAGTGAAGCAACTATATCTCGAGCTTATAGTAATATTTCCAATGGTAAGTCAAGACATATAAGCATTCGACATTGATATATTCGAGAGTTGATTACAAATGGTGTAATCACCATTGTCTATGTGAAATCTGTGAATAATTTAGTGGATCCACTCACAAAAAGACTATCTAGAGACATGATACGAAAAACAACTAATGGAATGGGATTGAAACCTGTTATTAAATATACTAGTAATAGGAACCCAACTTCGGATCAACAAAAAACTTATCTCTTAGTTTAAAGGGTAATGACAAGTTACTGTTTTATATTTGTTGGACACTAATAATGAATTTGATTCCCTATTCTAATAGTATTTAGTGTGTTTTATTACGCAAAGGAGGATAAGCGTAGGCTCTTAATGGAATTTAAAGTTAGTGTCTAATATAATAGAAAAATGTATAATTCCATCTATATTAATATAAAATTAGTGCCGCTTTTGACAAAAGTTAGGGTTTTCTCTTGTAAATATTCATTGAAAAAAAAAGATTTTAGCACATGGCCATAATAGTGTTAAACAATTGTAAATCTATTTAAGAGTTTGGATAGTATTATGTATGCAGTATCTTTTATTCTACAAAAAAAGTTTTGTTTTAATCTGCGAACACCAATAACTTTAGTATGATTCAAGTTCTAACACTAATTAAAAGTTTAAATTGCAAAATACCTTCTTGTAAACATAATTCTATAAAGTGAAAAGACCTTCATTACAAACTAGTGAGGGATTATTGGTGTAGTTTGTAAATGAATAAAGGAAAAAAAAGATGTATATCCCACATTGAAAAGAAACACTCCCTTCTAAAATTTCTAAGTGTGGGTTTCTATTGTGTAGTAAATTAAGCCATGGTGGACAAACTCGCCCATTTGGCTTCCTAATGTTATTATATGGATATTTATAATATCAAAAGATAGCATTTGGAACTTGAAACTTAATATGAACAGTTATATTGTTTCATGAATAGTCATACTATTTGATGAACAGTCATATTATTTCATCAATAATCATATTGTTTGATGAACAGTCATACTATTTCATCGTTATATTTCAAGTCTATAAAAGCATGTTACCATACAAAAAAGAAATACAATAAAAAATATATATTATTTTCTTGGTCTTATCTTCTCATTCTTTTAGAGGTTTCGAGGGCTTAGTTGTATCCTGAAGGTGTTGTCTCTGTGTTGAACAAATAAACACATTAAAGATAGTGTTTTCACGCCTCTAAGCCAATTCCATATTGGTTTTCATCCTAAATATTCCTAACAGCTACACTGCTGCTAGGACTATTAGAAACCTAAAAAATAATGTTGAAATCTGAATGAAAACACCAAGGTTACTGCTGTAACTTTGGTTTTGACTTTTCCTGCCCAAGCTGAAACTGTCTTCCCAACTAGAGTTGTTGAACACGTGGTGAGGTTAACCCATCGTTGAGGTGGAGGTTGATGTCAACTGAAGTGGAAAGGCTAAGGCTTTAAGGCACTATAAAAGATAAGGTTTTGGTCTTCTTAAGAGGTTAAGAGATTTTCTTTTTCTTTTTCACTCTCTTGTTGTCTTTGTCTGGTATTGGGGTGTTTACAGAAGGTTGAGAAGATGTGTTTGGGTGGTTGAGAGGTGGTCTTTGAGTGGTGGTGGTTTTATGTTTGAGGTATCAATGCTTTGGAGGTTGGAAGAATGGAAGAAGGCGAGTGCTTTGGGAAAGCTTGGTGCTTACAATAGTTACAGTGGTATTGGTTCCTCCCTCTCTACTACATGCATGTTGCTGGGGTTAGGGTTTTGTAGGAGAAATAGAGAGATTGTAGGGTTTGTGAGCTGGTGGAATCCGACTTTGATATTCAAAAAGAAAGTATGGGCATTGATTTCAACTAAGAAAGAAAGTTTGTCTTGTTCAGCAGCTAGCAAGACAACAACATTTAATGTTTCTTTTAGGTGTTTTTTTAGCAGAAATAGCTGGTTGGGTATGTGTTTTGTTGTCTAATGAGAGAGACTTTAGGATGAAGGAAAATAAATATGATGGTTGGATGTTGTGGAGAATGATCTAATCGTTGAAAGGGTGAATTTTTGGTGTGGTATGATGGCTAGATGAGGGTGAAATAGGTCTTCAAAAGTGGCAACCTAACCATTCTTTTTTAGATGTTTTTAGGAAAAAAATGAACATTGGCCGAACAACAAGTCATCTAGCCTTAATAAATATACTTTTTGCATGAGAATAAAACAAAAATGATATCGTTTTGAACCAAAACAAACATTTTGGTTAAAACACAATGTTTCATTTAAATGGAGTGATGTTATTTTGGTAACTTTATGTAAACCCTTGGATAAATTAAGAATAATAATAATAATAATAATAATAATAATAATAAATTATGGTGTAATGAAATGAAATAAGAAAAATAGAAGAAAAATATTTAAGATGATAAAAGAGGAAAGGTTTATGGCAAAAAAAGTCCATTTTTCCAGTAGCAAAAATTTAATAAACCAGTCTAACTGTTTCTCAAAACGATCAAATTGTTTTCACTACCGCCCCCTAAAATTTGATGGGGTGCAACCAAGAGAAAATGAAAGCATTTTTGTTTTTTCTTCCTTCCATTTACCTTGAAGGGCTAAAGAGTAAGGTTTAGGAGTGTAAATAGAGTGTTTTGAGTGAGAAGAACACATCCATACTAGAAATTAAGAAAGATAAAATAGAGGAAAGATTGAATTAAAGAGAGAAAGTTAAAGAAAAAGAAGGAAAAAAGAGAAGCTTTGGGAAAATTTTAACGACTCGACTTTTGAATTATGTTTTGTAACACCATGTACGGTGCTTGGAACCCCTTTGTATCAATTAGAACAAGAGTTTAATGATTTTGAGAAAAATTTATCAAAATTAAATTAGGATTCTTGCGATGAAATTGAGGGAAAAGTGGATTTCCTATAACTTAGGTTTCTTGAATCCTTGTAGGTTATTGTAGGAGTGAAATCATGTTGAAATAACAAAGAAATTTGGATAGGTAGTGAAGCCTAAGGGTCGGCTATAAAGAGACAAAAATAAGGGTTTGATGTGTTTATAGTATTCTAGTAAATTGTGATAATTAAGTATATGGATAATGTTTTTGATGAGTGGTTCTATTGTTATATGATAAAAAAGAATTTTTGATGTTTTAGGAATTTAATGCCTTTGAGAAATTGTTGAACTTAAAGTGATTTTTAGTTATATCTATACTTATAGTTGTGTTTGTAATTGAAGCAGGATGAAATAGAATTCATGTTCATTTTGATAAATAATTTTATGGTAATAAGAATTGTATCAAATAAGTTGAAAAGAAAAAATAAATTTATTTGTGGATGAATAAATAAGTGGGTTTATAATAGATGTTACAATGAATAAAGAGTGTTTTTAGATGTGACAATGATAATTCATTGAAAAACCTATCAATGTATGGAAGTCTGTTGGGGTGATTCAGCAAGCTAGTGGAGCTGATAATAGTCAAACTGCAGGTAGGTACTCTGTACCTTATGGTAATTCTCTTTATAATTTTTTCACAAATTTTTACTCGTGAATTAGTTATTCCATGAAAATACAAATAGTGATATTAATACTACATATGGAAACAAATGATACGTAAGATGGGAGAATTGATTGGCAATAATGATGGGTTGATCTGATTGATTTGTATTCGTTAAGGAATACTGGATTATTGGCTTTTGAATTGAAATGGTAGATTAATTGGCAATCATAATGGATTGACTGGACTTATTGGTATTCTTTAAGGAATATCAGGTTATTGGCTTCTAAATGGGAAGGCCAAATTGATTGTCAACCAAGATCGGTTAACTGAATTGATTAGTATTCATTAAGAAATACTTGACTATTGTCTTTCAAATAAGAATGTCGGATTGATTGGTAGACAAGATGGGTTGATCGGGTTGATTGGTATTCGTTAAGGAATACCTGACTATTGGCTTTCAAATGAGAATGTCATATTGATTGTCAACCTAGATGAGTTGACCAAATTGATAGGTATTCGTTAAGGAATACCGGATTATTAGCTTCTGAATGAGAATATCGGATTGATTGGCAATCAAGATGAGTTTACCGAATTGATTGATATTCATTAAGGAATACTGGATTATTGATTTTTAAATGGGAATGTCGGATTGATTGGCAACCAAGATGGGTTGACTGGATTGATTGGTATTCGTTAAAAAATACTAGACTAGTGGCTTCATAACAAAAATGTCGGATTGATTGACAACCATGATGGGTTCACCGGATTGATTGGTATTCGTTAATGAATATCGTGTTATTGACTTCCAAATCAGAAGGCCAGATTGATTGTCAACTAAGATGGATTGATCAAATTAATTAGTATTCGTTAAAGAATACTTGATTATTGGTTTCTGAGTGGGAATGCCAGATTGATTGACAACCATGGTGGGTTGACTGGATTGATTGGTTTTTGTTAAAGAATACCAAATTATTGGCTTCCTAATGGGAATTCTGGATTGATTGGCAACCGAAATGGGTTGGCTAGATTGTTTAAGAAATACTAGATTATTGGTTTTCGAATGTAAACATTGAATCCATTGGCAACTAAGATGGATATGCCGAAGTAATAAGTACTTGAGAGACAGTATTGGAATGTTGACTTCAATATGAAAATGGTAAAATAATTATTTAAGTTATGAGTTTTACAAGATTTATTTAGGGTTGGATAAATCTATGTAAAAAGGAATTTGGATTATTATAAAGAATAAATTAAATATTGTCTAGATGAAAAGTTATTATTTTCTTTAAGTGTCAAATAAGATATTAACTTAGTAAATATTATAGATTTTGTTACATGTAACTTACAAGCTCGCTAGGAATAATTATTAGTTGTTGTTTTTGTGTAGATTAGAAAATCATGAATTATTAGTTGTAATATTAAACTCGTAATACTCTATTTTAAAAAGTAATTTACATATCCTTATATTAAAATAACAATTTACATGTATTAATTGATGTGATATAATGTATTTGTTATTTAAAACCTAGTAATGCTAAGGTCTTACATGATTATTATATTTGTTATTGTAATTTGAGTAGTAACTATATATACATACTTAATCAAGTGTTTGTTAATATAGAGTTATTGTAAATGTTTTGATGTTTTAATTAATATGATGGATGTGAAATTAATAAATGTCTTAATTACATAAATTGATGAGAATGAATTATGGAATGATGGATATTAGAAGATGAGATCTAGGATAATTGGATCGAAAATGGGGTAATAAGTTGTGATTTTTGTCATTATGAAGTGTTATTATACGTTATATGGATATTTGGGATGACCCAAATACAAAGTCAAATTTGCCAAAATTTCAGAAAAAATCTTAATGAGTTGGAAATATGAATATTTTTATATTGATCAAGTCGACCGATTGAACTATTAGATAAACTAGTTGATCGTTTTATCGACCAGATGAAACAAATTACACCGTTTTTAAATTTATCTTGAAGGAATTTATACTCAAATTTTAGGAATGTTACACCCTAGGTTAATTTAGGATTTTAATCAACCCTTAATGTTTTTTAATCCTCGTAATTAAAGTCTTAATTAATCTTTATTTTTTAGAATTGTTTTAATTTCATCTCTGGAATGTTTCAATAGAATCCTCTTACTCTAACACCTTTTCAACATGCTCTTTTGTCTTGAATATTTTTAATTTGTTTCTCAATTGACCCTTCAAACTTCTAATTCCTTTTAATTAAGTCCTTGATTACCCCAATTAGTCTATTTAAAATTCAATTAGGTCCCTAATCTTTAAATTATTAAAAATTGACCTGAATTAGGTCTCTGAAAATATTTTTGAATTTTGAATTTATGATTTTTTAAATTTTTAAATATTTCAGAAAAAAATATTTTTTACATAAAATAGTTTTTTGGAACCCAAAATTGGGTTATGAAAATAACTACGTAGTTTGTAGAAGAAAAAAAAATTAAATATGCTATAATAATAATAAAAAAAACTTTATAATATTTTGCAAAACTGCCCTTTACCACTTCTATCATTCATGTTAATAATTTCAAGAAGGCTAATTGGTGGGAAATCACTTTCAACGGATGGTGACTACTAATGACGTCGTCCCTTCTTACTTACGAGTGGGAACACAAGGGCCCTGATTGTATTCTGTCCCTTTCAATACCTGAAACTACGGTATCCCCAGTTGCATCTTTCGCAATAAATAAATAAATAAATAAACCTTCCTTGCCTTCAAAAAATTATACAATATATTAATTTATAATTAGAATTTTTTTATGTCAGAAAACACATTATAAAAGTCTACATATTTATTTATTTTTATTGAAAATAAGATTTATCAGATGACTAGTAATTGCTAAAGAAAAATGTTGTTGAGATCAACTTTTTCTCATCCAAACAGTTTTTATTAAATCCCAAATCCATATTCTCTTATATTCTTACATTTAATTTGAACAACCATGGAATTCTAACACCCTAAAGTATTTTTTTTCTTTAAACAAAATAAAAAAAAAATTTGTATATTAGGTATCAAACAAGAGGTAAAGATTAATCCTAAAGTTTTGAGTCTAATATTTATCTTTCTAAAAGGAGTAATTTCTTAAATATAATATTTTTTAAAAAAAAAAACAATATTTTTGTATTTCTTTAAATTTCCAAAATATTCGAGTGAGCATTTTTTTAGATTTATTTATCTATGCATTTAGAATTGTGTTCATTTCTCGTACATCTTTAAAAGCTGTTTTTTTTAATTATTTTTTAAATCTTGAAAACTCTTATGATAGAATATTATTGGATTTTTTTTATTTCTTTAAATTTTGATATCATTTAAAAGCATCTTTATATTTTTTACATTTCAAGACGTTGTAAAAACCATAATATCCTTATACTTTTTAATTTTAATTTTAATTTTATTAGTTTTTTTTAATAATAATAGAGTGTTTTATAGATATACAATTCCAGCATTATTTATCAGCAGGGTTATATTTGATTTGGTAAGTTTTGACAAAGCACACCATTTTTGAGTTTAGGATTGAGATACCAAGGTTTGGGTTAAAAATTTAGGGTTTGAAATTTGGGGTTTGGATTTATAATTTAATATGGAAAGAATGTTTTCTATAAAAAAAAATAAAAAAAAGCTAGTCTCAAATCTCAATTATATTTCCTTAATATTAATTTTTTAGAAAACACTAGTCAAACAACATTTTCTCTCTATTAAAAAAGAGTTGAATAGCGTGGGGATTTTACTATAGCTCTAGACACAGATTATTATAGATTGTGACAGAAAAATTACTCTTTTACTCTTTAGAGACTTAAATTTAAGCCTTTGATTTAGGGGTGTTTATGTCTTTTCATCTGGTTCAATAGTCATTAGAAGATTGTTTAGGGATGTGTGTGTCTTTTTTAATTTTTTTACAGAGTAAAACTACTTTTTTACCCCAATAATCAACAAAATTTAGAACTGTTGACCAGCGAGATGAAACTAATTATAAAACTGAATTCTCAATTAACTCATTATCTATCTAAGAAATTAAAAAAAAAAAATTAAACTCGCTAGACCTGCAAACCATGTCAAGTAGCTAAACCTGTGAATATATCCATAAACTTTATAAAATTTAATAACATTGATTTTTTAAAAAAAACTAGGTTTTTCTTTCTAACTATGTGAGAAAAAAATAGATGATTAAAAAATCAAGTTCAATTAAAAAAAAAAGATATCGTACTAAACTCGTAAACCAGGACAACTTGGGTTACTCTTGCAAACCATTAAACCCTATAAAAATACAAAATAAGAAGCAATAAATTACAAAACTCAATTTTTAATCAATTCAATATTGAAAGATCAAATAAACAAAAAATAATAATAACAAAAATTTTAAAAAAAGCAATACATTATATATTATTATTATTATTATTATCCACAATATAATAGATATAAGTGATTCATAGTTTTTTCATTCCCTTTAATTTTTCTGTTAATAATAATAATATTACATGTAAAGATTTTTTTTTATTTTTTATTAAAATTTAAATTATGCCTTAACCCAATATATAATATATATAAAGAATAATGTTTTTATAAAAAAAAAAACTTGAGAGGATCCTAATAATTTTGCCCTGTAAAGTTTTGTCTTGTCTCTCATAAATGTGTAGTTTTCTTGAATCTTGTGTAAGCTAAGTTTCTGTTGAGAAAAAGAAAACAAAAGAAAAAATAAAACATTTTGATTACCTTACCAGCTCCCTTCAATTGTTCTCTCCAAAATCTTCTCTGCAAATTTTGGTAGTGTTTTTCTTCTTTTTTTTCTCACCGTTTCATACTGCCTCGCATTGCTAAGACACGGAGAAGTAGAGAGGTTCTTGTTTGATGGCTTTTCTTGGAGCCAAATTTTTATCTTTGAGACCAGCAGCAATACTTTTCTTCACTTTCATGTTAGCTTCTGCGTTTATTTCTGCTGAAAGAAGCATAAAACATGGAGTGTCTAGATTGAGTGAAGCAGAAGAACTCGAGCCTAATTACCTTGTGAAAATCATCAGTTTCTTATGGCAGTCTGATGAATCTGGTTATCAACATGTTTGGCCGGTAACTCAAAAACTTGATTTTGTTTCTATCAATTACAGTGATTGATTTTTGATGTATTATCTTGAATGAAGTGTCTCTGTTAGCATATATAACAACTCTATCCATCATTTTCTTTTCCCATGCAGGAACTAAGTTTTAATTGGCTAGCTGTTATTGGTACTATAATTGGATTCTTTGGAGCAGCATTTGGAAGTGTAGGTGGTGTTGGTGGTGGCGGCATTTTCGTTCCTATGTTGACCCTGATTATTGGGTTTGATCCAAAATCAGCAACAGCTATATCAAAATGTAATGTCTAAAGGTTCTGTTGACAGGACCTCTCCTGTATATCACTGAAATCTTTAATTGGGAAATGCACAATCATATACATTCGATTCCTTTTGAACCTTTGCTTTTGTTGATCTAAGCTGGATTTATCTTTTTCCTGAGGCAGTTGGCTTGGATTCAGCCTCAAAACGCTGGTTTTTTTTTTTTTGGAACAAGAAGCTAGTTGCTGATTGCAACGGAAGGTGCTGAGAGTGAGTGTAATCAATGATATCTTAGACTGTGTTTAATTTGTTCAGGTATGATCATGGGAGCAGCAGTCTCAACGGTTTACCATAACCTTAGACTAAGGCATCCAACACTTGATTTGCCTGTGATTGACTATGATTTGGTGCTCCTTATTCAGCCAATGCTCATGCTGGGGATTAGCATAGGTGTCACTTTCAATGTGATATTTCCTGATTGGGTGATCACAGTTACCCTAATTATTCTGTGCATTGGTAATGTTAGTTGCATTGAAGTTCTGATTACCATAATTTCCTCTTTTACTAACACCCTTGATTGCTTGTGGTGGTTTTCAGGGACATCAGTGAAGGCATTTTTCAAGGGTCTTGATACATGGAAAATAGAAACCATATTGAAAGAGGTAGTGTGTATGCTTTTTTTGCTTGTTGTTATGATCTGGAGCATTTAAAGTAGTATGAACACCCTGGAAATTCTATATAACAATGGTTTTATGCCTCATAATTAATCTTATATATAAGCCACAAATAACAAAAATCAACCCATTTTATACTTTTTAATCTCACTTGATTTTGATTTCAGGATGCTGCTAAGCGTTTTGAGTCAACTGGTGAGATCGTCTGCGGTTTGATTTCAAGTCTTGCGAATCTTTTTAAAGCAATTCTCGCTCACTGTCCATTCCTCTGAAGTTAACATGTGTGAACTGTTATGCTGTAGCAGGTGGTAGTGAGGAAGTTGAATACAAACCTCTTCCAGATGGACAAGGCAACGATCCTCCAAAGGCCAGCAAGGTATTGAAGATTGGTTTACCGTGGAAAATGAGCCAGGACAATATAGTTTTGTGATTAACATAAGTGAATAATTAATGCAGGTTACCATACTTCAGAATATTTTTTGGAAGGAACTTGGACTTCTTGTTTTTGTTTGGGTGTCATACCTTGCTGTTCAGATTGCCAAGGTTTTCTTTCCTTTCTTGTCCATAATCGTTGTATCATACCATATTTCTCCTTATAATAAACTAAAAGTTTTCATCTCCTTGGCAACAGAACTATACAGCCCCATGTTCAACAACTTTCTGGGTATTAAACTTGTTGCAGGTATACATGTTCTGTTGGTGCAAATCATCTTGATTTCTGATTTTATTTCATATCCAGTTTGAAGGATGCTTTCCATGTTTTAACAGATTCCAGTTTCCATCGGAGTCTTTCTTTACGAGGCCATCGGTCTGTACAAAGGAAGACGGAGAATTTCATCCAAGGGGGATGAAATCATGGATTGGCAAGTGCACCGGTTGCTCATGTTTTCTGCCTGTGGTGTGGTGGCTGGAATAGTGGGTGGCCTGCTTGGAATAGGTGGAGGATTTGTCATGGGTCCATTGTTTTTGGAAATGGGAATCCCTCCTCAGGTATAAGCTTGTGCACATTTCTTTATTTCTAACAGAACATCCTTGCAAATGTAACTACGTAGCGACATATATATATATATATATATATATATATATCAACGTTGGACCATTAGCCCTAGCACCTAACTACGCAATTCTTGCCCAGGTATCGAGTGGCACAGCCACCTTCGGGATGTTGTTCTCCTCATCAATGTCTGTTGTAGAATATTATCTCTTGGATCGTTTTCCTGTACCTTATGGTGAGTTAGTGTCCCCCTGCACCTATAATTCATCAAAAATTTCAATGTTCTTTTCACGAGTCATAGAATGCTGAGCACTCAAATATACTCTATGCAATTGGCTTTGCAGCTCTCTACTTTATTGCTGTGGCCATCATTGCTGCCTTCATTGGTCAAAATATTATCACAAAACTTATCACTATATCTGGAAGGGCATCCTTCATCATCTTTGTGCTAGCCTTCACAATATTTATCAGTGCCATAGCACTAGGTAAGATTCAGCGATTTTATAATTTTAGGCTTGTTAGGAGCTGCCTTCTCCTCTTTTCAGCATGGTAAAGTAATTTTCAGATCCTGAAGACACTTTTTACTTCAATTTGGTAGGTGGGGTTGGCATAACAAGAACGATTGGAATGATTGAGCGGCATGAATATATGGGTTTTGAGAACCTTTGCAAGTACACAGCAGCATAGTGTGCTGTGTATTCAAGAGACATGGAACAGTTAACTAATTGAAGGTGACATAGAACACATGCTTAAAGTTGATTAAAGTAGGCGTAAGAGTTTCAATTTTCTTTTGAAATGATTAATGGCCGCTCACGTTGATGATGATGGTAGATGCTTTGAACGAAAGTTTCCCACAAATGGAGCTTTCCCTGGTAAAATCATTTCGCATGTAGGCCCAATTTGCAGCTTGAAGGCTCATGTTGCTTTTCATTTTCGTTTTCGATTGATAGTGTTGAATTCCCATTCCCCACAAATACAAATTAGAATAATACTAGTACATTTCGTGTTGTTTCGGGATTTTTTAAAAATTTATTTTTATTTAATTATATAAAAATTAAAATAGATATTTATAATAAAGATAATAAATGTATTTTTTCTGTCAAAATTATTTTTTCATATTCATGTAATGTTTTTTGTTTTTAAAATAACATGTTTTTTTTTTATTATCATCATATTTTATTGAAAAAAATCAATAATAATTAAAAAAATAAAAAATCTAATGGATTTAATTAAAGAGAGAAAAAAATGTATATTTTTAATTAAAGACTTCATTTCTTTGTTCATGCATATCTCTCTCTTTTTATGAAAAGATTTTTTTTATTGTAAGCAATGTTTTTTAAAAGGTTCTAATGATTGTGAGAGCAAATTTTAATAAAACAATATTAAAAAAAATGAATCCATCATTTTTATTTACATGTATGAATAAATCTGAGAATAAAAAATTTGAAAAAAATAAAAAAATTAGAATGAAATAAATATTCTATTCTTATTGAATATTTTTAAAACAAATGTATGCATATTAAGTTAATATAGTTATTCATAAAGTAATTGTTAATATTACCATAAAAAGCTATAATCTTCTTGAAAAATATGGCATAATTGGATCATTATTTAAATATCATTTTAATACATTTATTTATATTAAAACTAAAATTTAGAAAATAGAGAAAAAATAAAGATTAAGGGTTATTTAACAAACTAACCAAATGTGATTAGGCTTGGAAGAATGGGCTTATAGGTTTGGCTTAAAAAAAAAAAGCATAGACACATATGGGCTTGGAAAGCCATGTATAGGCACCTAGCTTTCTTTTATGTATATATATGGGCAGATAACATGTCATCCACTTGAATTTTTTTAATAAAATGGATGACAAGTCAAATGCTTGGGCAGACAACGCGTTATCTTTTGGTTCAAATTTTAACAACCTCTAATTATCAGAAAGTTGGGGTCTGAGTTTTTTAGACTTCAAAAACCCAAACCCAACTTGTTTTAACCTAAAAACACCCTATAAACCTCTATAAAAAAAGCTTTCTTAGCTTAAAACACCATTTAATTCATTCAAAAATCATAAATCAAAACGAAATAAAATAAAATAAAATGCTTGAGTTTTGATATAATTTTTTGGCATGTTTGTGTTTACCTTTGAGTCACATATTTATATTTTATGTATTTTAATAACAACAATTAAATGAAATTGAACTAATAATATGCTTGGTTGAGAATAAGTTTAAACAGATTTATATGAAGATCATCAATAAACATGAAAAATTAAACGAAGAAATCAATCAACAAATCCATTATGCAAAGCATGTGAAGACTTAGTTCTTAAGGATTCATTTTAGTGCAAAATTATATAAACCTTTATATCTAACTTGATAGCACAAATTAAAATGAATTCACACACTTCACATTGCATGCATTATATGATTGATATGCATTTAGTCGGTTCAAGATTTATCAGGCTTAAAAATGCTAAAACTGGATTTTAAGTTGAACCAGTCGACCGTTTAGCAATACCAAGTGAACCGGTCGACCTCTTATTCATCAAGAATGAACACTTGGGAATCTGTATAAACTAGTTGACCAATATGAGATAGATTGGCTTGACCAATCTGAACCGGTTGATCGTTTCATCTGTCAGAGGAACAATAACAGCTATAGAACAGCTAGTTTTTACTAGAAACATAAATATAGCTTATCTAATTACAGAGTTAAATACTGAAATTGAATATATCTTATACAAGCTATTTTAAGAGCAAAAACAACTTCAAATCATCAATCTTAAATCATATTCATATTTGTTCAATAAAACATTGATATTTTTGCACAAGAATATAAATTCTCGCATTCACTATACTTAAACACCTTCATACATTCTAAGTGCTTTTGAGTGGGCTATAGAGATATAAGTTTCTATTGTATTATCTACTCTTTGAGAGTTTTTGATATATTTCAAACAAATTCTAATCCTTCAAGAGTATAAGTGAAAAATTATTGGTCATTGGTGAGGTACATCACCAAGGTGAAAAATCTTGAAAAAGGTTTTCTTCAAGTGGTGAAAAGGGGCTTGGTGAGGATTCATTAAGGACATTGTAATCTTTATCTTGGATTAGTAAAGAATACAATACTTAAGATTAGTTTGGTGCTTGAGGTGTGGATATAGGCTTATTGAACCACGTTAAAAAACTGAGTTTGCAATTTCTATCCTTATAATTTTTATTTTAACCACTTTAATTATATTATTGGTTAATTGTGTTAATTGCAATAATTGTTATTATTAGTGAAACACCTAATTCACTTTCTTTAAGTGTTATTGTTGTCCTAATCCTAAAACAACGATTGGTATCAGAGCTTAGTTCTCATTTATATAAGTTTGCTTAGACTTTGAGTAGAATGACAACCACTAATTTTAATGTTCAAAATGAAGGATCATCAACCTCTAGGTCACCTTTCTTGGATAGTAATGACTATACCTATTGAAAAGCTAGGATAATTATATATCTTCAATCTATTAATTATGATTTATGACTATCTATTGAAAATGAACCCCACAAGCCTACTAAGATTGAAAATGATATAATAGTTCTTAAATCTAAAAATGAGTATATCAATAGTGATAAAAGTTGTTATTTATGGATGCTAAAGCTATTAATACCTTGTATTATGCATTGATTAGAAGTGAAATCAATAGGACCCCATCATGTAAGAATGCTAGAGATATATGGCATGCATTAGAGATAACACATGAAAGAATAAATCAAGTAAAGGAATAAAAAATTGACAAGTTAGTGCATCAATATGAGTTATTTAAAATGCTTCCAAATAAATTCATAACTAGTATGTTTACTAGAATGATAACTATCACTAATAATTTGGATGTTTTTGGTAGGACTTATACTAATTTTGATATCATGAGAAAAATTCTTAGGTAATTGCCAAAGACTTGAAAAGCAAAGGTGATGGCAATCCGAGAAGCTAAGGACCTCACCAAACTTTCATTAGAAGAACTCATCAGATCACTTATGACTCATGAAATCACCATAGAGAAGCAAGAACTAGAAAAGAAACCAAAAAAGAATTTGGCATTCAAAATCGTACACCATGTTAATAGTGATGATGATGAAGAAGAA
The DNA here is from genome assembly GCA_007827005.2 of Populus simonii. NCBI lineage: Eukaryota > Viridiplantae > Streptophyta > Magnoliopsida > Malpighiales > Salicaceae > Populus > Populus simonii. The sequence goes on from CM017481.2 coordinate 3,213,456, forward strand.
GTGGAGGAGGAGGACATTGCACTTATCACAAGACAATTCTAAAATTTTCTAAAAAAAAAACGAGGGAACAAAAAGTTCTCAACCTTTAAGAAGAATGGAAATAAGGAAGAATCTAGCAAGGAAGAACTTAGATGTTACAAGTGCAACAAGACGAGACATATAAAGGTTGATTGTCTTTTTCTTCAAAATATAAAAAAGAACCATCATAAAAAAAACAAGCAATGAAAGCAACATGAAGTGATGACTTAGACTCTAGCTTAAGTGATGATGAAGAGCATGTTGCCAAATGTGTTTTAAGGCAATTAAAAGTGATAATGGGGTAATCTCTTCAGATGATGAATCTAATCTTTCTTATAATGAATTGCATAGTGTATTTGAGACATTGTATGATGAATACAAGAAGTTAGTTTCCGAGTATAGTTTATTAAAAAAGAACCATGCATGTTTACTTATTAAGAAAGATACTTTAGAAAAGAAAGCATGCATTGTGGTTGATGATTTCGTTAAAATGAACCAACGTGAAGAAGAAAACAAGGCTTTAAAAGAAAAGGTTGATAAGTTGAACACTACACTAGCTAAATTCACTCAAGGTTCTAAGATCTTAAAAACCATACTTGCTAGTAAAGATGTGTTTTCAACAACTGAGGTTTAGGCTATAAACCTAAGAAGAATAAAAAATATTTTAAAAATTACTTCGTTAAAACCTAACAATCATATGACCCAAATCAAGAATGTAATTATTTTAGAAGCATTGGTCATCTTCTACTCTTCTATGAGGCGTGAGCGTGACCCAACTCATGTCTTTTTCCCAACATCTAGTCATAATGGGTAAAAGAGCATCACAATTCATTAGTTTGTCTAGGCCAACTGGAAGTGGATTAAACATGTCATTGGATTCTAATAAATGTTTGTGAATATTTTTCTGATGATGAGGCCCATTACAAGTATACCAAAGCATATATACTTTATATATTTGGAAGCATCCTATTCACGGATCTCAGCATGAATTATGTGTTTCTCATTTATATTATGCTTTTGGTGAAGTTTGACATGATTCCTATATATAGCTAAGGCTTTGCCATGCTTGCATAGACATTTATGAATTGCATGCATTAAGAGGGTCAAACAAGTTGAGAGATGTTTATTACTTTTACAGGTATAACAATATGACAAGTTTTGTATTACATTTGAAATGTTTGGAATAAATTTAGTATCACTCTATGGTTTTTTTACACGATTATAGTCTCAGGATCATCTTCACGTGGATTGTCCTCAACTTCTAATTAAGCCAAATCCAATAGTTCAAGATATGGGGTTACACTACCGCTCCCATTAGGATATAGACAATGAGTTGTTTAGATTTATTATATACAACTAAATTGTCTTAACTCTCACAATATTAAACACGATCAAATTTTGTTATTTGTAATGTTAGGTGGTGTGGGATTAAGGTGTTTGAAGATAATCTCACACACGTGTTGTTGTTTTATTAAAGCGAGCTAGATAGTCAACAACCTTTCCAAGTATGTGTTACATCACTTGTGTCATAATTCAAATTAACATTTAACTATTACTAACATGTATAATTTTAACACTTATGTTATAGGTAATTTGGACTCCGTTCGAGGCAGCTAAACTTGCAGTTGCTCCTGCAGTTTGTACTAACAATATCGACATCTGGACAACAATGGAACATTGCATAAAATATACAAAATGTAGTTTTCATACAATTCACCCTAAGAGGGTGTTTGAAAGTGTGGTAGTAGTTGTTTTTTAAAGTGTTTTTTATCTAGAAATGCATCAAAATAATGTTTTTTTTATTTTAAAAAAATCATTTTTGACATCAATATATCAAAACGATTTGAAAACATAATTTACGACAAAAAAAATTAAAATTTCATGGAACGTTGTTTGCACCGCGTTCCTAAACAATGCTTAAATCTAGAGGAAATTGTGGTTAAAAGTTGCTTGAAAAGGGTTTTGAGTTTAGATTTAGAATTAATTTAATTTTTAAGATTAGGGTTTGGAATATGTAATTTAAGGTTAGTGATTGATTTTTGATGTTTTGATTATAATTTAAGGTTAGTTTGGGTTTATAGGTTTTGGATTAGGGTTAATGATTTAAGGTTAAGGTTTGAAATTTGGATTAAGGGTAGACTTAGTTTTTATTTGTTAAAGAACTTGCATGTTAATGGTGTAATTGGAGTTTGGGTTTGAGATTTGAATTACGGTTAATGAGCGATTAGAGTTGGGTTAGTTTTTTATCATTTACAGATTATAGATAAGGTTAATTGTTACTTGTTAGTATAGTTTAGACATTAATTAAAGTTAAGGAGTTAGTTAGAATTTTAACATATAGTTCAAGTTTTGTTAGGGTTTCGATTTAGAGGTAATTTGGAGTTCAAAAAATATTGCAGTTCCCAGACAAAAATCATCTGCCAAATATCATATTTCTCAATCACAACTTTTTTACATGTCATGTTTGGAAACAGTATATTATTTCACCAATACTAAAAAATTTTTATCGAGTTATATGGCCAAAATTTTTCCTTTTTGTGCTAACAAGCGAAAATACCCATAATTCATAGCAGTAAAGTAGCAGCAGGTACACGAAGATTAATTATTTATGGTTCAAATGATTTCAAAAAATCCCTTTTCCTCACGAGCCAGCCACCAACTCTAAACCAGAATTTGTGTTGTGGCTTAGATCAAGCCAAGCTAACAAGCCATGGTTTTAAACATTAATTAAAAAATCAAAGGACTTTCAATAACTTCCAACTCGTCATGTTCGTTTGGTCCCATTTGTAAATGACTGGATACAGGTTTCCGAAGTGGCTCCTTCCTGGATGACTACCATGATCCCTCGGCACCAGCAGTTGGATTCTCAAATGCCTTGAATCCCCAGAACGTCTTCAATGCGTAAGGCTGTGAAATTGTTACACCTTCTTCAGTAATCTTAGCTATCTGCAGTTGGGAAATTGTGAACTCGTCAGATGTCAAATTAGACAACATTGCTTCATGTAATTATCTGGTATTAGACTAAAGAAACACATCCAACAACAATGAATGAAAGATTTGCTTCCTTTAGATGCATTTTTTTCCTTAAAGTCATGGTAGAAAATCAAGACCCTTAGCACAAACAACTATAGAAAGAGGTTCGATGCTGAGCTGGTCCTCAACCATCCAGTTTAAGCCCCTGTTAAGTATACTTTTGGAAGTCCCAAAGCAGCTTGCCACAGTTACCAAATTGAAGATCATTTACTAGAAACAAGTCTTCCTAAGGTGTGCAACTGCACAGATACTCAGCCCATCCTAGTAGACACTACTTGTACAGGATCCCCTTGAGAAAATCTCTATTCACTAAAAATCATTATAAAATGCTGTTGCCAAAAACAATTGAGATTATTACAAGTTTCAACAACATAAAATGATACATTCATCTTTTACACCCCATCAATAAGCTCGCTGTTGCCAAAAATTGCTTTTTTTAACAAGGATCAGGGGAGTACACTAAAATCAGATTATTTCACCATGATTGACGAATTAAAAGCTTGTTTACTCTGATTTTTATCAGCAAGGATTTGTGGAAAAGTATAAAGAAATTTAAACCACAAAAACATATCACCATACAAGATGATATGATTCCAACATCAATGTTGTTACCTAAATTTTGAAGTGCAGTGACAATTCAACATGAACAAAAAGAAAAACAAAATTGAACTAAAAGAGCATAAAACAATGATATATGCACCTAAGAGAATCAACTCAACTTAGTAGCACCTTAATGCTAACCATTTTGTATCAAGCATTAACCTTTCTTTCACCATGTAGGCACCCACACGGCAGCAATTCCAGTAAAGTAACATGAAATTCTATTACTTTTCTAGAATCTCATTCCATAACACATTAAACTTGTAAAGTTGTAAGGAAAACGGAGCAGAACCTGAAACTTGTTGACAGCAGACCTATCACGATACAGAAGTACTCGCATACATTTCTCCAGTAATGCAACACCTTCTTCAAAGGTCAAGTTCTCATGCCACTCAGAACGAAGTATTGGCTGTGCCATGTGATTTCCAAATCCAGTTGCTACATGATTCTCCTCAAAGTTTACTCCTATCATAGTGACCTGCAACACACATAAACACAAATGACCCATATGCATAAAATGCAAACAGCTTTTCACTCCTCTTATTTTGAGGTTTAAAAACAGAAAAGAAAACAGCTTATATAACTGATGCTCACCATGCCAAGAAATTTTTTTCCTTTTTTCACACCACCAAGAAGAAGTGTATTCCAAAGCGGGTCAAACTTGTTACGCCTATTATACATAACTCGGGTCAAATAGCTGTGAATCTCTTTAGGCCCCAAAGAGTTTCCATCATCCCACATATTGTCATTCAAGCTGCAGATAATTAGACAATGTAAACCAACAATTTAAATAACATAATACAAAAAACAACAGCAATACAAGCAAAAACTATTAATCTACTTTTCTCTCAGCAGCAAACCCTAAAACTTACACTTGCTCATCAAGATAACGCATAATCTCCTGAAAATCACTTATTTCTCCACTAGCACCAATAAGAGAATGCTTCCCAACAGGCTTAATTCTCTCCACACTCTTGTATCGCAGTGTGGACCCATAAGAACCTATCAATTATCAATGCCACAAAATATATCAACAACAAGAATTATTATAGTACTTCTAGCAATTCTTTCTAAAGGGTTCCGTTATTAGGTACAAATAAGCGCAAAAATCACACTTCCCCCCTTTAAGTTATTAACCCTAAGCACCTCCACAGTAAACCATAAAAAAAAAAAACTCATATAGATAATAACTAGATAATGGGTATCAGAGAAACTAACCTCCCATATCAGCAGCCATTAAAATCCCATCTTTATATTTCAAAGCAACAACAGATGACCCAGTCACATATGGATACCTACATATATACAGCAACAAATTTAAAACCCTAAAAAAGTCTCCAGTTTTACAATAAAACTTCCAAATAAACACTGAGATAAAGAGAGAGAGATAAGAAGGGCGGCATACTGGGTTCTTTGAATGCCAGGTTCAGAGCTCAAAAGGCTGTTCTGTTTGGTTTCAGAACTAGACCCCATTCTTTAAACTGCGTTTGAAAAAAATCAACAAAAACAACGACGAGAAGGAGTTATAAGCAAAAACCCATTACAAATTTGAAAGTTACTAAATTTCAGTGAGAAAGACTTACACTTTAGTGTCGATCGAGAGAGAAGAGAGAGCAAGAAAGGGTCTGTGATCTGTTTGGTGAAAGAAAATACTATGCTTTTCGTTTATAGACTTTAATTTTCGCACAAGAAAAAGAAAACCTCACTCTTTCTATTTTCAAGAATTAATAAATTCGAAAAATTCGGATTTCTATACTCTCCCTGGCGGGCCAAGTAGCTTAGTTCAAAGGCTTGAAAGTTTGGGCTTATTTGGGCCCATGGCCTTTCTATAAAATTTAAACAAGGTTTGAATTACGTTTTAGTGTTTGTTTTGATGGAGAGAGAAAAAAGTGTTACTTTTAATTGTTTCTGAATGTTTATGAAATAAATTTAATTACTATTTTGTAACTCATAGGCACAATTCACAGTATTTTTTATGCATTAATTTGCCGTTAAATAGTCTATACATTATATATATATATATTTAGATAAATAAAAATGCAATTTTAAAAATAAAAAATTATCAAATAACCAGTTTAACCTAACTATTTTATTAACAAAACACTGATATTATATAAAATGATCAATTCAATTTAAAAACTTAAATTAATAAATAAATTTCTCAAATATAATTTAAATAATTCTTTAACAATAATATTTATTTTTCTCGAGGATAATGTTTGATATTACCGGGTGAATAAAATGTGATGTATACTGATATTGTAAAATTATTTACACACATTCAACTGCCTTTTCTTTTACTATGTTATTCTAAGTTATCCGAAGCTGCAAAATAAATACATTTTTTTTCTTTTTTTGTTGGATTTTTAAGGTGCCTTTTTTATTTAAGTTTCTAAAACCAATCACATTTTATTTGATTATTAAAATCTTGGCATGTGATCCACGAGCCACCCCAAATCCAAACCATGAATACAGAAACATGATTATTGCCTCCTGTGAAATCTGGCATCTCTTCTTTTGGGTTCTTAAATTCCATTGGGATATGTATGTTGGTATTGGCTTGCACATCTTTTTGATGTCCTTGCCTTGTTCTTGTTCATTGAGAGAGATTAGGCTTTTACTTGGGGATTTGCTGTATGGTTGGTTTCCAACTAGTTTTTGGGTTTGTTGTTGTGTAAACCCTATCTCAAAATTGGTGAATCAATGCTAGATATGATAATTTGCAAGTGAGAAATGATAATTAGGAAAATAATTGTTATAGATAGGGATAAAAACTCTTAGTAATATAATTTAAATTTTGGTTGAAATAAAGTGATAAAAATCAATACATGAATTTTTTTTTTTTTGAAGTTAAGATGCATATAAGAAAAAAAAATATGAAGTAATCTCAATAAGTTGAAGATCTCTTCCACCATATCATGTTGTGATCGGTAGTGCTAGTTGAAGATAAAAGTATTCCTCTGATACCATATGAAGTAGATTGTGGAAGAGAGTGACAATCGTGCTAGAATATATGTGAAGTCCTTCCTTTCCCAAAACCGAATGTGAGAAATGTTATAATTATATGTAAGATTCTTATAATGAAGAATAGTAAGGATATATTATAATGTAATCTAAAAGGGTTATTGTTGATACATATATCAACAAGACTAACGTTGTGAGATAAAATTTGAAGGTTTCACCAGAGGATACTGTGGTGGAAAAGGAGGAGGAAATCTTATGTAAACAAAGTATAGCGTAAAAGGATTGTCAATATTTGAGATTGTCCATATAGTCATAGTTATATCATGGTAACAATTATGTATATGTATAGTTTTATATTGATGTCTTTGTTTATACAACCAAGAAAAAAATTAGTGAAATAAATGAATGCAGATATGCTATACTATATGTGCTATTTCTTGTTGATTTTACAAATACGTCCTTTTGACACCCTAATAATGATACCAAATATTTATTTGCTTAGTTTTTGTATTAGATAAACCTTTGTATAAGTTAGTTGATGATGTGATATGGATACAATTTAATTATACCAAAGTGTTGTAAAAATCTTTTGTAAGATGGATATGATGCAATGATAGAGTTGCATTATAAATAAAAATGAAAAATGATTTTAAATAAGGATAAAAAACATTATTATATTCTTCACATTCAAGACAATTAGTAAAATAATAATTGCATAAAAGGTACCGGGCGTTACATGTTGCCCCTCCTTTGTTATCTATCATTTGGTTTCGATTAGAATTACTAGATAAGTTAATTGTTTCTTTTTAGTTTGGTTTCTTTTAAATTTAGATGATATTGGGTCTTTTATTCCCCTTTTTATGTGATTCATTTTCTACTAGTAAGAGGGTTGTTTGTGTTTGAGAGGCATTATTTAGTTGAGTGTGCATATTTTTTTTCCTGGGAATTTGGGTGTCATTGGTGTTGCGTGCTATATAAACTTTTCCTTTGCTATCGTTTTCTATCAAGGTGACATAACTAGCTTCTAGGCTTGTATGTTATTCCCTGTGTTATTTGTGCGTCTTTTCCAGAAATTATGTTGGTCCTTTTGGGTAACCAATTACCTGAATTGTTGATTCTCTTTTTTTAGGCTTCAAAGTTATTTTCTAGGCTGGTTTGTTATTCATTTTATTGGTGTTGATTTTGTGATTTTCACAAGGGCTTGGAGCTCTTTTTATCTTATAATATTTCCCTCTCATGTTCATTATAACAAAAACTAAATGGTGTGGGAAAATCACTGTAGATTAATAGATCTTTTACTGTGGATTGTAATAGTAATTTCACTTTCAATTTCTTATCTTTTCGCCAGCGGATAAACATTTCTTTGACTTTTTTTTTCTTCCCCAGCGAATGGGTGGTGCCGGCACCATTAAGGAGGCGCGTATGACGCTTCTTGGTGGCCAAATCTGACCATCTACCATCTAATTGGATGCGCAGATGTGCCCTCTTCCACATTGTGTGGCGCGTGTAGACAGATAATGGTTGGATTGTCGAGCGGTAATTGATTGTTTGTGTTTTTTCTTTCTTTTCTCTCTCTTGACAACTAAAGTGCACAATTGTTCTTTTTATTTGTTGTTAGTCAAATCAGACATGTTTGTTATACCCAAACACCTTGAGCCTGACAACCATGCCAGACCCAAGACGCTTGAGTCTGGCATGGTTGTCACGTTCAAGGCGTTTGGATCTAACAACCCTATACAAGTGTAGTGTGAACCAAGACACACTCCACTGTAAACTTGCACAATGAATTTTCCAAGCTCTGAAGGCTTGGGATGATACTAATGTTGTCTTTTCACATAAAGTTAAATTATCATTTTGTCATTTGGTTGAAAAAATTGAAGCCCTAGTTATAGGGATATTTCAGTATTTTTTATGGACTCATTGGTCATTAGACATTTGAGCAGGGGTATGGTAGTATTTTCACGTTTATTTGCATAGTAAAAATATTATTCTATTCCTAAGGTTAACAAAATTAAGACATGTTGCTCACGGGTTTTTTTTGACATTTCACAAATTATTAAATAGTTAAAATACATATTTAGCCTTGGTAAAGATTTAAAAAAATAATCTTTGCATATACGAGTATTTTTTTTTCTTTCACACTGTTTTTTGTAATTTTCTATAATTATTGGGGACATTTTAGTATTTTTTATATTGTTTTATTATTTTTAAAATTAAAAAGTTGTGTCAGACTGAACTAGTATCCAATTTACTTCCTGTTAATTTTTTTTTTGTCATTGTTATTGATGTCAGTCAAAAGAATTATGGAACTTCTTTCAGCAATTTTTTCCTGTGTCACGTGCTTTGATTAGCTGATTTTCCATTGAAATTAGTCAAGATAATTTAAGGGTTGATGTTTTGTTTGGATGTTCATGGAGATTAAAAAAAAGAAAATAGTGAACGCTCTGGGAATGATTTTCACTGGTGATGTGTGCCACTTGGAGACGAGCTTTTGTAGGTGTCGTCTGCTATGCATACTTTTCTGCTATGATGTTCGAGTCATGCAGTTCTAGATCCACTAACCAGTTTTATAGATTTGTTCGCTGCAGAGTTTTCACTTTAGTTGAGCAACATGGTTTCATGGCAAAGAGGATGGCAGCCAATCCCATTGATCCCCTTGACCCCATCATGCCAAGACATTACTTCATGTTTATATACTCTGCATTTGTTCTCTCTCTAAGAAAGGTTTCAAGAATTCTCGCAGGTTTGACAAGATCATTATATCTTCTACCAGACCTATGCACTTAATTTCTTTTTATCCAGATGTTCTCGGAAGGCTTAAAGTTATTCAGCCGCTTGAGCAAGTATTGGTTCATGGGCAAACATTAGAAAACAAGAGGGAGTTTATACTTGAAAATATACAGTTCACTTCAAAACTTGATATACCCTGTTTTTTTTTCAATGCTCTTTTGACCATGCTTTCTCAATTTCTATCAAAAGGGTGATGAGATGCGCACAACTCCATGGGAGGGGATTTTGATGATAATTCTCTTCAAACACTTCAATCCTAGATCATAATAGCATTTACAGGCTTCTATGTCACAGAGTCTCGAGGTTATGTTAAATTTTATTGCCTTTGAACTCCTAATTCTTATTCGTTTATGGATTTTTTTAAGAATATATTTCATTGATTTCACTTCTTAGTTCAATTGTGATTTTTTGAGCTATCAGGTCAGCGAAGTTTAATGGAACAACTGCTTCTCTTTGGTACATTAACCCTGACATACCAGAGGCGTTAGCTTACCACCGTTACTATGTTTTTTCATCCTTGATCAGTTCTATATGGCTTCTAAACATTGTTTCATTTTTTTCTTGTGGTGATTTAATTATTTATGAATTCTTTCTTATTAGCTTTGGTCAGCTGCCTGTTGAGGTCCCTCAGCTCCTTCATCGTCTAATGTTGTATTGTCACAAGAAGACCAGATTAATGAAAATAGAAAAACAACCAAAGAGATCCTTTGTATGAACCCATATGCCCCTCAATTATTGCACCGCCTATGGCAAGCAAGCTAAACAAACACATATATTTTCTAGCTGCGCTTTGGAGCATTCAGGTCAACTAAAAACCGCAGCAAGATTGTTGCATGAATTTCTTCGACGATGTGCCCAGAGAACAGCTCGGCATGTAACAAAAACAACCTCAGACATCATATGTGCAGGCTGTCTTCGATACAGGTGTTGGTTCATCAAGCGTCTCCACTAAAATGCAGCCGGAGCACAATGATAGCTTGGTTGCTGGAATGAAGTGAAGACTTCTCTCTCGATTCCGATGATGTTCAAGAAAGGACAGTCTCTCTTCTAATCCATATCAGCACCTCATTTTAATTAATTCTTTGTTTCTTCACACATTTGGATTGTCCCTCGTAACTTATTACATTGTTATTTGTTTGTTTTCCATTTCTAACATACCTTGAAATGTCCCTTACAGTGCTTCACAAGGATACAGATCGTCAAGCGAATCTACTCAACCTGAAGCACTTCAGGCAGCTGCTGGCCCTAAAACAAACAGAAGACCAGCCATTTATTTCATATTAGTTGCATACATTCCTTGTATGTATGATGCTGCAAAAAAGGTTGCCTTATAAATACAACATTGGCTTTGCAAGAGCTCCCAGGGGCCTGACATTTACCTTCTCTATTATGCAGGGCAGCTGATTTCATGACAGCATGCATGTTGAATCGACTGTCCTCACCTCTGCATCAAAAGCTTGGAGCACCTCCCTGCATTTCCATATGTTCAAGCATGAGGCTTTTTGCTTGAAACTTCATAAAATTGTTTCTCTTGATGTATTCCAACAGCATGCAGTCATGCTCTTTCTATTTTGCCTTGCACTTCTTTCCAGCCTTACAACATGCACTTCAGCTGTTAAACCTTGTTTTAGTCTTGATAACTGTTGAAAGTTGCTTTAATCTTAACAAATCTATCTTTTTTAATCGTCATTTGATGATGTCAAGCTCAAGCTCGTGGTGTAGCGCGAACAATCTCACTAGTGATTTACAAGTCTTATTATAATGTATCGACTCTTGACATATGCCCTGAAATTATGAATATACATATATTATTTCTTCATTAAAAAAATCACATAGGTTAATCTTAAACCTGAGTTAAGTAAGGAGTTAAGAAAAAAAAAATTATATCAATTTTATTTTTTATTTCTCATTTCATCTCCAAATTTTATTTTACCAATCATTTAGGTTGTCTTTGAACTTGACAACTCTCATATAATTTAATTTTAAATTTAAAAATAAGAAGTTGGGTCGAGAGATTTTTTATGTCAATTTCATTCTTTTTTCTTTATTTAATCCTTAGATATTTTTTACCAGCTAGGTAAAATATCTTTAAATCAACAAATTAATCGAGTCATTTTAAAACAATTATCACAGTTTAATTTTAGATTTAGACTATATAAAAAGTAAGATAAAAAAGTTTCAAGATTAGTTGATTTAATAGAAATATCTAGTAATTATCTATAGCCTGAATATTGTTTTATATTCAAAATCTTTTTTACACACACGTGTGTGTGTGAAATTAAGAAACTACATTTAAACTTCAATTTGAATTAACCACCTCCATTCTTTCCCTTGTGTTTAAACGAGTGATAATTAGAGGCTTTTTTTTAAGTGTCATATTTAAATTCCATTATCTTAATCACATAAATATTTTACATTTTGATTTTGATACAGTAGAGTTTTTTTTCCTTAATATATAAAAGTTAGAATGCGATATTCTCTTTTATATATATATATATATATATATATATATATATATGTGTGTGTGTGTGTGTGTGTGTGTGTGTGTGTGTGTGAAAGATGTTTTTAAAATGATTTGAAAATATATTAAAATAATATTTTTTATATATTATTTTACTTTTAATATTAACATGGTAAATCAATAAAAAATGTTAATTAAAAATTAAAATATTAAAAAATACAGTCCGCACTCTGCTATAATATTGTTGAACTATAAACCCATTTTATTTCACCCACAAAAACGCTGTGAACATGGTTTTCTTTAATTTAAGGGTTTTTAAAAGTTAGATATAAATTATTTTTAAAATGATTTTTTGTTTAAAAATATATTAAAATAATATTTTTTTATTTTTAAAAATTTATTTTTCACATATTAAAATAATCTAAAAAAATAAAAAAAAATTAGTTTAAAATAAAAAAAATAAATTTTAACAAAAATAAATAAATAAAATATGTTGAACCTGAATGACGAATGGTGGTTTGGACAGAATAAAAATTTCAAACAGCGTTTGGAAGAAAGACGCCCAGTTAGCAACGAATCCTACCACAGCAAAAGCAAACCTCCGTCAAAACAAAAACACAAAGCAAAGCAAAGCAAAGCCTTAGAAAAACCACCCACAAAACAAACACAATCAAAACCACATAAATTATTCTGAATTGTTTTTTGTTGTTTGAAATAAAAAAGAGAGATGGTGTTCTACTTCAAAGCCAGACCAGAGGCAGGAGATTACACTATTTTTATGGGTCTTGACAAGTACGAGAACGAGGAGCTTATCAAATATGGTTTCCCTGAAGACATCTGGTACTCTTTTTTTCTTATCAATTTCTTGCTAATCCAATTCAAAGTTTCAATCTTTGCCATCTGGGTCTTTGATTTATTGATTAATTTAGTCAGATATTAATTGTAATTTAATTAGTTTTGTTGTTTTATAAGGTCAAGATTCTCTCTATATGTGATATTTTCCCATTGATCTTATAATAATCAAAGCAGAGAGTGAAAAGTGTTATAATTTCTAATTGGGTAGGGAGTAATTCAACAAGGTAGAGTGATGGTTTCTCTATCATATCAAAAATCAATGCTTAGAATTTGTACTTTGAAGAGCCCATGTTATTGAAAAGGGTAAAGAAGGAAAGGGGAGTTTGTAATTCGTTATCTGGATTGGGTTTTGTTTGCAATGAGGGGTCTGACGTTTTCAGAAATCATCAGGGTTTTTCTTGATGGTTTTTTTTTTTTTTTGGTAGGTTTCACGTGGACAAAATGTCTTCTGCCCATGTGTATGTAAGGCTGCATAAAGGTCAGACCATTGATGATATAAGTGAAGGTGTACTTGAGGATTGTGTGCAGCTTGTTAAAGCAAATTCGATTCAAGGAAAAGTTTCTAAATCTTAGTTTCATTTTACATAATTCAGTTTCTCCCTTGTCGCTATGGATTTATACTTCATGGTTTTAATAGCTAGCTCAATGCTTGTTTCGTAATATAAAGTTACAACCATTCCCTTGATTAAAGTATTCTTTTTTGTTTTGAACATGGATGCATAGTTACAATGAGTTAGTTGTTCGAAACTGTTTCTCTTTCACACTGCAGGCAACAAGGTGAACAACATTGATGTTGTTTACACTCCTTGGGCCAATTTGAAGAAAACTGCTTCCATGGATGTTGGTCAAGTTGGCTTCCACAATTCAAAGATGGTGACATCCTTTGTTTGGTAGTTTGTGTTTACAACTTACTGGAACAATAATGAGCAATTACATAAATTAATCATGTTTCTCTGGTTTTGAATCTTTATCTAGGTTCGAACTGTGAGAGTGGAGAAGCGGCTAAATGAGGTAGTTAATAGATTGAACAAAACAAAGGTAGAAAGAAAACCTGATTTGAAAGGTAAATCTTTGATCTCGGCCTATCATTTTAGTTTATTAGAAAACCTGCGGGCCATAAAAAGAAGGCAGGGAACTTCATAATTCTCTTCTCTTCTTATCTGTGCACAAAACCAAATATAGGGAGTGGTTTAGCTTTTCCAGATGTAATGTTAGTTTTTTGCTTAGTTTAGTTCTATAAATTCTTTTCATCGGCCCTGATGATTCTAACGGTTACTTATTACCATGTATCATTGCAGCTGAGAGAGAAGCAGTCAATGCAGCAGAAAGAGCAGAGAGAAAGCTTCTTCTGAGAGATAAAGTGAGTTTTATCCATTCTCATCTGTCCAATTCTAAGTCTGAGGTCAAGTGATGTAGAGCTGTAACATGGACATGATATCCTTGTGCACTTATCATGAAGAGCATATGATGGCACCGAATTTGTTTCAGCTGGACAGATATGAATTATACCTGATGAAAATAGATCTATTTGGAACCTCTTATAGTTCTTTTCACTCTAACTTTGAAAATAGGATTCCTTGGCCTCCTCCTCCCTCATCTCGCCCTTTTCTTCCTCTTATTGGAAATGAATTCGTTGGGGAGTTCAGCTGACCTTGTTGCTCCTTAGTCTCCATAAGGTTCAGAGTCTTCTTGGGTCCTCAAGTGGCTTTCTTTTAGTGGCAGTGGTTTATCATTTAAAGTTATGTAGCCAAGGATTGCATTTGAATTCTGGGTTTTGCAATGTGAGTTTGGGCATAGTTGGTCAATTGTTAAACCATGTTAAGTACTCTTCCATCGAATTTCCTTTGGGAAGAACACATTCCTTTTGCTTTCTGCACGCACCGCAAGAATGGTTATCAGATCTTTTGATGCTTTGCTTTCAGTGACAATGTGATAGAAATTATAAACCTCCAGTGTAGTTTATCTAAAACATCCAAGAATTATCATTTATGCTTCCATTGATCTCAAACATTGTGCAAACAAATAGAATCTTCTCCCAGCATTACTTGCAACCTGTTATGTTTTTAGGGCATTAATGTTGGGATCGCTGGAAGCTACAAATTCAGAAAATTATAGCTTTATCACCATTTTCATAGTCACTAGTATTGGTTGCAACCTGTTTTGTTTTTTGGGAATTAATGTTTGAACGCTGTAAGTTTTAAATTGCAGATTGTTTGGCTATATCACCATTTTAAATGCCCCTAGGATTTATATCTCCTTCTAGCATTTAAATGTGTGGCAAAAAGTCTACTGGTTACTCTTTTAGCTATTTATTGACTTTCTTATTGTTGTAAAAAGGACACGATCATACTGTGATTGGATGAAATATTAGACGTTAACAGCATGGTCTATTATTTTTTTATTATTTTTCTGTGTTGCTGGTATCTAAAAAATCTAGTCATTGGATCTCTTGATATTAAGATAAGGTATTCCAGTTGCATATTGGTGTAATGCATCTACTTGGTTTGATAGCTTTGATCTCTCGATATTAAGAGATGAACTCACAATTCCCATGTTCAACAATTTTGGCTATTGAGTTGCATTGTGTTGCACATTCATGTTCTTGGATGGTTGTGTTGTGCCCGTTCAATTCCTAGTCCGCAGTTTCAAGTTGTGCTGTGCATCTGATCTTCTCATTGCTTCAAATATTCTTAGACATTCCATAGGTCAGTGATTCTCCAGTTTAGCATTTTCTCTCTTGTTTCACAAGGTTTGGTTTCAGTTCTTTATGTTCAATAATTTCTATCTGTTCTGGGAGTAATCTTCTTTTGATTATTTTGTGCGTATAGAAAGAAAGGAATGCTTGAATCCTCGAAAACAGTTCTACCCACCCACTGTTGCGGGATAGGATTTTTTTTCTAGTCTCCTTTCACTGCGATGCTTCCCCAGGTTATGGAGGAGTCTCTCTGTCTGATATTCAACGGGAGAAGAGGGCCTTATTTATTGGGTGCCTCTTTCTGTGCTTTCAAAGTTTAGGATGACTCTTTACTGCTTCTTCTTTTTTAATGTAGTTAAAGTATTAATTCTTCCATTATATTAATTTTTCAATATCAATGAAGTAGCAAAATTTGAAAGTATGACTCCAGCTCTTCTGCCATTTGAGGAGATATGATACTTTGGAGGGAGCCAATCTTTCCTTCCTTTTTTTTATTTAATTATAAAGTGCATAAAAATCTCAAATTTGTCTTTGCAGAAACGACGTGAGGAAATGGAAAGGCTTGAAAAGGAGAGACAGACAGAGATAAGGAGCTACAAGGGTTTGATGGTGGCTGAAAAGATGACATCCAATAAACAAATAGCATCTGAAAACAAGTCCTTGCAGGAGCTGGAAGACGACTTTATGTAAAGCAATGGTATCCAGGGGTTCTGCTGAACCTGCTGCCCCTTGAAGATGCGGGTTTGTCATTCAGTTTGTGACTTCAAGCATTATATGAATAAACTTAGAAAATTGGGAAAGGTACATGTAATGCCAGGCGAAGGGGGAGGAGATCAGTGGGTTGGGGAATTACTTGTCTGCTATAAGTTATACTCTGGTGACAATGACAATGACAAACATGGTTAAAATTGAATTGTGGTTAATGTGTGATAGACATCGTTTATCATAGACGATAGTTTATCAATCTTGCTATTTAGTTTCTGCAACAAGGTTTATTGAAGCTTGTTTGGTCACGCACATATGCAAGTGCTAATATGAAAATTTGGTTTTAGTCCTGAACCTTTATAGTATCAGTATTCTGATTTTTAGGATTGCTTGATCAAATTTCATGTCAATCATCTCTTCAAGGATTTCATAAATGACCTGTTGGGCTTCACAATCTTAATCACCTGATTTGGTGGCAAATACTTTCTACAGGTGATTCCCTTCTCATGGTTATTTTGTTGGTTTCAGTCAATCTTCGAGTCTTCAGATTTTTGGTTCTTCTCAGGTTAGCCATTTTCTGACAGATTCACTCAGAATGCTCGACTGTCTGACGCCCAATATTCAGGTCTATAAAATGGAAACGTGGAGTTTGAATTAGATGGATTCTGTGAGTTTGCATCTTAGAGAACCACTGATTATGAAGTTCTGGAAAGTTTGACAAGCAAGAAATCGAGGGTGTTTTATTGGAAAATGAGAACTACTAGATGAACTTTTGAGATTCTTTCTTCTTGTATCCGGAGAGCTGTTTAAAAGCACGTCAGCAAGAGCTTCTTCCATCACGGGAGAGCTGCCATGTCTGCAGAGCAAGCTAGCCTAGTGCATCACCCCTCCACGTGAGAGCCCGGTCTAACTCGAGATCCATGCAATTAGTGAAATGCAAAGTTTAGGTCGTGAATTCCCAGTTTCCAAATACAGGCATCAAGCATGAGATTCTTTCCATCTGCACCTTGGTGTTTCAAGGAGAGGACACAAGAAACCCGATTTTTAGTTTCCTAAGAACATGCAATTTTATTGATCTTAATAGTAGTATATTAACATTGCATTGTCCATAAAAACAATAGAGATAAACATTGAGTGAAAATATACTCATAGCCAAAACGGATCATCTTGTACTCCTCCAATTTAATGACTTTACATTGAGTTCTTGAGCTTCTCCTTTTAAGCTACTTATAATCTTTTTTATTTCTTAATTTCAGAAATCTTTTGCCACCACTTATTAATGGAAAAACATGTTGCAGTTATCGACCGTATATATAAAAAATAATTGTAAGAAAAAATATATTAAAATAATATCTTATTTTTATTTTTTAAAAAAATATTTTTAATTAATTTAAAAATATATAAAAAATTAATTTTAAATAATTTCTTTTAAAAAAGTCATTAAACCTGGTTCCACCGTAGTACAAGCAGTCTTGCAGTCTTTTAATGCTAAATTGAATTGCCCCACCATTTTTTTTTTAATTTAACATGAGTGTTCGGGTTATATTACACGTACATTAACTAATCTTACGGGCCCTAAAGTTAACAACCATGTAAGTTTTCAGTCACCATCATATGAGCAACCACAAGGCTCGAACCTGAAACCACAGAGGAAGCAAATCTCTTGATCCCAAGTTCTTACCACTAAGCCACCACCTAGATAATTGCCCCCACTCTTTTTATATATATATATATATATGTCATTCATAAGGTTAAAAAAAACTATAAATTTTTCTTTTAAAACAACAAAAATTATATTTTTTAAGGTTTTAGGAGATTTAAGGTCTTGGAGAATGTAATATGATATTTTTGTTCCAATCTTTTTTACAATTGTTGCACGGGATTAAAAATAATTTATGATATTCTCAATTAGATCTACACAATCTATTTTAGAAGGAAAAAAAATGTAATCCCCCTTTTTAAATTGCAAAAAAAATGGGATTCCATTGTAATATTTCATGTTTTTTTGTACTTTTTAGATTCTCATATTAATCAAACTAAAATATGTTTCTCGAAAATAAAAGTCAAATTTTAAGTTTTTTCTTTCTAATTAAAAAAAACCTAAATTTATTTAACCAAATATTCTTCTTAAAATCATTTTTTAAAAATCTCTAGAATGTTTGGGAGTATGATTACGGTTGCTTTTCAAAGTATTTTTTATTGCCGAAATGCATCAAAATGATATTTTTTTATTTTTTAAAAATTATTTTTGAGATTAGCGTATCAAAACGATTTAAAATATATAAAATTTTTTAATTTTTAATAAAAAAAAAATTAATTTTTTTAAAAATATAAGTATAACTACATTTCCAAACGCTCAATGAGAATCCACCAATAAATTCTAAAAATCCAATAGTGGAAATCTACAGGAAAGTAATTCTAGGAACCTTTTTATTTTCTTTTTAAATCAACATTATTCTTTTCTCTTGTACTTTTTCATATTTGTTTTTAGCTAAAATATAATAACAAGAGGTATTTAAAATAATAGAAGTTGTTTTTTAAATTGTTTTTTTTATAAAAATAATAAAATAATATTTTATTTATTTTTTAAAATTTATTTTTATATTAATATATTAAAACAATATAAAAACACTTAAAAAATTAAATTCAACAAAATTTAAAAGTTTAAAACTGTTGAAACGGGATTCAAACACCCCCCTGTCTCCATCCACTGTGGAGCAACGGCGGACAAGCTACACCCTCTATCTCTGCAGTCCCCTCTACAAAAACGCACACAATATCACCAAAACCCTAACAACAAAAACTCACTCTTTTTCTCTCTACCTTCACTCTCACAAGTCACAACAATGGCAACTCCTTCTTTGGACGAAGAAACCACCAAGGAAGTCCTTAGACAGGTCCCTCTCCACATCAATTCTCTTAATTTCATGGAAACATTAAAAACATCCTTACTTTATTTATTTATTTATTTATTCAGGTTGAGTATTACTTCAGTGACAGCAACATCCCTCGTGATAATTTTTTGAGAACCATAATCGAGTCCAGTGAAGATGGCAGTATCCTTGATCTCTTCAATATAAATCCTGGGTTTTTGTTAGTTTCGGGTTTGGCTTTGTTTTTGTGTTATGTTGTTGTTGGCTTGACATTAGATAACAGTGGTGAGTTTGGCTTTGATTTGTTCGTTTAAGAAGATGAAAGGTCACTTGAAGTTAATGGACGTGAAGCCTGAAGAAATCCCAGAAGTTACTGTTCAGGCTGTGGCAGAAACGTTGAGAAAATCCACTTCTCTTAAAGTTTCTGAAGATGGTTAGTTATTTTTCTTTTCTTGGTGCTTTTCTTTTTTATGTTTGGATGCTTAGAAAGTGCGTTCTTAAAGAAGATTTTGAACTTTTTTCAGCTAATACTAAGTAAGCGCTTTATGTTTGGATAATTAGGAAGTGTTTGCTTAAAGAAAATTCTGAACCTTTGGTAGCTAATGCTAATGTAGCGCTAAATGTTTTGCTCAATTGAATGGAGTTTATTTTAATGGATATGAATTAAGAATCTGCGTGTAATCTGTGTTTTGTCTGTTCTGTTTTCATGGTGAGTGGTTTCCAGGGAAGAAAGTAGGCAGGATTGCTGGGATATTGAAGCCAGATGAGGCTATAGAACAATTAGATGTAAGAACAATTGCTGCGTCTCCATTAAAATATAATGTGAAGCGAGAAGAGCTGGAGTCGTTTTTTGGTCAACATGCGAAGGTAACTTGGTGGTTCTATTTGTTTTGCTTGTGAATGTTCTGCTTTTCTAGTTTCCAATCTTGCTATGTGAGTAGGGAATTGTTGGAAATATTTGGCATATTTTTTTGGAGAATGAGCATGTTACGTGTTTCAGGTTACAAGTGTAAGGATGCCTCGTCATGTCGGTGACAAAAGGGTATTTTGTGGTACTGCTTTGATTGAGTTCTCATTGGAGGAAGAGGCCAAAAAGATTTTAAAGCAAAGCTTGGTTTTTGAAGGTGCAGAGCTAGAATTAAAACCAAAGTAAGCTAATGCACATAGACAAACACCAAGCACTACAACATTTAGGTGTAGTATCTATCCTTTATTCTTTTTGTAGAAATATAAAATGGACTCAAACTTTCTTGTGTGAATATGATGCTTAAAGACACATGTAAGAAAATTGTGGTTATATATCTTTTGTTACATAAGTAAAGCATTTTAAACTGAATAGTTGCGTCGATGTGAAAATATACAATAGTGATATTCTTATTCATCTGCACGTTTCTCTGTTCTTATTGTAGAGGTGAAAGATGAGCTAGGGCTTTGACCCTGATCAATAAAGTTGTCAACATTGTATACATAAATCACTATTAATGTTTCAGAAATTGCTAGCTCTGTGATTTGATTTGTAAAACAGTTAATTTCAGGAGTTACATATACAGTTAAAATTGTGGGAGCAAACAGGTTGGAAATTATGGTATAACAAGTTTTTTTCGCAATATTTGGAAAGGTACAAGAACTTTGGAGGTATAGAACGCCCTTGTGCCTCTGATCTATCTTGAGCCTCTATATTTTAATCAGTTTCACCCCACAAAAATACTGAATGATATTGTTCATGTACAGTATAGAACTTAAATTAAAAGAAGTTTCTGGTCCATATTTCATGCTCCTAATATACTCCTTTTCCAACTCAGGAGAGAATTTGATACAGAAAGAGTGCAAGAAGAAGAGGAATTTGAAAATTCCCATCCCTCAACAGGCTCCAATAATAAGAATAGTTCCAACGGAGAGGCAAAGTGAGTAATTTCACTGTTCCTGTGTATTCCAATGGGACTATGGAGTTCTCTCTTAATGTTTGTTGACCTGATGTTCTCACCTTGTTGATGACAGCTATCCAAAGGGCTTAATTATTGCATTTGCTTTAAAGAATAAGTTAGCTGGAGGTTCCGCAGAACAAAATGGTGCTCAGGAACCTGCCAATGATGATGCAAATGCCTGTGATGGAGGATTGAATTCATCAGAGAATATGACCAAAGAAAATGAACAGAAGGTGCCAGAAAACATCAAGACTGATGAAGAAAACAATGGGGAAGAGGTTGATGGGGACAATGGCTCTGAAAGTACAGTAATAAAAACTGAAGAGGAGAAATCATCTGAAGATCCCAATGAAAAGGAGGAAGTGAAGGAGAAACCTAACCCAGCTGCCTCCAAGGATGACAAAAATGTTGTTTTGCGTGAAGATCTGAAGGCTGTCTTTGAAAGATTTGGCATTGTGAAGGTACTAAGATTCTCTTTCTCTCTCTGTTCTTGTTTTCTTTTTCTTTGAATGAGTCTTTATGCCTTTTTTAATTGCTGAATATGGTATTCCTTTAAGATTATATATAAGTCCGACACTGTTTTCATTAATCTCTCTTGTATGTCTTACATGCCTTCTGTTTCCATTTTCAACCACTGTCTAGTCTTTTGCGCTTTGTGTTATACTGACCCCTTTTTTCATGTGTGTATCACTTTGGTCAAGTATGTTGATTTCAAGATGGGAGATGAATCAGGATACATTCGATTTGAAGAAGCAGAAGCAGCTCAGAAAGCTCGAGCAGCTGCAGTCCTAGCTAAAGAAGAAGGTCTGGTCGTGAAGAATTTTATAGCCACTTTAGAACCTGTGACTGGTGAGCATCAAAACTGACTTCTCTTCGGGAGAGTGTTGCTTGGGAGTGTTATTTTAAGATGGACGCTTTCGATACTTATGTTAAGAAGGTTTCAAAATTGATGCCTTTAAGAAACTGTTTGTCCTGTGAATAGGTGCTAGGCTGCTAGCTAGCGTGAAACCCTTTCCTATACTAGGTTCACATTTGCTTCTGGTGTTTGACATCCAAGGATGATAAAATGTATTAATTGTGGTGGAAAAATAGAAGGATCAAAGATTTAGGAAATATGGATCAATTAAACACCTATGTTTTTCTTTGCTTGTGATTCTTACTAGTGTTGTCAAGAGGCGCTCACCTAGGCTCTCCAGGTGAGGCCACATCACCTTTATTAGCCTCAAGCGATTAATCTTAATGAAGCGTTGCCTAGGCGAGCGCCTCGTGAGTGGGCGCCAGGCTTTAAAGCAAGCGCCTGATTGAAATACTTATTTTCATGTTGGAATTTTTTTTTTTTTTTAACTGATTTATGTATTGATCTATTTGTCCATTTTTTAATTTACCACAAGCAACAACTTAGGGGTATCTTTGTAAAAAACAAAGATTAGAGTAAACAAAAGATTTAAAAAATCATTAAAGTGGGAGACATGCAGTCAAGGAAGGACACTCAAAGAGAAACACCATCCACACTTTATGTTGAACAAAGTCAAAGAACAACACAAGTACAGAACAGGAAAGCATGGATGAAGATGTTTTTGAAGATTAATAAATAATGATGATGATATTTAAGTTTGTTTTTTAATCTATTTAGCTACTTACTACTTTAAATTATTTTATTTTGTTTTAAGGGTGAAAAATATAACTTTATACGATTATGTTATGGTATTTTATATTTTCTTTTGATTTTTTAACGATCTAATCTTAATTGAAAAGATATATGTTTTAGATATATATAATATAATATAATATAATATAATATAATATTATTCATATATTTTTCTTACTCTATAGAATATCGTCTTGATTCATTTGGGTGAGCTCCTCGGGCATTTTCTAGGCTTGGTGCCTTTTGCGTTTGACAACACTGATTCTTACAGCATAGAATGATTATTTTTTAGTTATGTTCTAGTCTTTTCTTCAAGGTTGATCAATCTAGTAGTAATGATAATGAGATTACATGAACAAAACTTGCTGCATATACATCTTTATTTGTTGACTGATCTTCTTTACTGCCATTAAATGTGGTAGGAAAATTATCAAGGGTTTCTTATTACAATTCAATTTGTTTTCTTATATTTTCAGTGGTCTCGATATGTACTTTCTTTAGTAGATGCCTGTCATAAATTTGTATTTTCCTTGTTAATTGTTGGGTTTTATGTTGTTTTAATCTTGCATTATGTAAAGTGGCACTGAGCGAGCTGTTGTTGTTATTTGTAATCTCAGGTGAGGCAGAAAAGGAATACTGGAACCAATTCCGTGGACACAAAGAAAGGCGTTTTGAAAATAAGGGCAACCGAGGAAGGTCAGTATTACTGTGGTTTTTACTTTCCACTTTCATTTGGATGATAACCTACCTGGAATAGCCCATACAAAAATGGTTCTTCCCTCCAAAATCAGGTGTGGTTTATGAGTGGGGGAATATGGTTCCTCACTTCAATGGGTATAAAGTTGGTTCACTTATAATTCATATTTCTCCCTTTCAAAGTTTTTATTCATGCTTTTCAGGGGTGGGAGATACCACAAGGGTGGTGGCAAACATCCCCGCTCTAGAGAAAACGATTCAGGGAGACCAAATAAAGCTCAGAAATTTGGAGCATCATGAGAGGCAACCATGCCTATAACAAGTTTTGTGACAGTTTTGTGCGACACCTTGATAGTTATTATATGATGAAAGCCTGTGCTTCTTGATCTCCCTGGTGTCTTTTTTGCTTTGATAAAGATACAATAAGGTGTTTTTATTTGTATTTTTGGTTAACTCTTAAAATATTCTATATTTGGAAATGATCCATGAAATGAATTTAGAGTTTGATGGTTGATCTCTACTTCGGCAGCCATTTTAACTTTGTGTTGAAGGTTGAAACACAAGTAGGCTTCGTGTTCCCGCACAGTAATTTTACGATTAACTTGTGGTCAAGCATTGCTTATTACTAGGTGTTCCTTGTTCTGGTACTTTTCGTGTTTTTGCAGTCATAATTGCTCGTAATTGATGAATGCATAGAAAAAATTAGATCCGAGTCGTTTTGTCCACTCTTGGAGAAGCTGACATGTTTGCTGATCATCTTGCAAAACTGAACGTATCTAGATGTTTCAGTTTGCTACTAGCCTTCGGTGCCCGTGTGCTTCGTCACGAGGCTTAACAAAAAAAAAAAAAAAAATTGTAAAAGATAATGTGTAAGTGTTAAAATGGAGTAAAAACAGATAAAATATTATAATTTTTTTTAAAAAAAAAACTGTTAACTTTTTAAATTTATAACCCGAGTTATTAGATTTGAAACATACAATTTAAAAAAAATACAAAATTTAATTTTCAATTAATCAAGACAAAAAAATCAAATAGTCTCATTAAGGTTATTATATCTAACTTAGGATATTTTATTAAGCCTGCGATCTAGATCATATAATTAAAATAACCTGATAAAAGAATTATAAATTTTTATAAAAAAAACCATGTTAATTTTTTAAATTTATAACTCGAGTTATTAGATTTGAAACACACGAAAAACTATAAAGTCTAATTTTTAATTAATTAAAAAAAAGGATCAAATAAAATCTCATTAGAGTTGTTTAGTCATAGGTTTACTTATCAGGTTAATTATATTTAACCGAGTGAACTTCTAACCTAATTTAAAATAAAATCTAGTTGTAGACAGGTCTCGAGTAGATAGGTCATTGAATTGACTAGCTACATCAATAACTAACGGTACAAGGTTATGGGAATATAAGCTTTTTTGTAGGAATTGTTTGGTAATAACCAGTGATGCTTGATGGACTCCTTCTGAATACTTGAATTGTTTTTTTCCACAATCATTTCAAGAGGGGATCATCCCTCAAAATTTTGGTCAAAACACAGTCAAACTCTTCAGCAAAAATTCAATATATGCGATTCACACTTTGTCACGGATCATATATTTTTTTTGGACAAAAATAAGTGTGTGTGTGTGTATATTCAACATCTTTTTATAAAAAATAAAAAAAATTATGAATACAAATAATTCTAGATAGATCCACCGTGTAGCCACACTGCCCAAAAAAAATCAAATAATATATCATGTTAAAATCAGTAAGGTGTTTTGACGAATAAAAGAATTAGAAAAAGATTAAAATAGATGTATTTTGAGAATGAGAAAATAATTCCAAGGAGTTATAATAGAAATGAGAAATAAAAGTTAAGAAAGAATCTCATGAAAAAGTGTTGGTGTAAATCTTAATTAAAAATTAATAATGTTACTGTTAAACTATAGTAAATCTGTAAATAAAAAAATAAAGAAAAGGAAAAATAAATATATTTTGGAATAAAAAAAATGATATTGAGGACTTAGTAAAATAACCGATATGGTTTTAGCAATGATTGAATGAGAAATTTTGGATTTTGATGTAAAATCACTTACTGGTCCGTTTTACGATATCGAATATAACTCTTAATCTAACTGTCAAATTAGGATGAAATTTTATGAGGAGCCTTTTGATACATTTCTCTATATTGGGTTAAAATTTCAAGGTAATCTAAGTTTGGAAAGGTCATGCAAGAATATCAAAAGTTAGATAAAAAATAACATGTAGGCTCATTAATGATATTTTTGTAAATAAGCTGGGAAAACTGAAAATTTAGCTTCTTCTTCCCTTTTAAACTATCGGCTGGTGCTGAAAAAAATTAAAAGAGAAAAAAATTTGAGAGTTTCATCACTAAAACCCTATAGATAAACCAAGATTTAAGGCATGATGAATGAGAAAGTGAGTATTGAACACATCTAACTTAATAATTAAGGAGAAAATTAAGTGAGGGAAAGGAAATAAAGAGAAAAAAACTCAAGATACTAAGAGGAAAAAAGAGAAAGATCATAAAACTTTGACCGGTTAACATTTGGAGTTTATATCATTATTGGGCAAGACATTATAAACTAGATTGTAAATGTTTAAGTAAAGATTAACAAAGTTTACGTGAAATTCTTAAATTTTGAATTAGGAAAGTGAAATTGTGAAAATATTATGTTCTTGTGATGAAATGAGATATAAATGACTCTAAATAAAACATAATTAAAGAAGAAAAATTAGGTGTCTATGGTGAAACTAGAGCTGACCATTTAATGGGGAGGATGAGAATTTTTGGAACCATAGTATATGTTTGTTAGTGATGTGTATTTAATATGTGTAACATGTATCGCTGAGGATTGAAATGAATTTAATTATGTTGTTTAATTGTAGTTGAATTTTCAATGTAATTTAAAAAAAGACAGTAAGAAATTGATGAAATAAGTAATTTATTATTATATGTTGGTTAGTTGAAATAAATAAATTATTGTTAGTTATAAGGATGATTAATTAATGATTATTTGGTTATTTATATTAAAAAAATATATTTGAAAGTGTTGATAATAAGAAAATTCTATAATGTTTTAAACATATGAAATCTTGAGGTAGCAATTGTGAATTATATATAAAAAATAATTTTATGAAGCTTTTTTTATAATATATGTAAACTTTTTAATGAAGCATATGATTTTTGAATTTTTTAAATCTTGATTAATTTAGTTATGCACTTATATTATTTCTTGAATTTTGTTGTCATCCTGCTCCATGTCCACCGATCTAAAGTAATTTCACATTAGCATAAAAAAAACTAAGAAAAAATTAAAATTAATTTTTAGTTTAAAACTAAACTATGATGATTAGTTGTTTTTTAGGGTTTTTCTTTTAATTTTGTTTGATTATATAATCTTTATGGGTTTTTACTGTTTTTTTTTTTTAATGTTTTGGGTTTTTATTTAAATTTTTGAATTGATATTTATTTCAAAATCAATTTTAAGATGAGGGATATGTGCTGGGCGTACCGTGGATATGATTTTTGTGCTTTTCTAGTGCTAAATGACATGGAAAGTATATTTGAACAATGATTAGTGACAGGAAGATGTTTGGTCTCAACGATAGAAAAAAAATTGAGCAAGTTTTATGAATTATTGACATTAGTTTTCTAAATTTTTGGTTAAGTAGTTTTTAAGGTTCTTTTATAGTTTTTGAATTTTGATCATATGAGTTTAAATAATTATTCTTTTAAAGTTCTACATTATTTTTTTGAGTTTTGAATTTTAATCAATGTTTCGATTAATCGAGGTGCACGCAAGCTGACCCTAACACTCATATCAATAAAAAAAAATAAAAAAAAATAAATTTTTCATGGTATGTTTACTTTATTAGATTAAGTCATGTTAGTGATTGATTTAACAATTTACTAATGACTCATTAACTTTTAATCTAAAGATGGATAATTAATTTGTTTTAATTTAAGGACTTTATAGTTTTTTAAGATATGTCTTTAAATTCTTAAACCATAATCATAGAATCATCTGATAAATTAATAAATAAAAAAATAAAGATACTTCGACATGGAATTAGCCTATGATTAAACAACTATACAGTCAACCATATACCAAAAAAATAAAATAGTTATATGATATAGTTAGAATTATAGTTTTCAGACCTGACCCGGTTTAAGGCCCGAGTTACGGGTTTTGACCGGATCACCGGGTAGTCCGGGTCAATTTTTTTTTGAAATCAAAATGATATCGTTTTAGTAAAAAAAAATAATTAAAAAAAATAAAAGTTAACGGGTTGCAATTGAGTTTTTATCTGGGTCTTGCCGGGTCAACCGGGTCACACCGGGTTTTTCCTTTCTCTATTTTTTTTAACCCGATCTAGTTCCAGCCCCGAATCAGCCGGGTTCGAGTCGACCCGCCGGGTCGGGCCGGGTTTCAAAACTATGATTAGAATCATGCCTTTGCCATTCAAAAAAAAGAAAAAAAAGAAAAAAAGTAATAGCCAAGAATTAACAATGCTCTAAAACACAATCATTACACATTTGAATTTTTATAATCAATTAAAGTATTTCATGTATTGAAATCATTAAATTATACCTTTTCTTTGCTTTTTCTTTCTTTCATTACACTCGTTGCTGTTAATTTTGATGTATTTTTTTTTTAAAAATACAATAATAAATAAGCTACAACCACTTTAGTCAAGAGGAAAACCAAGAAAATAGTAATAACAAGAAAAATAAATAAATTGAGTGGAAGAAGAAAATAAATTTGGCCGTTGGGTTTTCAAAAATACCAAGCCGAGGAAGTCCATGAAATGGACGGCTAGGATTCCAACGTGGAAAAAACAGAACAGTCCAAGACATTCAAAAAGTTGCTCGACGTTTAACATCCATAGGGTTTGAATAAACTCCAAAGTCCGCCCCTTTAATTTTGAAATGAATAAGAAGAAGAAAGCTCTCTCTCGACCGTTTCGATCTCTCTCTCTCTAGAACGCATTTGCAGATCTCTCTCTCTAAAATCTCTCTGGACTTCTTCACTTGGATCTGCAAATGCGCACCGTTTTAATCACTTTATCGTCTCTCTCGTCTTTTGATTTCTCCTCTTTTCTGTCATTGAAGCTCAGTTTGGTAAGTCCTTGAAGCTCTTTTTCTTTGAAGTTTTAAATTTTAAGGTCTCTAATTTATTTTTATCTTTGAATAAATTAAAATACTTTTCTCATAAGATTTGTGCCATTTTGATCCTTTTTTTTTTTTTTATAAATTCGAATGGTTAGTGGTCGAAAAAGGTTGAAAATCTGTCTCGTCGATCATGTTTTAGGTTACTTAAGTATTAATAAATTAATTTTACTGATTGTAGAATTGAATTTCAGTTTCATTCGAGTTTGGAGGTTTTGAAGGAAGCTGAATGATTTAGAAATTCGAAATTTTTTCAATTTGATTATGAATTGGGTTTCGGACTTAACAAGTTAATTAATTTCACTAATTGTATAATTAAATTCTTAATTTTTTTTTTTTAATTTGAAACCCCACTGTACTTCAATTCAAGTCAACTGCACTGAAATACAAAGCCCTACTTGGTGATTTCAGGAAGTGAAGATTTTTATTTAGAGGTTATTCTGATCTGGGTTTCCTTTTCTTTTTGTGTTTACGTGTTAGTTCGTGAGATTGGGGGAAATTGGAACGGATTGGTAGGGGGGTTTATAATGAATTGTGGTCGAGTGGGAATTGGGCTGTGCAGCAGCTTCTTTATTTGTATATCAAACAACAATGGAAAGTAGTGACAGGTTAATTTCTGCTCCTTTGGATGGGCTTGTTAGCGACAGGATCCCGAGACCACCCAAGCTTCTTCACGGGTAATTTTTCAGAAGCCATTCTAATGTTTTGTGTGATTGAGAGACTGAACTGGCTGTTAAATATGTTGGATTCTGAATGGTGTTATGCTATTCTCTTGCAGGAGGACTAGTGGCCCTGCAAGGCGTTCCACAAAGGGGCAATGGAAAGCTGAAGAGGTAGTAATTCTTCTGTGTACTCGAAGTATCTTGGTAGAAGAGTTATTTTATGACGTGGAGATGTTTAAAAGGAATTTTTTTTTGCATTTGTTTTGGTCTCATGATTAGATTAGTTTACAGGGCAACCTTTCCCATTTTGATTTTCACTGCTTTTTCACGCCTGAAATGACATCTCATGGTGATGCTTAGGTTTATTGTTTACTTGTACCCATCACGTTTAAGTTTCTTTTCATTAATTTCTGTTTTAGCTTCATTATTATAATTAACACTTCCCCAATTCTTAGCTCATATCTGGTTATATATAGTGATGAACAAGTGTTATATGTGTTTAGGATGAGATTCTGCGCAAGGCTGTTCAGCGTTTCAAAGGAAAGAACTGGAAAAAAATTGGTACAGTTGTGAACTTAATAAGTTTAATTCAGTTCTTTTCCTTGTTTCGAGTTTCTCATTTCATTATCTTTTCCTATAGAAGTTGCTAAACTTGATAACTTCAATTCTTGCTTTTATTTTGATATCA
This sequence comes from Populus simonii, assembly GCA_007827005.2. Classification (NCBI taxonomy): domain Eukaryota; kingdom Viridiplantae; phylum Streptophyta; class Magnoliopsida; order Malpighiales; family Salicaceae; genus Populus; species Populus simonii. Next base: position 3,243,253 of record CM017481.2, read on the forward strand.
ACAATTATTACTGTTAATTCACCCCTAGGGGGTGGTGTTTAAAGGGATTATACTTGCCTTTAATAGGCTGAGAACGAATACAACATTTTAAGGATAAGAAGCTGAGGATGAACATCAAACTGTCAACTTTTAGTTTTGATAATGGATCACTAGAAAACATGATTTAAAAGGACCTTGTCATCCAACTATAGTTTCTCTACAGAATTTAGTTTTGGATTTTGGAAACTATTGTAGAAAATTTTAACTTAAACTTAAACTTACTTTTAATTTTATGCTTTTCCATTAAACGCAGTCTTTCTGCTTGGAGGTTTTACCATTTTAGAATTCCTGAATCGACTAAGCTTCATTCTTAAACTTGTCTGCATTCCTTGCATGAAAATTGCCTTTTTTTTTGCCCTTTCTTGAGCCAAATCCTTAAGTGAAACACTTAAAAATCACATCCTTCTGTATAATTTTTACCTTTAGCCAAGTACTTTCGGTTTATATTTTATGATTTTTCAAACCTTTTATTCAAATACAGTGACCACCCTTCCTCATCAGTGCTTCCCTGAAGGTCTATAATGTAGATGCCTGAACCATCTTTCACAATATTCCATCAATTTTAATATAATTCGTACTATGGTTTCCTATATCAAGATGTCTATTTGTTACCTTTTGTGCATCACAACTTCCATCCTAATACTTCCATTTCAGCAATGCTCATTTTATAGACTTGTTTTCATTCTCTTTTTAGGTCTTTGTTGCAACAATATAAAACCTTCTTAGCCAATTTACTTTTAGTTGGTACTGCATGCTCTCCCTTCTTTGTATATGGGATACATAGCAAATATTTTCTAATTTGAAACATTGGAATTTATGTAGCTGAGTGTTTCAAGGACAGAACTGATGTACAATGTCTACATAGGTGGCAGAAGGTCTTGAATCCTGAACTTGTTAAAGGTCCTTGGTCGAAGGAGGTATACCATATGGTTGTTTCTGTCTATGACAATTCCTGCTTTGCTTCCATTTTTTTCTTGCTAATTTGTACCTTAAAGATAAATATTCTTGATAATTTAAATGCCTGTTTCATTTGTGAAATGTAAATAGGAGGATGAAATAATAATTGAATTGGTGAACAAATATGGGCCAAAGAAGTGGTCCACAATTGCACAGCATTTACCTGGACGTATTGGAAAGCAGTGCCGGGAAAGGTAAAGAGTATTCTTCTGCCCATTGCAAGAGTTGCAATTATTTTCTCTCTCATATATAATTATGTTTTATGGTTTAAATTTGTCCTTTATTTTTCTTCATTTGCACTGATGTATACATAATTTAGGTGGCATAATCATCTTAATCCTGCAATAAACAAAGAGGCGTGGACTCAGCAAGAGGAGGTGGCCTTGATTCGTGCACATCAAATTTATGGGAACAGATGGGCAGAGCTGACAAAGTTTTTGCCTGGAAGGTTTGTGCATTCCTTATTTGAAGAGACTCCCAATTTTGTATTTTAACTTTATCAGGAGGTGTTTTTGCTCTTTGCTTACTTACATGCTTGAATTAACACAAGCTTCTACGTTTATCTCCTTTGAGGCTTGTCATTTCCATCTTCTAGCTTGCTGTTTAGTTCCCATCTCTACTTCTGTTATTTTAAAAGTTCAACAGTAGTGTTAAAAGTGACCTTTAATAAATGTGAATTTGATTTATTTTGTGTCGTGAACAGGACTGACAATGCCATAAAAAATCACTGGAACAGTTCTGTAAAGAAGAAACTGGACTCTTATGTGGCATCAGGTCTGTTAGAACAGTTCCAATCCTCTCCTCTTGCTGGACATCAAACTCTATCCTTGCCCTCATCTTCCTCAAGGCTGCACAGTTCTGGAGATGATAATGCTCAGAGAGGTGGTTCAGAAGCAGAAGATATATCAGAATGCAGTCAAGAATCAACCATGGTTGGTTGCTCACAGTCTGCGGGTGACCAGGGTATTGCAGTTTTTCATACAAGAGAAGAATTTCAGTTTGCTGAAGAATCTGGTCCCAGAAAGGAGCAAAGCTCCAGTCCAGCATCTTGTTCAGAACAATATTACATCCCTGAAATGCCTTGTGAATTGGGCGGCTCTTCCAACTTTCTTCGGCAAAGTTTCTCCCATAACACTTTGACTTCTGCAAACAGTGATTATCAATTTGAATTACAGGAGCTACCTGACATATCCGCCCTAGAACTAAGGCAGGAATCATCAGGTTTGCCAACTCATTGCATAACTGCTAATGAAAGCCATGAACTGGTGAATGATCCATTTCAAACTTCCATTGGCCTGGGTGCTCCTACTTCCATGGGAAATATCGCTGCAAGTTCTGCACAATCAGGCCAGATATTCGTATCTGATGATGAATGTTGCCGGATTCTATTCTCAGAGGCAGCAAATTGTGAAATTTTTTCCTCTGGAAATATTACAAAAGACTCAAATGTGGCTGACTTAGGAGGTGACATGGATTCATCACTTCCTCAATCACCAAACATCCAGATATCTGAAACAGAGAGAAGTACTTCACAGTCATTTTGTCCTCCAAGGTCTGCTATATTGGGAACTTCATGCCGCCAATCTTTTCTTCCTGGTTCTTCACTACATTCTGCTGATGATAACAAACCTGTGTATGGTAGGGAACCCAATCCGTTAACGGTCCAATCATTTGGAACTCTCGAACAACAGTTTATTACAAGCATACATGATAGCTTTATCTATACCATTGATGCCATCAACTCTTGTGACAATGGTACTGATAACACAGAGCTGCAAGAGAAACCATATCTGAAGGAACCATCAAAGTTAGTGCCTGTGAATACTTTTCCTTCAGTCTCAGATACCGTATCATCTTGTGCTGCAGATGAGAAACCAAATGTGCATGCAGAACAGGAGGCAGGAGGTCTTTGCTATGAACCTCCTCGTTTCCCAAGCTTGGACATGCCGTTTCTCAGTTGTGATCTCGTACAATCTGGCAGTGATATGCAACAAGAGTATAGTCCTCTTGGTATTCGCCAACTGATGATGTCTTCCATGAACTGCATCACTCCCTTTAGGTTATGGGATTCACCATCTCGGGATGGTAGCCCTGATGCTGTTCTGAAAAGTGCTGCCAAGACTTTCACAGGCACACCATCCATTCTGAAGAAACGAAACCGGGATTTATTGTCACCCTTGTCAGACAGAAGAGTTGACAAAAAGCTTGAGATTGACATGGCATCCAATTTGAGCAAAGATTTTTCATGTTTGGATGTTATGTTTGACGAGAGTGAGACTCACAACAGATCATCTCTGCTGCCCCCATCGTCCAATCAGGAAAAGAACCATGAATCCTCAGGTGAAGATAAAGAAAATCTGGACCCTGCTCTTGAAGGCGCAGGTGAATTTTGCGGTAATACCAAGGATAATGTAAAGCAAGGGACAGGTGATAGTGATGCGAGGTCCAAGGTTCATTCCAATGCTAGTGTGAGTTATTATTATTATTTTCTGTCTGTAGTCTTCTCTCTAGTTACGTTTCTTTCTTTTCTTGTCTTTTCCTTTTTTTTGTTACTGTGTGTGGGAGGGGTTGGTTCTTTCTACTAGCATATTCCATAGTACTATATTCCTCATTCATAGTTGGTTTGATTCGGCTTGTGCATCATCTAAAATTTTGTACTATTTGATTTGTAAAGAAAAGGAAAGAAAGAAAAACAAAATTTGCTTGTCAGTATATGTGTGTTTTTCTTGTATTTTCATTACCAATTATAATTTCCCCTCGCTTCTATCTTAGTGTCTTTTTGTTTACCTCCCTCCTTTTGATAGGTGCAACAGTCTTCTGGAGTCCTATCTGAAGAAAACACCAATCATCTGTTATTTTCTCCTGATCAACTTGGTTTTAAAGCAGACAGAGCATTTGGTCCAAGTGCTCGAACTCCCAGGAATTTGTACCGTAAAATTTTGGGCACTTTATCAGAGCAAGCCAGTGGTTCAGAATCCTCATTTGGAAATCCATGCATGATCTTTAGCCCTACTAGTTGTAAGAAGAACCATGAAAATCACATAATTGAAAGCACATCAGTTCAATCTATTCCTTCATCAGCACCATCAGAGAATATGCCTGATAATTCTGGGAACAATGCTGGAACTGGAAATTTTGGCATGTAAGTTTACCCGTGTTTCTTTTATGATCCTAGTCACCACGCTGTTTAGTGGTTGAGTAAAGCTGCTGCCATGTCAAATATTCCTGTCTCATTTTAATTTTATGGGAGCTGCTGGTTGTTTATGTTCGGGTTGGAACTTGGGATTTCCTGATATTTTCTAGCTTCATCTGTGATGAGATAGATATACGTGACTTCTTGTTTTGGCATTACCATGATGCTTATTAGATGCTTGGTTGATGGTGTTCATTTCTAGATTTGGTGATACTCCTTTCAAAAGGAGTATCGAATCCCCTTCGGCATGGAAGTCACCTTGGTTCATTAATTCTTTTGTGCCAGGCCCAAGGATTGATACAGAAATATCCATCGAGGTAGATAACTTCTTTTGATAAGCTAATTATCAGATATGTTTTGAGATTTTTCTTTAACTATCTGGAATTTCTTTCCAGGATATTGGGTATTTCATGAGTCCTGGGGACAGAAGCTATGATGCAATTGCACTAATGAAGCAGTTAAGTGAGCACACTGCATCTGCATATGCTGATGCCTTGGAGGTTTTGGGCAAAGACACTCCCGAGTCCATGTTAAAAGAAAGGAGGCGCTCCAATGATCAAAATAGTGACCAAGAGAATCGCTCCCATTTGGCTTCAAATGTTTTGGTATGTCTGATTGCGCAGAACTTTTACAGAACGTTTTTTTATTTGTTGACATCCATATTTCTGGCCTTTGGTTTACCCTTTTGTTTCTTTGTTTTGAGGAAAGTTGCCAAAATCCATCCAAGCATATTCTATCACTTTCTTTTGTCTTGTGAATATTAAGATGCCAGCTAAAAAGACTATTTGGAACACTTGCAGACAGAATGCCGGACCCTTGACTTTAGTGAATGTGGAACACCTGGGAAGCTAACAGAAAATGGGAAATCTTCAAGTGCCATAAGCTTTTCAAGTCCCTCCGCTTATCTGTTGAAGGGTTGCAGATAGTAGTGGTACCTGGCCAATGCCTTCCGCTGTCACTATTTGTAGTTTATATTATACATATATGTATACTTGCTGCCATTTTTTCGTTCTTCCTATTGTTCGGTGCTGGATTCCTTTTCAATTAAATGATAGAAGATTTCTCTGTATTCTAGCCGACTTCTGTATTTCCTTCCACATGTTTGCTATCTGTTCATATTTCAGCAGACTTTTTCTGTACGCTTATCGGTGGATGGAGGGCACGACTTGCGGTTCATTGGATGAATTCGGGCCTGGTTAGCCCTGGTGGGGGCTTGGTTGTGGCAACAGAGGTTTGCTATCTGTTCATATTTCAGCAGACTATTTCTGCACGCTTATCGGTGGATAGAGGGCAAGACTTGCAGTTCATTGGATGAATTCGGGCCTGGTTAGCCCTGGTGGGCTTGGTTGTGGCAACATAGGTTGCCTGGGATGAGATTTTTTTTTTTGAGAGCAAGTGATTAAGAGGACAAAGTGTGGAAATATTAATTAATTACATGCAGGATACATGGTAACAGACGATAATTTCCTGCTATCCTTGTATGTTATTTTTTAAAATGGTTTAGGGTTTAGAAGAGCATTTGCATCTATATAGAGAGAAGAAAAGATAGAAGGCATTTGAAAGCTATATTGCTGTCGTCCGCTGATAGATCGGTCTGATTTTTGGATGTGTTGTTTGCCATGATGTTCTCTATAATCTGACGGGGGGGGGGGGGGGGGGGGGGGGGGGGGGAGATCTGTTTGAGAGTAAAGACTGGCATAACTTTTCTTGAAGGTCAGTTATTGTTGCGAACTTGTTTCTTCTTCGTCCATTGTTGAATTCTCATGAAATTAGGATAAGAAGGTTCCTGAGGCATGTTCTTCCTTTTGATCGATGGAGATTGAAAACAAACACTCTAAAATGTTCTTCTCGAATAGTAGATCATCATTTTCTAGATTAGTTTGGTTGTATGTTGATCTTGGATAATTTAATTGTTGGATTAAGTTGATTTTTGGATATGTTGTGACTAATATGATGGTTTATAGTAGATTGTTGTTTTCCAGATCAGTTTAGGTTGTATGCTGATCTTGAGTAATTTAATCGTTGGATTAAGTTGATTTTTTGATATATTATGCGCAATATAATGGTTTCTAGTTTCACTATTTGGTTTCATCTGAATTCATTATTGATTACTGTTTCAACATGGCACTATAGCATTTGGGTACTATTACTCCAATTATGAATTTTACTGTTTATTTAGAAAGACTTTTCCCTAAATCATCCCTACGGTCCTAGTCACCATGATCACCTGTAAAATCGCACCATCAACACAAAAACCATAACCAATACCATCAACAAGATCTATAAATCACCATAAAACATAAACACCAACACCAAAAACACCACCACCACCACCACCAAAACTAAAACCAACTTCTCATTCGGAACATATGTTGACAAAGTTAGGGTTACTATCTCCAACGCTCGATTTTTTCTAGAATACATTGAGATCTTGACAAAGAAATCAAAATAATGGAGTCATTGCATGATAAGCTTTTTTCCTGGATTTAAAATGTCATATCATGTTGTTAATTCTATTATAAACAGAGTATGAAAAAACTATGGCTTTAAGAATGTGATGATAATGACTATTGATTTTATGATCTTCCTGTTCTAAACAGAGATTGAGCAATAAATGACATTTGAAAAAGGTCCCTGGATGTTTGGGGGCAAAGCCATTATTCTTCATCAATGACACCTCTACTATGTCTTCGACAAGAATAGGATTTTGAAGATCCTGGTTTGGATTCGCCTTCATCGTTTTCCATTCCTATTATGGTCTAAGAAGGAGTTGAGCTTGATTGCTAATATGGTTAGTAGGCCACTTTCATGTAATGAGCAAACTTATGGATGCACATGTCTAGAATATGTGCGAGTTTATGTGGAGCTTGATATGTCACTCCTTTTTATCCATTAGTTTGAGATTGAGAGCCCACTTTTGGATGGGTCGATTTTAGTTGAGGTTGAATATGAATGGAAGCCAAAATGGTGTGAAAAGTACAAGCTATTTGGGCACTCTTATCATATTTCGGTTGATAAGTCATAATAGTAAGGGAAAAACAGTTGCTGAGTCTTTGCCATCTAAATCACTACCATACCAAAATGATGGTGGTGTTCTGTTTGTATCAATGGTTCTAGTCGTGTCTACCTTTGCAACTTTTGAGGGGAAAACAATCATGTTAACCATTTCTACTTTAGGAACCGGTCGAAAGGTGGATAAATCGCAGTTTCTAATTAACTGGTTCAGTCCTAGGCTGGATGATGGTTTGGTTTTGACTACTACTAAATCTTTAGGCTTCATCTTTGGCCTTATCAACACTAAATGATGACGGCTGTGAAGCCTAAAGATTTATTACCAGTCAAAACCAAACCAACATCTTACCTAGGACTAAATCGGTCAACTAGTTCTTGATATTTCTCCACTTTTGGACCGATTTGTGGAATAGAAATGGTTGATATGGTTGTTTTCTCATCAAAATTTATCAAGGAAGGCGCGACTGCAACCATTAATGTAAACAAAACATCAACACCATTTTAGTGTGGTAGTGATTTAGAGAGAAAAGACTTAATAACTGCTTTTCCATTGCCGTTATCACTAATTGACTTATCAGTCGAAATCTGACAAGAGTGCCTCAATAGCTTGCAATTTTCACACCATTGGGTTTCTATTCATAGTCAACCTCAATTGAAATCGACTCATTCGAGAGTGGGCTCTCAATCTTAAACTAGTGGATAAAAGGGAGGGACGCATCAAGCTCCACACAAACTCGTATATATTTTAGACACGTGCATGCGTAAGTTTGCTTATCACATGAAAGTGACCTACCAACCATACTAGCAACCAAGCTCAACCCCTTTCTAGACCATAATGTGAATGACAAAACTTGAAGGTGAATCCAAACTAGGATCTTGTCGAATACATGATAAATGTGTCATTTTTGAAGAATAATGCTTTGCCCCCAAACATTTAGAGACCATTTTCAAGTAACATTTGCAACTTAGTCTCCATTTTGAACCAGAAGGTTATGAAATTATTAGCTGTTTTTTTCACATTCTCAAGGCTATAATTCTTCCAAATTCTTTTGCAATAGAATTAAAAACACGATACAACATTTTAAATCCAGGAAAAACCTATCATGCAATGATTATTATTGTGGATTCTTTGTCAAGATTTCCTAAAAAATCTTGAGACGAGTTCCAATCTGTTTACGAGGAATTAATTCTAGAGCAAACCGAGTGCTAGAGTTGGTAACCCTAACCCTTTCAGCTCATGTTCCAGAGGAGGAGTCGGTTTTGATTTTGGTGGTGTTGGTGTTTGTGTTTTGTGGTGGTTTAGAGGTGTTGTTGATGGTGTTAGATGTGGTTTTTGTATTGATGGTGTCGGTTTTACGGGTGGCCATGGTGACTAGGACCGTGGGGTGATTTGGGGAAAACTCTTTCCAAATGAACAGTAAAATTCGCTATTGGATTAAAGGTTCCCAAAAGGCTACAGTATCGGGTTGAAACAATAATTAATAGTGACTCAGTGGGTTGAAACAGTAAAACAATGAGTTTATGAATAATATATTCAGACTACCATAACTTTCTATAAATTGAGATCCTGTTGAAACCCAACGGTAAAACTATAGACCATCATATTTCTTACAACATATCCAAAAATCAGCTCAATCCAACAGTTAAATTATCCAAGACCAACTTAAAACCAAACTGACCTGGAAAATGATGATTCATTGTTCAAGAAGAACATCTTGTTGAAGTGTTTGGTTCCAATCTCCACCGTTTAGAAGGGAGAATACACATGGGCAAACCTCCTTATCCAAATCTCAGGTGAATCCAATGTGAAAGGAGGAGAAACAAGCTGACGACAATGACTGACCCGAGGTGGGCTTTTCCAAAATAATTGTATTGGTTGCAACTATCAAACAAAGATCGATAATAATAACCCCTCCGATCAGATTATAGAGAACATTGTGGTGAACAATATATTTATAAATCAGACCGATCCAACAGTGTAAAGCGGCGATATGGTTTCAGAGCAACTTTCTTTTTTTCTTTTTTCTCTTGCTTCTTTCTAAATTCTCTCCCTAGAAATAGCAAGTGATTACCAGGAAAAGCATAAAGTGGAAAAATTAATTAATTACAGGCAGGATACATGGTAAAACTCAAAAATTTCCTACTACCCTTGTATGTTTTCTGTAATGTTTTTCATGTGATTAAATACATATTATATATACCCGACCTTATTAAATCACTCCCCCGGCCCTTCTTTCTTTGTTTTCTCCACCTCTCTAGTCTTTGTTTTGTTATTTTCTCTCCATTATTATTCTAGAGATTAAGGTAACCTTATTTAATGTGTTTTCTTATATTTTATGAAAATCTTAAAGTAATTAATTTTAGAATTAACTTCTTTATATTCTTAAAAAAAAATTACATGAAAAATAGTATATTACGCCTAAATATTTATGATTTTATTCTCCAAAAAACAACAAAGTCTAGTAGTTTTTTTTCTTTTACATGCTCTACTTTGAGCTGGTAAATATTGTAATTTTTATAAATAAATTACTCTGAATTTTTGAAATACCAAATATCTTATTTTATAATTCCTAAATCATTACTGATATTTTAATATTGTTATATGATTTAATGACTTCACTATTAAAGTTAGGTGTTAGGACTAAAACAAATATAATAATTATAGATATAAATCTATTTTTGGGAATTTAGATCCACCAAAATATAAAATAAAATTCTAAAATATAGGTTTTTTTATTTTTTAGTCTTTTATTGTTGTTCTGTTCTTCTTGTTCTTGTTCTTATTATTATTTTGAAAGGAACATTAAGATGAAATTTAGGAGTTATAAAATAAAAAGTAATTAAAGCGCATATTATATAAGAATATTTTAGACTTTACAGTATTAATAATAAATTATAGGATAGAAATAACATCTCCTTCATTAAAATACTAAGACTAAATTAATTATAATGCAACTTCTAAACTAGTAAAATTTAAACCGATTGGAAAATAAAACTTTACTTAAATTTATCAATAAATTTGTCAAAGCATGAACATCAAGGGGTTCCATAAAGCTCTTCCGGTCCTTTTTTCACAGTGAAAGAGAGATAAAACTCTTTATTGGTGACGATTTTGATCATCAAATATATTAAAAATAATGTCAACATGTTCTATTAGACGAGATGAGTTTTATGATGGTTGTTTTAAGTTTCAACGTAGCTTAAAAACACAGATCTAGGTCAAGGATGCAATATTTTTTTCGGTTTAATTTTATGGTTTGGACTTTTTTGGGTTTAATAGGTTGATATGTTGGGTTTTTGGTGTTCTAAAGGTGTTTGTAAGGTGTTATGTGGTTGATATCAGTTGAAAAACATGTGTTTTGGGTAAAAATCTTATAGATATTATTTTCCAGCCACCACAGTAGTGACTGAAATTTGAGCTAGCAGACGACAACGATGTCTGTCATAACAGTCGAGGTGTCTTTTGCCTATGTATATAGGGGTGGACATCCATCAATTGAAAAAAAAAAAAAATTAGCAAGCCTAAGCGTGTAGGCTTGAATTTCAAGGCCTAAGTGCCTGAGTTTTTTTTTTTGGTAATTTGTTTTAAATTAATATTTTTTTATATTTTTTTTAAGTTTGTTTCTTAATTAATACCCCTCCTATATTAATTTTTTGTGCTTATTTAGCCTTTTTTAAATAAAAATTATTATTTTTTAATTATATTGGGTCTCTTAATTTTCCATAAGGTTAATATGATTCATTTGTAATTTGTTTTTTTATATATTTCTATAAATTAAAAATGTTTATTTTTATGATATTTTTAATATGTGTAACTTTACATGAAATTTTTTTTCTTTTGTTTTATTCAATTAATTTTTTATGTCTGTCAATTTATATTACAAATCGATTTTAATAAATAAATTCATTAAACACAACCAGGTAAATGATCCGTATTATGCTATTAAATATCTTGATTTATATTTTTCTATAATTTTGCAATTTCATTTATATTTATCATCAATTTTTTCTATTGAATTATCTTGACTAATTATTTAGGACGCATGATAGACATAATCTTGATGTATTTCATGTCGAGGTCATGAATTTCATGTATTAACCCAACTTTATCTAGATCAATATCTTTTTTCATTTATTTTTTTTATTGTTGCTGCCTTTTTTTTTTTTTATCATATTATCAAATTAATCAAAATTTAACTTATTATCAAAATTCTCTTTTTTTAAAAACATGATCATCTCTCTCTGTTTTTTTTCAAGTTAAAAATACTTGGTCCGGCCTGGGACGATGCGCTGGCCAATCTAGTCAATCCTCAATTTACTAGTACGAGTAAGTAATAGCCGAAGGAGCAAAGCTCCAGTCCGGCATCTTGTTCAGAACAATATTACATCCCTGAAATGCCTCGTGAATTGGGTGTCTCTTCCAACTTTCTTCAGCAATTTTCTCCCAACTTCTGCAAGCAGTGATTATCAATTTGAATTACAGGAGCTATCTAACATAGCCGCCCTAGAACGAAGGCAGGAATCATCAGCTTTGCCACCTCTTTGCATAACTGCTAGTGAAAGCCATTAGCTGGTGAGTGCTCCATTTCAAACTTCCATTGTTCCGAGTACTGCTCCTGCTTCCATTGGAAATATCGCTGCGCAATCAGACGAGGCAGGCATTCATATCTGATGATAAATGTTGCAGGATTAATTCTATTTTCGCCGGCAGCAAATGGTGGGATTTTTTACACTGAAAAGTGTTTCAAAAGACTCGAATTAATGTGGTCGATTTTGGTGGGGGCCGTGGAATGGATTCCTCTCTTCCTCAATCATCAAACATCCAGATACCTGAAACAGAGAGAAGCCCATCTTCAAAATCATATCGTCATCGGAGGTCCTTCGCTGCAATCGGCTGATGACGGTGCACTTTTTTTATGGTAGCGAACCAGATCAGTCAATGGTCAAATCATTTGGAAATCAACGAGCAACAGTTTATCCCTCCTAAATCCATCTTTCAGAACCTAAAAGAAATTAATTAAAATTAACGAAAGAGAAAAGAGAGAGGTGGTAGAGATCATAGTTGTCGGATCGGTCCGGAAACTGATTTAATTTAGAAATTAATATGGAAAAGATTTTGAGTAATTATATTATCTTTAACGGAGGCAACCTAAATTAATATTTTTAGAAAAAAAATCATCTTCTTTTTAAAAGTTTTTTTAGACTTTTGTATAAATTAATCAAATTAAATTAACAAGATTTTACTAAATTAATAATTTATTTAATTTAACTTAAAATCTAATTTAATATTATAGTCTGCTTGATATTATAGCGGTGGTTGTTTATCGTTTAAAAATATATTAAAATATTATTTTTTAATTTTTTAAAATTTATTTTTAATATTAATTAATAAATTAAAATGATGTAAAACTTTTTTTTAAAAAAAAACTAAAATTCTTTTCGAAAACATTTTTCACGGTGGCTTAGACTATTTATTTTTATATTTTAAAAACCCTTTTAAAAAATTAAAAAAATTTAATTTTATTTTTTTTATATTTTAAAATTATTTTAATACGTTAATATTAAAAATAATTTTTTAAAATAAAAAATATTATTTTAATAAATTTTTAAATTAAAAATATTTTAAAAAACTAAGAAAGGGTCACCTATTACGAACCAACCAGGAGATGAACGCCGGAAGAAGAAGAGCAACAAGAAACAATAACATCACTGAAAGAATAACGGTTAGTCTGGTAGAATTCCGTTAGCTGGAAGTTACTTACAGTAGTTAGTAGTTAATTAGTTGGAAAAGCTGTTGAGTTAGTTAGTAGTTAGTAATTGAATAAAGGGGTTAAATCAATTGAAATTAGGAAAAAAATCATTATATATAAACAGGTGTGTGGAAACGTGTTGAGGATGAGAAAATACAGAGGATTAATCTCATTTCTCTGCTCATTCTTCTCTGCTCTCTCTTGTTTCTGTTCTTTCTGAGTTTCTGTTCTCTTTTCTTTCTATTCTTTCTAATCTTGTTAGTCTGAGCTTATCATCACCAAGTCATCACGTGTAGTAGCAAAGGGACAACAAGTCATCACCAAAGAAGAATATAGTTGACCTTCGAGAACCCAGTCAATAAGCCGATAACGATAAGAAAAGGCAGGTGCATGGCGAGGTTCGAACATATCATCTACGTGTTAACTTTTGCACGCCGCCACAAAAATCTCAACAACGTGTAAGCACCCAGAAGAATCTTGAGGGTTGGAAATTCACCACCTAGCCACTTTCCAATTTCCATGTTCCCACCTCAATCAACATCAGGCCACGTGGAAATCACACGCGCATCCATCCGCATCCTCTCACGGAACAGTAGCCTTATATAAGCGATTACCCACAGGGTTCTCAGTATTTGGAAAACCAGCGTTGAAATGGTGAGAGAAAGAAGGGAGAGAGGAGATGATAGCGGGCGTTACAAGGGAGTGAGGATGAGAAAGTGGGGAAAATGGGTAGCAGAAATAAGGCAACCTAACAGCAGGGATAGAATATGGTTAGGTTCATATAATACTCCAGAGGAAGCAGCAAGAGCATATGATGCTGCTGTTTTGTGTTTACGAGGGCCTTCGGCGACGTTTAATTTTCCAACGAATATGCCGGAAATCCCTGCCATGACAGATCAGGTATTGTCTCCCATGCAGATCAGGGAGGTTGCTTCCAGGCATGCAAGAAGGGGGAGTACTGTGGAGTCCGCAGAGAGGATTGTGGGATCTGGGTTGTGTGAAGTGCCGTCTGGGAGGAGTGGAGAGGTGTACTTGGGTGGTGGAGAGAATATGGAGGAATGCTTGGAGGGGATTTTTAGTGGGGCATACTATCAAACACCTGGTGTGTGGACAGTTTAAGTTTGTTAGTGGAGCGTTTTCTCTTCTCTCCACTATTTGTTTGTCCTGGGAATTGGGGTTGGTTCTTTATACTTGCATAATATTCGTTAATCATAGTTGATAGGATTCTGCTTGTGCATTTTTCTAAGATTTTGTAGTCTTCGATTCGTAAACAGAAATAAAAGAAAGGAAAGAAAAATAAAATTTCCTGTATGTATTTAATTCCCCCTTGCTTCAATATTTCATTGGTGTATTGCAATAACTTTTATTGATAAAAATTTTCATCTTTATATCCATTAATAAACATGGATAGAAAACTTTTCTTGGTATATATCAAGAGAATGATAGGGTATTTTATTGGAATTTTAAAAAACAAATTGTATGGTAACGTTGTATTTTTACTGACAACATGCCTGACGGAGTTACTAACAGAATAATTCTATTAGTGATGCCATCAGTGATATTTAATTTATGACATGACGATCGACTCTCCTCCCCCTTCATTTCTCCTTTTTTCTTATGTTTTTTTTTCAACAAACATCCACCCCCCAATCTTAACACAATTCAACATTTCACAACAAATCCGGCCACCACAACACTTAGTTTGTCAGCATCCGGGTTCTGATTTAAATTTTATTAAGCATTCTCCACTTTAAGTAAGCAAATCTATTCTTTTTTTTTTATTTGAACTCAATTTTAAAATGTTGATTTTTTTTTTTTGCATATTTTTTTTTGTAGTATATGTGCTTTGTTTGATTGTTTACATGTTGTATAGTTTTTTCTCATTCAAATTTATTGTATGGATTTATGATTTGTACATGTTAGGGTTCATTTTAGATTTTGTAAAATTGATGAATCTTATGTGGAATTTATGACTTAAGTGTTTTGTAATGAAATAAATAATGACTTATTTAACGAGTTTGTTTTATATTTTGTCAATTTTATTGCAAAGTTTAGATTTTTGGTAAATGTGTAGAAATTTGAATTTATATTGATAATTGATAATGAATTATCAGTACTATTAAAATAGATTGAATAAGTTTGAGCTAAATCAATATTTTTACAAATTATTTAGTTAACGTAGTTAATTAATATATGTTGTCATCATTATTTTATATAGGTTATATATAAGTAATGAATGATTGATCATGGATGTATAGAGATACACCTCAAAGGTTACATATGATGAATTATTGTAAACGAGTTCAATGTTTTATTAATTATGCACTATCTAATCCGAGAAATATTAGTTGAGGTGGTATTAGATGTCCATACAAGAGGTGTAAAAATAAAAAGTTTCTCAATCCAGATGTTGTAACGATGCATCTTCTATAAAAAGAGTTCAAGAAGAAATATATGTGTTGGTATGTACATGAAGAACCATATGTTCCTCACATTACCATGGTAGAAAAGATGGTTGGGTCAACTTCTAGTTCTAGCAACGTTCATGAAGTTGTAGATAAAACTAACAATTCTTATAGAAATATGGTTATAGATACGATGAGAATGAATTAGGGTCATGTTGGTTAATGTCCAATCGTAGATGAAAAACCTAATGTAGACGTGACAAAATTTTTTTTTATCTTTTGAAAGATTCTGACGAATCATTATAGGATGGTTGCAAAAATCACAGTAGATTATTAGTCATTGCACAGGTGTTCAACATTAAGTTAGATCACAAGTTGAGTGAGACTGGTTATGACAGAATTGTTAAATGGGCAAGAAGCATTATACCCGAAGGGAACATGCTGAAAGAGATATTCTATACTGTAAAGTCCATAATGAAACCCCTCGGTCTAGGATACCAGAAAACTGACATGTGTCCAAACTTCTGCATGTACTATCTTAAAAATGCTGAGTTGACCGAGTGCAGAACATGTGAGCATTCTCGTTATAAACCCATGACTAACAGGGGAAAGTCTTTTGTTGCATACAAAAAATTTAGATACTTCTCAATTACACTTAAACTGCATAGGTTATTCATGACATCAAAGACTACTGAGCACATGACAAGACACCAATCACATAATGCGATAGGTGAAGTGATGATGCACCTTTATGATGGTGAAGCCTGAAAACACTTTAATAGTATGCATCCTTATTTTTCAGTGAAAACAAGGAACATGTGTCTTGGATTATGTATAGACGAATTCAATCAATTCAGGTCATTTATTGCTTCTAATTCTTGTTGGTCGTTGATACTCATGGTTTATAACTTGCCAATAAGGATGCGTATAAGATTGGAGTTCATATTTTTATCTATGGTCATACCCAGTTCTAATAGTCTATAGATGTTTGTTTTCGATCATTGATTGATGAGTTGAAGTAGTTGTGGTCATCTAAGGCTTTGATTTATGATGTATCGAGGAAACATAATTTTTTATTGAAGGCAACTTTGATAAGGACTATCAATGATTTTTCAGGTTATAAAATGGTTTTTGATTGGAGCACGCATGAAAAATTAGCATGTTTATACTGTATGGAAAATAAAAAAGGCATTCATGCTAACAAATGGTAGTAAATCATCTTTTTTTACTACCATCAGCAGTTCTTGCAAATGGATCACAAGTTCAAAAAAGAACATAGAGGACTTCTTTGTTGGTAGAGTTAAAAGGGATGTTGCACCGTCACTTCTTTTAGGTGAAGGATTGTATAGCGTGGTGTTGGAATTTGATGACATTGTGTTTGATTTTCAATTTAGTAAGCAGAAGTTTCCTGATTTTGGTTTGACCCACAATTAGGTAAAGCAAAGTATTTTCTAGGAACTTTCTTATTGGAAGACCAATCTCCTTGGTCATAACCTTAATATCATGCATATAGAAAAGAACATGTTTGAAAATATTTTCAACACGGTTATGGATGTGAAAGGGAAGACAAAGGACGACATCAAGACTAAAATGAATATAACTCTGTTTTGTCATCGTAAAGATATAGAGTTGCTTTATGTTGGGTCACGGGTTGCAAAGCCCAAAGCCAGCTTCGCCTTAAACAAGAATGCACAGTTATTTGTCTACCAATACCTTAAAAGTCTATGTTTTCTTGATGGACATGCCTCAAACATATCAAATTTAGTAAATTTAGAGGATTGCATATTGTATGTAATGAAGAGCCATAACTGTCTCGTGTTTATGCAAACATTCATTTTATTAGCTTACTAGGGTTTATTGCCAAAGGGGATATGAGATGTACTCGCAAAGATCAATTACTTATTTAGAGATATATGCTCCAACAACTTGCAGACACAACACATGGAGAGGCTTAAAGTGAATATTATGTAGACAATATGCAAACTTGAGATGATACTCTCTTCATTATTTTTCGACTCGATGGAGCATTTATCTATACATTTATCATTTGAGATAAAAGTTGGAGGCCCAATTCAATAAAGATGGACGTATCCACATGAGAAGTTAGGGTTTACACATGCATCTTAATTAAAATTTTATTGTCTTTCTTCGTATATTTCAAAACATTAATTTAATTTCATGCATTTACTTGTTCAACCTTAAGAGAAAAGTAAAAAACAAGGCATACATTGAGGCTTCGATATGCAAAACTTATATTGTTGAATAAATCTTAAAATTTATCTCGTACTATTTTGAGTCTCAAGTTAGAATAAGAATCAACGTGTTCCAAGGCATGATGATGGTGGGGAAGTGTCTTCGAGTGGGAACTTGTCAATATTCTCTCATCCTAGGTGACCTGTACCAAAAAATATCGTGAGAGGAAGATATTTGTCAGAAATAGAATTCAAACAAGCATATAATTATATGTTATTTAACTGCGATGAACCAAGACCTTTTATTTAGTAAGTATACTACTTACCATGTTATTTTTGAAAAATTTATCTCTTATAATATCACAAACTGATACATTATTGAATTCCTCACAAGCAACATCATCAATATTTTACTGTCACAAAACTCACAGCTGACTAAATCTCAAATCTTTCGATTACAAGATGAATAATTTTCCATGTGGTTTAGAACATGTATAAGTACCGTTTAATTATTCTTATCTCTCAGAAAATTTAATTTCATTACACATTCTCGTTAACTGTTCATAGTTGTACTTTATGTAACTAGATTTATTAATCGAAAAGGAATGCTAGTGTTACTTTGTCTTTACTACATCTGGGTTCTGAAAGAAAGGTGAAGTGTTACAATCGATATTTCTTTAATGGATATATGTTTCATACTGAAAAATACGAGCAT
This sequence comes from Populus simonii, assembly GCA_007827005.2. NCBI lineage: Eukaryota > Viridiplantae > Streptophyta > Magnoliopsida > Malpighiales > Salicaceae > Populus > Populus simonii. The sequence goes on from CM017481.2 coordinate 3,261,516, forward strand.
GATAAAAATACATATAACTGTGAGGTTTGTGTTAAGGGATCGACTTCTATTTAATTTTAAGTTGACTACTATGAGAAGTTGGAAGAGGTTATTGAATTGTAATATCATAGCGAGCAAACTAGAATGTTTTTAATCAAATGCTATTGGTATGACACCACTGATAGAGGAATCACAGTAGATCCCCATCATGGTTTGATCAAATTAATCCAAAGGCTAGACTCCACAACATCGATGATATCTTTGTTTTCACAAAGCAATGCCAACAAATTTATTACACTACAATTCTTCATTTAGAAATGATCATTTAAGAGTTGATTGGTAATCCATAGTGAAAACCAAACCTAGTGGTCATGTCGAGATTGTTCATAATGGCAACGATGAATTCACTGTGGGAGATGATATCTTTCAACTTGGTGAGTTTGTTGATCCATATCAAGTTGGTCCATCTTATGACTTAAAAAAATTCAAATTTTTGCATTGCCGTTAATATTTTTATTAATGTTGACACTGAAAAGTTGAATGATGTTTTGAGTTCCAGTAAATATACACAAGTCGATGAAGATGACAATGATAAAATCAACATATGAGATTGTGATGGAGATGAAGACGAGTCTATTAATAGTCGAAGACAAACATCTATATTCTGACCTGGATTATTAGGATTTAGGACTGGGTATGATTGTGTTATTGTGCAATGTGTGCAGCTGTGAATTTAAGTATTTGCAAGATGGATAGATAGGGAGTACATATACAATTTGTCACTGGACATTGTTTTACACCGATGGAAATACCGACAAATTATACATTACATGCTGATATACCGATGGAATGTGTCCGTTGGTATATTCTAGAGACTACGGGAACTGTGCCCCTTTACCCTGACATTGTTTACGGTGTTCATTACATACGAATTATACCGATGAAATGTGTCTGTCGGTATATTACAAAGACCATGAGAACTATTCACTTCTCAATGCGGTGATAATTAATGATTTTTGGATTGTTCACCTTTTTTACCGACGAAATAAAAAGTCGTTGGTAATATTTGAAGGGGCTTTCTGAAAAATTTTGTGCAAGTTGAAAATTTCCATTTGACTTTATAGACAGAATCACCAAAAAAAATATTAAAAATATTGATATTTAATTTTTCATCTGTAATTCTATTGGTAAAAAACACCTAGATATCAAGACTATTAAATCTCAATTTGACTTTAGAAATGGAATCACTAATGAAAATATTAAAAATATTAATATTTAATATCACGTCGATAAAAACTAAAATCAAGAACGTAAATCATGACAGATTGGGGCTTCATCTTCTTCTCTCACACACCAGTTTCTCTCTCTTTCTCTTCTATTCTCTCTCTCCTTCTCACCCAAGATCAAACATTCTCTTCTCTTCTCATCCTAAGGTATGTTGCCTTTCTTAAGTTTTCTTGTTATTTTTAATATATTTTTTTTAATTAAAAGTTGAAATAAAGCACGCCATTAAGGTAATAACTTTCATTCATTTTTCTTTTTTTTGTGTTTTTTTTTACATTATTTATGTTTTTTTGTCATTATTTTTTTTCAATTTTGTGTTCTTAATAATTTTATGAATTAATAAATGACATGAATTTCAGTTTTTCTTGAAATAATTTTTGCATTATTTTGTTGAATTTTAGTTTTTTTTTTTCAAATTTGTTGTTCAATTTCAATTTAATGTTTAGGAATAATTTTAATTATTATTTTGTATTTATTCCATTTAGAATAAATTTTTTTAAATTTAGGATTAAAAATATTATCACTTAGAAATAATTGTGTTGAATTTTAGTTGTTATTATAATAATTTTTCCATTATCTTTTGAATTTGAGTTGTTTGTTTTTCAATTTCAATTAAATGTGTAGGATTAATTTTAATTATGTTTTTATTTTCATAAATTTAGAATATTTTTTTTTGTAAATTTATGATTAAAAATATTATCATGTAGAAAATGAATTTCAACGAAATTAAATTATGCAAAATTGTTAGAAGAAATTGAATAAAATCATCTAGTTTGTGGCATATGTGTTGTGTATTTGTAGACTTAAAAATCTTGAGTAGTCTCTCGCATAAGGGAGATGCTACCAAATTTTTTTAGAAAATAGGAATCATTTAATTTGTTTTATCCATTAATTTGTGTAGATGCTTAGTGAAAAATCTATTGCCCGTTGCGAGGATATGATTGCTGCTAGTTCTTTTAGCAGCGATGTTGACGACCATGAGTCGTTAGGTGGTGACCAAGAATAGACATTTAAGGCATAGATATTGACTCATGACGCGGGCTTGTCGAGTGCGATGATGCAATGTTGAGGGGGTCCCTTTACAGTAGGATCCATTTACCCGCAAGTACGAGTGCAATGACGCGGGCTCTTCAACCTTTCAATGTAATTTGTTTTGCTTTCACAATGACATGTTTAATAATTTTTGAAAACATAATATCATTTAACGAATGCAATTTCAGGTTTACAAACATTGAGGCTGCTAGAACAATAACATCAGCCTTTAAATCATCAATGAAAATCTTATCATTTCAACGGAGCCAGGTTTCCAAATATCCTAAATAAAAACTGTAGGTCGATGCATGGATTTCATTGTTCAATGTTAGTATTAACTGAAATATTTTCTTATGTTAATTTGGACCGTTTATTTAAATTATTGAAATTTTTCTTTCATAATGTTTTACTTAAAGGGAAAAATTGAATGGGAGAGAGCTGATGATAATGCTGCGAGGAGGGTTTGGGAGAATCATGCTGCAATTGGTTAAGATCGAACTCAGGATAGTTTTTTTATTCCAAATATTAAAATTTTATTTTTCATTTTCTAACAAATAATTAATTTATACCATATAGGTTGCGTGATTTTTTGTACGAGGCACAAAAGAAAGCAACAAAATATGCAAAAGAAAGAGAGCTTCCAGGCTAAAAGGACGTGGCAGTTTGGAAGGATTTCAGACTATCGTGCGTCTCAGAGGCTGTATGGGTGGAATACATTTAGCACATGACATCCACATGTTTCACTTGATGGTCACAGTCCGGTATGGATAACCAGAATTGGCGTGTTCATGGTTTCGTTACCACGCACACCGACGGCTCTGTTCTGTTCATTTCACATACGAAGCAGATGGTAGTATTTTTTTTATTACATCCATTTTTTATTAGTTTTTTTTATAAATATATTTAAATGACAATAATTTTTTCATTATAGGTTGCAGTTCTTAAACGCAAGTCAAGCCAAATGGAGTTTTTTGTTGAAACGCATGTGTGGAGCGATAACCGACAAAAATGGGTGCAATAGTTCATTAATAGCTGAGCTCAGTACTTTGTGGTATGTTGGTTTTCAATCACTTTTTTTCTTATGTTACTATTTCCTTGAATTTGATGAATTTATTTTTTGTTTTCAAGATACATATAACAACCGGTTGAATGAGAAATACAGGGACGATCCTTCGACCCTTCTGAATATCGATCTAGATTTGTGGTTAAAGGCATGATTGTCTTGTGGGCTCGATACAAATCAGGTGTATGGATTTTCTAACACTACAACCAAGAACTTGCGGACGACTCATAGTGCTTCGACAGTTGGATGCCCGCAATTGATTCTGAGTGTTCAAACTCTAGAGTTCACGGGGATGTTAGACCAACAGGTATAGGATCAGACAACTCATCTTAATGATAAATATGAACGACTCATTACTAATTATGAAGAACTCCGCCGGTTGGTAATGGAGATGGGATCACAAATAGATGGTTCATGTGCACCTCCTAATTGACCCCACGATCCTGGCAACGACCAACCTCCTCCTTCTCCTCCAACATCGCCTTTATTTTAAATTTATTGTATTTCAACATATGAATGTTTATATATGTAATAAATATTTGATTTTTACACTAATTTATTTTAAATTTATAAAATAAATTTATTTTAATTATTTTTCTACTTTTGTTCAATATCTTTTAAAAAAATATTACCGACGGAACAACTCCATTAATATATTACAGAGAGTTGGAAATGAATTACTGCAAATATCACTGCTACTGTTAACATACCGATGGAATTACAGATGGTATTTTGTCGGTGATATGTTATATTTATCAATGGAATAAAGCGGGTACATTTTTTTCTGGCGTGCTTTATCTGTCTGTAAATCCATCAATATATTTATTACCGACGAACTTAATGATAGTGCATAAATTACTAATGAGAGTTTTTTTGATGGACTGTTTATGGCCATGAGTCTAACAACATATGTACGGACAGACTGCTAGTGTAAATACCGACATAAACTTTCATTAATAAAACTGTTAAATCTATTATTGTGTAACAAATCTTCTGGATTCCTGGCTGAAGAACACACCAATTATCCGTTATTTTCTCATGAGCAACTAGGTTTTTATTGCAGACAGAGCTTGAATTTCCCAGGGACTTGTGAGGTAAAATCTTGTGCACTTTATCAGCGCAAGCCAGTGCTTCATAATCCTCGTCTGGAAATCCAAGCATAATCGTTAGTCCAACTCTTTGTAAGACGAATAATGGAAGTCACGTAGTAGAAGGTACATATTTTAATATTGTTACTACATATGTGCAAGCACTGCGCCGCAGGCTGGGCAAACATTTTCCAATGCTAAAAAAAATATATATATTTTAATGATGATAATATAAGAGGATTCAGATTAAATTGAACAAAAATACAACATGAGATATGAAACCGAAGGAACCTGCAAAACAAATAAATTTTTTTTGTAAAATTCAAGGTATAATAACTTAATATTAAAAATAAACAAGACATAAAAAATATAACACCAAAAATAAAAACTCAAGTCAGCTTGAGATAACTTGGCAAACCAATAACTTGCAATATAAAATTGAGATAAAAAAATATATTAAAAGAATGAACTAGTAAAACACCAAAACTCAATAAAAAAAAAAACACAAAAAAAAAATCGTGAGCCAACTATAGTTATTAAACCCGGTCCGGGGGTTGACCCGGCCAAGGGGCTGGGTCCCGGGTTTCATGGGTCAACCCGGATCAACTCGGGTCAACCCGGATTAACCCGGAAAAATTAAAAAAAATTAAAATTTTAATATTTCATATGAAAATATCCATGTAAATATAAATTATACATATTACGAAGTTTAAAAGAATATTTTTTAAAAGAATTTATCACACATTGAAAAAACATAACTTTTTCCTTGAAAACATGAAGTATATATACTAATAGGTTTCAAATCCAACATCGAAAAAACCTAACTTTTTTCCTGGAAACATGGAGTATATATATGAAAGGGCTTCAAATCTCACATTGAAAAGATATTATGTTATCCTTTTAAGTTGAAGTATTTAAACCAAAAGATTTTTTATCTCACATTGAAAAAACATGACTTTTTTCTTAGGAACATGGAGTATATATACCAATGGGTTTCAAATCCCACATTTAAAAAAAAAAAAAAAAAAACCAGGTCTCATCTAGGTTCGCCCGGGTCGCCCTGGTTTGGCCGGGCTGTTGCCACAACCAGTCTTTTACTAAACCCGGGCCGGTCCAGCCACCGGGTCGACTGGGTCCAGGGTCAACCCGCAAGGCCGGGCCGGGTTTAATAACAGTGGAGCAAACCCAAGATAGTTTTACTAACCTACTTTTAGAATAACCATATAGAAAGAAAAGTTAAAAAATAACAAAGTCAAGGGATAATAATTTATTGTAAAATGATAAAATTAAAAAAAAAATTCATAAAAAAGTTAGGAAAAAAAATTCAAGTTAACTTGACTAACCCGTCATGCACGACATAAAATCTGAATTAAAAAAAAAACAACCAAAAAAACCTAAACTAAATATAAAAAAATATTGTAAACAAAAATACAAGGTGACCCAAGTTATACGAGAACATGATTTGAAACTCAATTTTAAGAATGATTCAAAAATATATTTTTAATCAATCAAATCACTAAAAATCCAAATCCAACGAAGTCAAATAAATTTAACCAAGTCATTTTCTTGTCCAATTTAACTACAAAGCTTGCCCGAATTAGGCTCCTGATCCGGGTTTCTATAATCAATATACCAAACTAGGTTTAACAACTATAATTGCAGATATCGATGTTATCCTTGATGCGAGACCCAGACCCTACCTTCACCATTAGGAGGATAACACAGACCTCTAATAGTGTTGTACTTCGCTGTTTTTCGGATGAAAATTACTTCAGCCATGACTAGACATTTACAAAGCAGCTTTGACATTAAAAAGCAACAATATAGATATATTTTACAAGGTGAAATTAGCCAACTAAATTAACATAAATAGCAGGCAAAGACACCAGCCACAAATAAAATTATTTCGATTGTTTCATATAATTACACCATGTATTAATTTATTTTTCTAAATTGATGATCTCGAGAAAGAATCGGTTTGTGGCATCCTGATATTGTTTGATTCTGTTAACAAATGAAATGAAGTTGAAGGATATGGAGAGAGGACAACATGCATGTCTTTGTCAGCATTCTTAAGCAGAGTTTGTGCTGGCACCACCTGCATAACGTGAAGATGCCAAAGCAGTTTGCAGATTTGCTACATAAACTGGAATTGAAGGGTTCCGAGATCATTGAAAATTCACGAGGGTTATGACAAAAGATGTCAGGTGCCTTTTTTGGATCAATGATGGAAATCTCGTCCATTACACTAGAAGAAGTGACCACAGTTTTTGTTCATCCAGACAATTGTAAGTTGAGCCCCAGTGCATTAATAGAAACTTAGAGATTCACTTTACTATTCCGAAAATTCACGCCCTGAAATTACATTTCCCAGAAAGTAAGAAGTTGGCTGAAAAAACTCAAACAGAAACTCTTACAACTCGATTTTACAAGTGTTTGAGTTTGTTGTCAACCAGCAGCAGCATGTTATGCTGTGAAGACCACAAAAGTTGACTCAATGGATTATGCCATATTTGTTAAATTGGAAAGGGATTCAAACTTGCAGTATTGACCTAAAAAAAGGATAAAAACTTATAATTGGTGTTTAGGACATGATCACTGCAAGCTATGCTGGTATTAGCGTACCTTTAATTTCAGGTAAGTTTCACCATTAGAATTTTGCCAAGTAATTGCAGATGCAACAAGTGTAGAGAAATTTGTCTGTAGCTTAGCATCAAAAAGAGTTGCTCAACTCAACTCTATGAAGAACTTTGGCACCCAGTAGTTCGGATTTCCATAGTGCTTTGACGAGTTGAAGGCAATTGCATCTAGAGTCCACCTACATAGACTAGTTCCATTCAATGTCAGAGTACCCAGAAAAGAAAATGTTATTCCTTGACGTGCATGCTTGAATTAATTTTTGCAGAATAGAATGAGATTGGTACCTCCTATCATTGTAATTCACCAAAAGTGGTGCATAGCTTGCCATCTCCACAATATTGCTGCAATGGAGAAATAAAGCCCTCCTGGAATTTTCATGATGAGTATGAAAACACAGAGATACTTCAGCCATGACAAACCTGTTCTTTTCCAGCTCAGTGAGGAAGCCAGCTTCAGTGAGTGCAGCTAAAAGACTTCCTGTGCACGCATCTTTTCCACACACATCCTCACTCACAAAAGCCTGAAAAATAGAAAATCCCATGACTAATCACATATTTTAGTCAGTAGTTGTCAAAAAGCATATCACACACCTCAGGACCAGTGCAAGATGTGCGATCAAACTGATGAGTCATAGAAAACAGGTTGCTGGATGATGTATAAATCTAGTTTAAAGAACAAAAGAGGATTACAATTGTGTTTTCTGCCCAAAAAAAATATGCACAAGTACAATACTGCTAAACAGAAAGAAAACAAAGCTATTGTGACAGGATGTTTACATGAAAATCATAGGAATCAGCTGGGTGATCCAAAGAATGAGAAGACGCATTACAGTTTGTGATTATTTTGATGTCAGGATAGGCACTTTTTATGGCATTGTAGAACTTGAGATAATTTCCTGGTAGAAAAAAAAGCACATGAATTTGAGTTCTGAAACTGGTCTATCTTCCAGAATCTGGAGTGAAGAGTGACATTTGCAGACCTTAGACACTTTTTTTGAATAAAATCTTTGTCAAATATAACTTAATATAGAATCGAGATCAGGAGACCATATCATAGCAACTATTCTTTGAAATCTCAATAATGGATCATTTGACAACACATCCAAGTTCCAAACTTGTAAAACCTAACTACCACAAGGACTCTTGGAAGATAAATGCAAATATGAGTAATGCTACATGAAAAAATGTCATATCACCTCAATAACATAGCATCTAAATAGAGGGTGAACACTTCAAATTAGAAGTACATGCTACTTTCCAAGGACTCAAAACTGATTCTTTCATCTAATGCAATAAACAGATTTGCATAGGCAAGTCGGAGTTTGTCATATCACCTCAATAACATAGCATCTAAATAGAGGGTGAATACTTCAAATTAGAAGTACATGCTGCTTTCCAAGGACTCAAAATTGATTCTTTCATCTAATGCAATAAACAGATTTGCATAGGCAAGTCAGAGTTTGTGTTCCATACATGACTAATTTTGCATATTCTTCTCTCATTTCTCCTTTTCCACCAGATGGGTATTATCCTGCCTGCAGTAAAAGTAAAATGTTGTCAACATACCAGTCCCAAAATAGCAACAACTACACGAAACGAAAGCAAATGAATATTGTTAAAATTGCGACAGGAACAAACGGAGAAAAGTCAGGTAATATTTGCACCATCAACTAGCAGCACTGGGTACGGAAAATTTACATCACCTTTTCACCTTGACAACATGCAGATTCGCCAAGCAACTTTTTCAAACCAAGATTGCCATGCCATCATTAGACAACAGATCTCCCATCAAGGTTCTGGTGTGGGCATCTGCAGAGAATCCTCTATCAAACATTTCCTGCAAAAGTTGTTTTGCCCCTGATGCATCGTTGTTCCGGAGAAATCCTCGGACAATAACATTGTAGCACCAACCATCTGGTGGGCAGCCATCCCTTTCCATTTGTCTGAGAGCTGTGCATGCTTCATCTAGCAATCCTTCTCTGCAAAGTCCACTGATTATTGTAGTCCAAACCTGAACATTAGGCAGCAATCCTTTGGCGTAGAGTTCCGAAAACAGCTCCCTTGCTTCTTCAAGCTTCCCAGATTTGCACATGGCATCAATTAAGATATTATAGATCACCAAATTAGGCTTCAAGTAACTATTTTGCATTTCTCGAAATAGTTCCAATGCCTCATCAATGTAACCTTGTTTGCTTAAGCCATCAAGCAAAATTGAGTAAGTTATTAGATCTGGGGAGCAGCCCTGGGCATGCATATCCTTGAAAAGATATTTTGCTTCCAAAATTCTCCCTACTTGACACAAGCCACTTATAAGAGTGTTGAAACTAGCAGTGTTTGGAATTAAGCCCCGAAAACTTATTTCATCAAAAAGTTGTTTTGCCTCATCAATCCTCTGGGCCTTACAACATCCATTGATTAAGACGTTGTAACTAAAAGCATCAGGTATGCAGCCCTTGGTTATCATCGCATCAAATACCTTTCTAGCTTCAGAAACTCTGTTTTGCAGAAGATATCCATTCATCAACGAACTATAAGTCACGGTATTAGGCTCCACACCCTTTTCAATCATTGTCTTGACTATTCCCTGAGCCTCTGAAATCTTGCCTTTTTTACAAAGTGTATCGACCAAAATGTTGAAGGTAATGACATCTGGCATGATGTTCAAACTCATCATTTCATTGACAAAAGCTGGAGCCTCTTCCTGATGGTCTGAGTTGCATAGGCCATGCATTAAGGAATTGTAAATGACAACATTTGGTTGAATCCCTTTACCCTTCATCGCAGAGAAGATATCGAAAGCCTCTTTCACTAGTCTATCCTTGCAAAGGCTATCAATAATCGTTATGTATGTCACAACATCTGGTTGGCAACCTTCATTGTCCATTTTCTTTAGCAATTCAACAGCGACAGGGGTCTTTCCAATCTTACACAAACCTTTTATAACCGTGGTATAAGTATGTAGATTAGGTCGATATCCTCTTTCCACCATCTCATCAAAAAATTCCACAGCACGAGCAAATTTACCCTCAATACAAAGGCCATTAATTAAAGTAGAAAAAACCACAACATTAGGTTCAAAACCAAGCTTAATGATCTTCCCAAAGACAGAGAACCCAAAATCGACACGTTGCAAGCGACAGTAGCAATTAATCAAAATGCTAAAATGACATACGTTCCGTTCGATGAGCAGCCATTCAATTTGTTTGGACAAAGAAAGCACAGCCCCATATTGTTTGGTTCTGACAAGAGCTGATAAAAAATCATTAAAATCGACAATACGAGGCAGGGGATGCATATGAACCATGTCATTGAAGCGACACAAGGCATCTTCAATATTAGTAAAAGAACACCCCTTTTGGCACTTTTGCCTACCACTACCACTGGAAGTATGAAGAAAGACAGTCATACCCATTTCAGTTTGGCTTCTCTGAGAAGCAAGTCCAAAAGGGATTGAAGCTGAAGAAGAAGAAGAAATAGCCATTAAAACCCTTTGCCGTTTCATTGCCATCGCCATCATCATCACCACTTGAAGTAGGGAGACTGAGGTGAACGGCTAAAACAGAGAAGAGAAGAAGGAAGGGGAGAAAGGGCTTAACCTAGGCTGAAACGGTAACGTTTCGCCTCAAATCTTTTCCTTCTCTTTTATCAAAAACTGTATTTTGTTTGCCTTTGTTTGTGTCCTAAAATAGAACAAATGTGTTTAGTTCGAGAAAGAAAATAAGTTTAAGGTTTCGAAGTGAAGTCCTCTCAGTCTCAGGAGGTCACGGTACCATAAGATTTTTTTTATCCTTCCTGCATTATTATTATTATTATTATATACATTATTTGTTTTAAAAGTTTTTTAAAATTTTAATAAATTTTAAAAAATAAAAAATAAATTATTTTAAAAAATATTATCAAAATCCTGCTTGATCGACCTCCCCCCAAGCAAAATGGCTTCTTATCATTAGGCGCAGCGTCGTCTGCAACAAGATAGGCTATTGCTGGTATGACTAGAGGAAAGCAACAGACGACCAAGGTTTATTTTTGTATTTTTTAAAATATTTTTATTTTTTATTTTAATTAATATATTTTAATATTTTTAAATTATTTTGATATGTTAATATTAAAATAATTTTTAAAATATAAAAAATATTATTTTAATATATTTTTAAATAAAGATAACTGTAATAAAACACTATCCTCTGTTAACCTGCAATTCACTCACAGGGGATACAAATTGAGTTTCTTTAGTTTGTAGTGACGCAAGATAAGAAATAATTAAAATATTATCATGGTCTCGTGGTGGAGTTCATCAGTGTTTTTAAAATATTTTAAATTATTATTTTAATTTTAAATAAAAAAAAATTATGTTTTTAAATCGTTCTGATATATTAATATTAAAAATATTTTTTAAAAAATATTATTTTGATATATTTTTAAATAAAAATACTTTTAAAAATAATTTATTTTACCACACTCCTTAATAGGGCTAAAATGATGTTGATAGAGCATCCCTTTCCGCATAGTATTTTACCTCTGCTGAATTTCATCTCAGGAGCGTATTTATCTTATGTTATTATTTCACAATACTCTTCTCGGCTTTCCCAAGCTTTTATTTCATTTTGACCAAATGATTTTGTTAGTTCATCATATTATCCATTATATCATTATTGATTCATCAATATCAATTTCAATCCAAATGTCTATGAAATCCATTATGACTTATCCATATAATTTAAAGGAAAAAACTCAGTATACTTCCGGTTGGTTTCTAATTTGAACATACTTTTCTTTCATTCTTTTTTTTTTTTTTTTTGGATTATTGTGGGTGTCCGGGCCAGCTTGCGCGCACCTCGACTAATCCCACGGGTCCTGAAGTTAACGACCATGTAAGCCTCCAGTGGCTATCATATGAGCAACCACAGGGTTCGAACCTGAGACCTAAGAGGGAGCAAACCTTTTAGTCCCAAGCTCTTACCACTGAGCCACCACCTAGATGGTTTTTTTCTTTCATTCTTGTATACCTTACACCTAATTTGTTTTCATCTTGAATATTTCTTACACTCATTTATAGTAAATTTCAATATTTCTTTTCAACTTAAATATTTCTTTATTATTTTTCTAACTCAAATATTTCTCATGTACATTTATGTCACGTTACAATATCTTTTCATCTTGGTAATTTTCTTATGCCTATTATGATATATTTAAATATCACATAACAAATTCTCCTATTATAAACAATTTAGATATCACAAGTTACATTTTGTCGTTACGACTCATTCAAGTATCACATATTTGAATTTTGCCTTTACAGTCCATGCAATTTTTTGTATTACAATTTGCATCATTACGTTCCATTGAAATTCCCATATTTTTTTTCTCTCCCTATAGGCATGGTTTGCGTAATATTATTCTATGTTCCGTGAGCATAATTTATTTATATTAATTCTCTATCCCATAGGCATCATTTTTGTAAAATTATTTGAGCCTTTATCTAAGTTGTCGACTAAGATACTCATCAATCATATTAATCTTCGTCCACGTGGCAGACTATATTTGTATCTATAGTCTAGATCCAAACATCCAACTATGATACCATATCATCCTATCGCCCAATAACGAACATTACCATTTTCATTTATCTCTATCCAAAATAGCAAACTTCACCATTTTTATTAGTCTTCGTCCAAAATGACAGACTTTACCAATCTCACTAGTTGTTGTCTGAAACAACAGGTTTTATTATTTTCATTAGTCTTCGTTTGAAATGACATACTTTATTATCTTTGTTAGTCTCCGTCTGAAATGGCAGACTTTATCACACATTATTGGGTCCACCGTTGTGGTCAGAAAAAACATATGACCATTACTATCGTTGCAGTCGATCACAATCATAATATTCAATATCATCGTTGAGGTTGTTCATAAACACAATATTTATTTTCATCGATGTAGCCGTTCACAAACTTATTATTTAGGTAGTCTATGCTCTAAAGAAAGGTTCTAGACCATTACATGATGGGTAGGTTTTCTACCTAGTCTTAAAAGGTCTATGAACTGCCTAGTGACCACCTTGCATGAGGCAGTATAGGGGTTTACAAGGAATAGTTGGGGCACAATGTGATTGTCATTACCGAGTAAACACTCAATTCATAGTTGTATGTTTCACGAATCTGAACCCCGATTGAAAGTCATGAGGCAGACCATTATTCCTCGCCTAACCTAGAATTGGGTCTACTCGCAAAATCAAAATGCATGAGGGCATTAACTTATACCCGATGTACTTATGCATGAACAGAAAATAACAATGTTAAAGCAATGAAAATATGAGCTAAAATTAAATAGACCAAAACAAATAGATAAACAATCAAAGTTTGTCCGACCAAACAAAGTGTTTCCCAGTGGAGTCGTCATCTTGTCGCGGGGTGCACCACGATGTTGAAAGGCAACGACGAGGTTTTTCGTGCCTCTTGAGAAGGTATGTGTTGTTAGGAAGAGTTTTGAGTTTGGGTTCAATCATAAAATTATGATTAATGTTCAAGAGTCGTCACCTAGTATTATGGTTACTAGGAACTTATGGTTTGTGAGAGTCTGGGTAAGGGATTGGTTGTGTAAGGGGAAGATGCATCACCTCCAGTGCATCCTACCTAATGTAAGCTCATTGTTTTTTGATTATTTTTCCAAGTGGAGTTTCTATTCATTTGTATTTTCTAAGTTCTAAAGCAGATCTCCTTTCGTGAGAGAGTCTCTACTCATCAAATGAAATCCTAACAGTTCTAAAGTTTAAATTTTAACATCGTATTTATTTTACACCTTATATCTTTAATACTTGAAAGTATACTCTATCGTGCAGTATTACACCTCATAGATATTAAAGTCTACATCTAGACCCTAAAACAAGATTGGTAAAAGTTTTTTTATTTTTACATTTTGATCAAATCCTAATGGATAATCATAAATTGGTTATGATATTTATTTTGCATTTTAAAACATGAGAAAGATGCAATTTTTGTCTTTTTAAGAAAATATGCCTGGAAAATTTTAGGATTTAGCCATATGCATAAAAATAAAATATTTTTTTGTTTCCTTTTGTCTTCTCAAAAGGGAAACTAATTTAAAAATTTTGAGATTTTTTTGAATTTTTTTAAAAAATATTTCGAAGAAAGCTAGTTATTTTAATACCGGATTTGTATCTTACAGTATAGAAATATAACCCACTATTAAACAAAATTGGTAAAAAAAGACATGTAAGAAAATCATAATTTTTTGAAAGGATTTTTTTTGGAATTTTTTTAATATAATATTATAATATTATATATATAATATAATTAAATATGTGAGGTGGGCTGACCCAAGTAACTAGGCCGAGCCTAGGAAAGTTAGGTTGGGTCGATCTCGGCCTAACAGATCTTTTTTTTTTTTTTGTCTAGGCCAGACTCGACTCAGAAATTTAGGCTGGGCTAGAATTGGCCAGGCTCAAGACAGGGGGTTAATTATCCCCCCCCCCCCCCGGTCTCTCTTTCTTGTATGCAGGCCCGACATGGAAGGAGAGGGTAAAGGAGAAATGAAAGGAAGGAAAGGGAGGTCAACCTTATTGTGGCTAACTAGCGTGGGAGGCTCGTTCATGGTGGTTACAACTGTGGCCGGAGGTGTTGGTGGTTGGGTTGCTATAATGCAGGAAGAAGAAGTTTGCAATGGTGTTATTGTTCACTGTGGTGGGCGATAACGATCGTTGAGGGAGGAGATAGTGTTCATGGGGATGTATAGGCTGGGGTTGTTGGTATTCTCGCTGGAGAAGACAACTGTGGAAGAGGTGGAGAGAGCCGCATAAGGCTGACGGGGAGAGAAGAAAAATGGAAACAAGGGGATGACTGGTTTCTTAAAGACTTTGGCCTCTAATATTTTCATCATCAGGCCATGAAATCCAGATCTATTTATAGGGGTGGAAAAGAAACATTTTATCTTTAATGATGCCAAAATGTGGCCTTTGATTCGGCTGGGAAGGATCTCAACTGTTGGTTCAAAGTATGCATCGCGAGCTGTCAAATCTACAGGAAAATGGTTGGTCGAGTTAGACACTTTATGTCAATGCTCAGCCACCGTGGTGTTAATCAGCCTGAACGGACCATACCAGGGTGTAAAGGGATGTCATGTGATCATTTACGTGCAAGTTTTGTCAAATTTGATGGAGGTTAGAGGCATTAAATGCACTTACAAAATAGTCTCCTTAAGTTGTCATTTCAGAGAAAATTGAAGAAAAAGATGAACAGTAATCAAAACGGCGTCGTTTTGGTAAATGTTGTTTTGGTCCTTCAATTTTTGATTTATCTCATCTACACCCCTGATTAGCTTCAAACTTTAATGTTTATGCAATTTGGTCCTTGGCAAACTTCAATTTTAGCCCTATATTTCGACGTCTTTTCTATTTTGGTCCTTGGTCTCAAATTTATACAATTTAGACCCTAAATTAACATTAAATTTCTTCAATATCACCCCTAATTTCAAACAATTGAGCCCCTATAGTTTTGTGTCTTTTCCAGATTGGTCATTGGCTGCAAATTTTTTCAATTCAACCCCTAATTGACCTCAAAATTTTGATTTTCTTGCGATTTTGCCTTTGATTTCAATCAATTGACTTGGTAAAAATTAAATTTGATCTCTTAAAATTCTAAGCTTCTCAATTAAGCCCATATGGGCTTCCAAACTTAATTTTTTACCAATAAGCCTTTAATAAAAATTAATTTGACCCATTTAAAGTACAATTAAGTCCTTACACTTAGTCAAATCACTTAATTGGACCCAAATTAATTCTTAAACATAATTAAAATTTAATTTGACCCATGATCAAATCAAATTGGCCTATTAAAAATTCAATTATGTCCTTGAACTTAGTTTTTTATGCAGATTCCCCCAATAATAATTTAATTTGACCTTGAATTTGTATTTTTTTCTTCTTTTTAGGCATAATAGGGTGCAATTAGGCTTCGAATTTCTTTCAAAATTGTAGCCTATTTTTTATGTATTTTTTGAAATTCTCCCCAACCTGCTTTTTTTTACGTTGCTAGCCTTTATTTATTTTTATTTTTAAAAAAAAAATGAATTTTGAAGAGTAACTCAGAATTGGATTATGACATACCAAATAGGACATTTGGCAGATACCACTTTGACTTATCAGACACCAAGCACCGGCTACCAGCTATTTTGATAAAAAAAAAAAATGGATCAAATTACTAAAATCAAAAAATTAATTAATTATTTAAAATATAAATCTTGCTCCCAAATTAATTATATTTTTTGAGAGCTTAACAAGAAGTCTTTTATGTAAACAATGCTTTAGAACCAGTAGGTTTAAAGAAAAGTTTAGATAATACCCTTCTGTGTTTAAGTAGCGTTTGGGGGTAAGGAAAAGCTGTTACGGAATCAGCTGCCCATCTGTTGGAGAAAGGATTACTGGTAGTGGTTCGGCAGCTTATTATAATAATAAATGTTTTTTAAAGTATTTTTTATTTAAAAATATATTAAAATAATATTTTTTTATTTTTTAAAATTTATTTTTAATATCATCGTATCAAAACAATAAAAAGATATATATAAAAAAAATAATTCTAAATAAAAAAAAATCAATTTTTTATCAAACTTCGTTAGTTTAGGCCGCATTGTCAAATGCTAACCGATTGTTATACAAGACATGTCTTTTCAGTAGATAATGCTTGGCTTCTCTGTTTAATGTTATTTTGTTTACCATCCGTATCTCGAAATTTTCTGTCATATTTTTTTTATATAATTTATGTATGTGAAAGTGTTCATGCCTGCTGCTTGTGGATGTAAACCCTGTTCAGCAATGTGAAATCCCAGCTGGGGTATGAATTTCTCGGCTAGTTTAAACTGAATGGGTGGCGACTGGAAGCTTTGCTGGTTGAGTGTTTCCTCTTCGCACCCAGTAGAGCAATAGAAAAGACTTCTAAGTATTGTATTTCGCCAACAATCTAGCTTATCAAATACCAATTTGGTTCTTGTAAATTTATGGTAAAACATGAACTGCTAGGTTCAGAATGACAGTGTAGGTCGGTTTGTTCTTGGATCATTCCATCTAAAACTATATTTAAATGTTTGATATTGTATTTGTATTATATAATTTGAAGTTAATTTATTTTTAGATATGAATTAGAATTATACATGTTAAATTAATATTTTAAATTATATATATATATACACACACACACAGAACAAAACCCTAAAATAAAATACTGAAATCAAAATTTATTGTTTCAATAAGAAAAATAGAAAGTAAACCCAATTAGAATTCACAACATTGGTTCAAAACCTATTAATATTTCTTTAAAAATAATTCTTTGAATTACCATTTTTGACCTGAGCTTGAGCTTTTTGTTGAGTCCATTTTCGAGTTAAGTTTAATAACTATTAAAAATGGGTTAAATATATTGCATAAAAGAGACAATCGAGCTATATGGTGAGTCAAGGAAGCAATCTTAGGAGGAGCATTTAGAAGTTGATGCAATTTTTCTTGCAAGGCTTTCCTTAAACGTACAAAATTTCTCCCAACATATATTTTATGTTACACATTATTACAATTTACTTATGTACAGTGCTACTTGCAAAAACATTTGTTGTGCTCAACTGAAAGAGGGTTAGAGGAAATTAATAAACTGTATTTGTTCTCTGAAATCTCCTTCTTAGTAGTCTCTTAATACGTGAAAAAAAGCCTCTCGGTGCATTTTCTCCTCGTAGAGATAAAACAGTCCCACATCTTCTGCAAGCTTGTCTAGAGCCCTCTGCAGATCCTGGAGACTCTGCTGGCACTAAAAAGGATTGACTAAAAACCGGGGTAGTATCCACCTCTTGAAAGTGTGTTCTTGGCTCTGTACCTCCTGCCAAAAGAATGGCAGCAAGTATAACAACACTGATCTGAAAAACGATGAACACCACTGTAAGTATTTTTCTACTACTCAGGGGATAACAAACTAAACACTCTGATCACAAAGTTTCTGATAACATTATGTTCAAAATGAATACTGCTACCATAACATATTAAGCCTTTTGTCTTGGAATTTACCTGAGCTACCATAATCAAGAGCATGATTGCGCGGGTTATCTTTACGTGGAACGACATAAGAATCTCAAAGTCTGTGTTTTTCTGGCCAGTATATGTAGTGATTTGCTGTGATAGAAGACGAGGTTAAATATGACATGAGAAGTACAGTCTCGATCAGAAAAGATCCTTACGAATTGAGTGCACGCACGTTCGAATATAAAAGCAGCTCATGGCCAGCATCATGCATGGGACCATATCAAGACTCGGAAAGTTGGTTCATGGCTTGTATAGAGTGTGTGTTAAAGTAGACTTCATTTCAGACTATTTTGCAGATCATGTCAATGTTAGGGGGAAAGGGGGGTGGGAACCACATCTGTCCTTCCTAGCATCAAGATAATGAGAATTTACCAGTAACTAAACCATAGATGCTGAGTCTCAAACTGCTTGAAAAAAGCTATGGTCATAACTATAGACGAGTAATTTAGTTTAATTTACTTTTATCCAGTTGATATCATTGCTGAAGGTTGATTAGGAAGTTTTATGAACATGTTACTAAAAGCATCTCGTGTATCCATTAATTCAAAAATAGAGCAAGCATACCTTTCCCCAGTCTATCTTGAAGAAAATTGCAACGATGACGGCAACTTCAAGGAAAAGAAGGCAGCAGATGGCAACAATATACTAAAATCTAAGTCAAGGAAAGAAATTATATGTAGCAGACACAAATGTTATTAGCAAAATCCAACCAAAGGAGAACTCCCTCTAGAAGGACAGAAAGTGTGCTTATTAAGAATATCATGAATGATTAAACAGTCCTTAGAAATGATGAAGCTTGGAAAATCTTAAAGGTTCTTTTGTTCTTCTAGTTATGCTGAAGCTGAGTGGAAAGGATGCGAAGCAAAGGGTAGAATTGCTGATGCAATTAGCTATAATATAACCACCGATGGTGCTTAAGCAGACAATAATCCCCGCTCCTAAAAATGTGTATATAAACCTGAAAACAGAAAAGAGTGGCTTGTCAGATGCTGAGTAACCCTTTGCTTGGATCTCTTGAATCATCTATCTAGTGATGTTAATTTCCGCAGGCAAAAGCTGTTAATTTTCATGAATATGTACTCTGGTTGTGAAGAAAAAGTGGAGATTGGAAACCTACCATGGTATTAGAGGAGATGGCCCGAGAGGGAACTTGGCAATACTTTCATCCCATTTCTTTTGAAGCCAAAGGGAGTATATGATCGTTCCAATCCCACACAAGAGCATTACCAGGTTAACTATCCTGATTGAGCTGTGCAAGCAACACCTAGCACACCTTGTCATTGCTGGTTTTGAATCTACCTGTATTGAGCAGCTATCACAACCAATAGTGGTAGGCAGTAGAGTATTAAGCTCCTTCCAAGCTTATTTCCCATCTGAAATTCCAGCGCCAGCATGCTTTACTAAGCTGCTGCAGGTAAGGAAAGGGGGCTGGTGAGTGCGGTGCTATTGATGTCGTTTTGTGGTTAAGAGAGACAGTATCGAAGAATGCTCAGGTGTGCTTTTGTGCATGCAAGAGGGTGGGATTTGCACTTCGTTGAAAGTTAGATGAAAGATGGAGACAAGAAAATACACAGAAGACACCAAGTTGAAGGCAACCTAACAGTCATGGGGACATCGAGCAATAGTGGGTGGTGTGCCCATTCCTATATGCTCTTCTTTTTTCTCTCTTTTTTTTCTTTTTTGGTAGAACAATATGCTCGTCATTTAACAAAGACCGGACGTCGAGAAAATTAACTTTAGAATCGGTCAGAACCACCATTTGGTCTCCCAACCAATACCTTTACTCAAAACACAAGACCAGTGGAAATTAAACGGTGAGGTTTCATATCAAGGACAAAATCCCAAATTTACAATCAGAAATAGCAACCAACAAAATCAGAGACAGAAATAATAACCAATTTAAAATTTATTTTTTACATTAATACATCAAAACAATTTAAAAATACCAAAAAACAATTAGAGGCAATATCAATCCAAGGACAGCTTTATGTAGTTGTTCGTCCGAACCAATTAAGGCAATACATGATAGAAGGAAATCCATCTCGCCCTCGTAATGGCACATGGAAAGCAACACAGTACCGTAGGGCAACAGACAGACATCCATCCCGACCATTTCACGACACAAGTACCAGACAGGACAATGGCAGGTGTGGAAGCTAGATTCCACTTTCAGCTGCAATTCTACAAACATATCTCCCGTTCCACCATTTTTTTTGTTTCCATCACAGCTTGTTCATTTCTCTGGTGGGCATCCCAGTGTGCATCATTATCACAATGACAGAAGCATACAATCATTCCAGGTACAAAAAATTGTGCCACTTGTATATCTCATGAACTATGGGAATCGCATAGCAACAACATGAAGCCGACAAGGATCCTTCAACCTGATTTCTCTCTTCTTTTTTGGGCCCAAAATGCAGGGGCTGAAGATTACACTTCAGAGCTAACACAGTTGCACTAATTCAGAAATTAAAAATAGATAAGGCAGAAAAATGCCAACATTAGTAACAAAATCCCAGTCAAAAATGAAGTCACTGGATGCAATTTCTGGTTGGTCAAATTCCAAGGAGTTATGTGCCTCATTCCAGCTTTATCCTATCCATATCATTTATCACCCCTTCAAGCTGTATCATAGAAAGGAAAATGAAAAAAATCATGACAGGGAAGATCAGCATTAGTATAAAATTGGAACGCCAGCAAACCATAAAATGAGTATACCTCGACAATTTTCCGCAAAAAGTAATCACCATATCGCCTCACCGGTTTGGTGTCAACAACGTGAATCATGTCCTGCAGTGACAAAGTGATTTCAGAACAAACAAAGTTTAAAATAAATACCACCAACTGCACTTTGCCTATTATAATATATCTACAAAGTAAATTAACTTGCATTGCTTAGTTGAACACAATCACAACAGGCACAAATCACATAAATGTATGGCCTATAGCGTGGACAACTCAAAGGAAGCTATGATAACAAGAAGAATTGGTTACCACAGAGTCAATTATTATGACCAGAAAATGAGCACATAGCCATGATTCTGTGCATTTTGTTAGGCTAGCATGGATCAGTTATGCAAGTTGATATGGATTTTACCAACCACAGATGTGAGTTTCTAATGAAAATATGAAAGGCTCAGTGAATTGTTTATCAATGTTGTCAACAAAATCAACAAGTCCAGGTAGTTGCAGACTATGGAAACTCCAAGAACATGCAATTGCGTCAATTTAAAATCAAGTGAAACTTTCAAGCACAATTTTATATAAAAAAAATCTACAAACTAGACAGCATAATCACATACAAAAAGACATACATCATCAATGTAGAAATCCACATCAGCATTCAATATAATCTTTCCCTCAGAATCAACAGCATGAGTCTTGTGCTTGTATGTCATCAGGATAGTCCTGTAAGATGTAATAGCAGCAAGTTGAAAACATCATTTCCAGTCATCCAAAGTTTAAATGAAATAAGCCCACAAAACAAAATACTCACCTTAGAGTTGGTTCATCAACTTCCATGTAATTAGCAAGCTTCCCAACGGATATAGAAGAATACACTTTCAGGAAGGTTCTAACACCTGACAACAATTGTTGCTGTTTTACTTCGTAAAGAAACAACTTCAGTTGCAGTCTGTAAGCATCCTGCAGAGATAAATATCAATTTGTAAATATCACACAGATGCACAGGCACAGAAGGACCACGAAAACTACTCAAGTGGGTCAACTGCCACAAAAGCTTGATTTAGCCCTTGTCAAAACATGAGAATATATGAAAAGGAAACAAAGGGAATGACACTTCCTTGATATGCAGCCATCACTTTTAAGAGAATAAATTAAGAGGAAATCTGTATTGCCCAATCCAGATAACTCGCAATGCTTAGATAAACAAATGGCAAAACCAAGTGGGACTCCTTCAGTCTTGTAATGCATGTGGTAAATGTTTGTGTACTGAAAGCTGATGAACACAATAGCTACAGTGTTTTAGGTGCAGCAGGAGCTAAACCATTTGGAATTTATAAGTGCTATCATTATCCGTATAAAGCATATCATGACATGAATCGGATGATATTATTAAAAATACTTTTCGGAAAAAATGTGCTGCTTTAGCTTGGTGTGATCCCTGCCGCTGCTGCTATTTTCTTCCCTCCAGTCCTATTTCTCAAAGAAAGTAGATTCTAAGCATCTAATTTAATATTGTGTCAGCATATGCATTTATTATAAGAATTCTTTCGATAGACTGCAGCATATCTCGACTTCTGTAATGAA
Organism: Populus simonii; assembly: GCA_007827005.2. Classification (NCBI taxonomy): domain Eukaryota; kingdom Viridiplantae; phylum Streptophyta; class Magnoliopsida; order Malpighiales; family Salicaceae; genus Populus; species Populus simonii. Next base: position 3,283,944 of record CM017481.2, read on the forward strand.
CTGAAGCTCAATCGGTGGTTTCTTGCCATATAAATTTCATGAAAAGTTTTTTTCTACAAAGGTTAGCTGGTCAACCGGAAAAAAAAATGAATATTAGTCCTATTCAAATATTTCTAAGCAGCTCAGTTCATATACATAAAATTTAATTCACGAGTGATTTCCATATAGGTTAGCTGGTCAACGAAGGAAAGTGTATCAAAAAATATGTTTTCTGTTTAAATATTTCTAAGTAGCTCTGCTCAACATATAAAATGTGTAATGCATACCTGGTTGTAGTTTACAAGAGGCTCTTCAAAACTTGGAGCTGAGGGAGTAATGAACTTAGGGCATGCATACGAGAAGAGCTCATCATAGATAGCAAATGCCTCGCCGTCACATCTTTGCATTCTAGCCATCTTTTCACCATACTTCTCCCTTAATTGTGCGTTGACTGTCTCGTCAATAAGCTTCACTTGTGGGCAAAGAGACAGACAAATTGCCAGCAAAGCATACATCTGTTCATTCTTCTTTAGTATCTGCTCATATTGTGAAGATTTCTGATGATACTGCTTAGTCTTGTATATGTACAGGAGAATTTTATTGAATTCGCGAATAGCATCCACATACCTATTAAAAGAAACAAAAAGGACAGCAAAAAAATGTTTCATTCAGGTAAAGCCCAGAACACTATTATATATGCAAAATGATAGTTGAGGAGAAACAAAGGATCTAACCTAAAAGATTTGGTCTTTTTATCATTGAGTCGGACAGGGGATAGCAGTGAATGACTGCGTGTTTAGATGCGGCTAAACAGGCTTACTTTTTTTCTAAGAATACTCTATTCCCTCAATTTCACATCAATTTTATTTTTATTTTTTAAATGTACTTCATACAAACCTTCCTGGCATTGCAGCACCATACCTTAGACTGAGAGTTGCTAAAACGAAGGGCTCAAGCAACATAGACGAAATCAAAGACAATAGAATAACAGAGATGGAGTTCCAAAACAGGAAAATGAAAGGAAAAAAACAAATTTATTAAATTTAGGCTGATGAACAAAACATAGTTAGAACGTACCTCCTCAACATAAGATTGGCAAAACCATAATGGTATATTGTACTGATATGGCTTCCAATAACAGTGGCATAGACACCATGTTGATTAATGTCAATAGGAAGTAAGCACTTCAGGCCAGTATGATAGTCACCCAAGAGGCAATGAACTCGCAGCAAACCAACTGTGCTGAAATATCCCAAAACCTTCAAGACATTACTTCCACCACTGTAATCATACCCATCAGTAGCAGTGAATTGTTCAAGACCTTCCTTCTCCCGCTCTAGAATCTGAATGATCATCGACTTCTCCACCAGTGCTTGCAAGAAGTTCAGCACTCCATACACATTCCAAGCCTGTAAGTAAAAAATCCTTTAATTCCAATTCAAAACTAAAAAAAAAAAAAAAAGTAACCATATCCCAAGTATGATTGCATGAGTGTGGTAATTATCAAACTATAGTATCCATCAACATAAGCCACAGAAGGGTGTATTCTGATTCCACCTTCATTCAAACTCCATTGCTCAACCCGTGTTTGCATTAGTAAAGAGACAAGGTACAGTATTCCCTAAAAACAACCTATCTAATTATAATTTTTCCTCTTTCTCTGTTGCTGTCTCCTCAATTTGTATTTAGGGTAGATTCCAATTTCACATCTCAGTCAAAAAAAAAAAAAAACCTCCAGCTTCCAACAAGTAACAGCCACAGATAATACTCCACTTAACCATTGTTTCTTTCATTCCAATGCTTGCAACAATTAACAATGCAGCAATCAAACTAACATTAAAAAAAAAAACCATTCCCAAATTACAAGAAACAAATGCTTTACCTGATCAAATTGCCTCAAAAGGGCAATCTCTTGCTCAGTCTTGTTCTTCATTTTAGCCCTATACTGACAAAAACTCTGAAACTGATACACAAACTCATCCACCATATCCCATAACCACTGATTCGGCAATTGCATATTCACCACTCCATGCAACACCACCTATCAAATCAAACCAAACACACATCACAAAAGATTTTAAAAATAATAATAATCACAGTTATCACATTACAGGGGAAAAAAGGAAATACAAACATAAATAAATAAAACAAACCTGAAAAAGATTGCAATAATTATCCCAACTATCAATCCGCTGCTTAAGCGTAGGAGAAAGTCTTGCATACAAATGCCTAAACCACATCTCACGATAAAGCAAGCAAAAAACATGATCATTGTCGACATAATTAGCAACCGCATCTACTGAAGGCCAAGGGCTGTCTTTGAAGAAACGGTCGGAAAGTGTTTGGAAAGAGGTTTCGTACATCTCGTAAATATCGTACACGTTTTTTTCTCTTATGTGCCTGTACAAGTGTGTTACGAAGGACTTGACGGAGTCCGGGACGAAGTTTGGGTCGTAACCGTCTGGACCGGTTTGTTCATCGTGTCTGGTCGGAGCGTCGTCGTAGTCGTAGGTTGTTGCCATGGTTGTGGAATGAGGGATCCGAGTAAGCAGAATGGGGAAAGAGTAGAGGAGAGAAGGAGGGGAGTGTGAGAGGCAGCGAGGGAGAGGGTTTAGTTATTATCATTGGGCTTTTAGCCCGTTTTGATAAAAAGACCCATTGATATTTCCTGTTTTCAATAGTTCATTTTGTTCAAAATAATTGAAATATTTCATACAATTTGAAAAATAGAATAATTTTTATTTCATTTCAAATCTCAGTTTGTTTTGGATTTTTTGATTAAATTTCAGTAGGAATATTCTGATATCATTTTACATGTTCTGTTCCTGTCTTGAAAAGCAATTGAATCAAATTGATCAATTAAATCACCCAAGTATAAAAAGTTCTTTTTCATTACTGTTTTCAATAACAGTAATATTAATAATAATATTGAAAATTATTATTACTATTTTCATTAACAATGATATTAATTTTTTAAAATAGATTTATCACTAATATATATAGTTTATATTCATGTTGTTTTTTTCATGTTTATACTTTGTAGAAATTTGAACAAAATAAGGGATGTTTTAGATCCTATTAGCCTTGATAACATTGACTTAACTTTATATTTAAAATATTTGTGTTAAAACATTTTACTTTCATAATATTTTGATATTTTATTTAAGTTGAATTATTTTAAGTTAAAAATCTATTTAATCTTGACTATTTAGAAATATTTTAAATTTCAAAACTATATTGTTTGACATTGTGTTTGTATTGTATAATTTATAATTAATTTATCTTAAATTTGAATTATATTTGTTGAATTATATATATATATATATATATATATATAAACAGTACAATTATGAAATGACACACTAAAATATTTTAAAACTAAAACATTTTATTTTAATTAAAAAAATAAAATATTTATCGAAAACAGAATTGATAACCTTGATTTTAAAAAGCATCCGGATTTCTAGATGGACATAAATCATATTGTGGCCATTACCATGCTATCCGTTATGGTTTTGCCCCTTTAATATATAAAAATCAACCTAATTTGCCCATAAAAAAAAACCTCATTGAAAAACTGACAGGTTCTATCAGCTTTCCTCTTTAAAAAACAACACTGAACCATCTCTAATGCTAACAATATTATCATCTCAACTTCAATTTAAAATAAACAAAAAATAAAAAATATTTTCAACTTAGTTGTTTAGACCAACTTGAAGTATGATTTCTGAAAATAACTTGGATTATTGGTTTCATTTGTGAAATATCAGGTCAACTGGATCTATTATTTTTGTCTAAAACAACTTCATTTAAAAAAAATCATTGATTTTGACCCAATTAAATTTAATTGGGTCAACCGAATTGTGAGTCAATCCACTAGATCACCTAGTTTGGTATGATAAAATCAATTTAAATTGAAATTTAGCTTAAGCTAGATTTTAAGTTATGAATTTAATGAATTAATTATGAACTTAATGAATTAATTCATGAAGTTGAATTAAAAAAATTAATTAAAAAATTAAAATTAACACGTAAAAATCAACCTGAAAATGCTATAATCATAGTACTATAAACTTAAAAAGATATGGCGAGTGGGCTTTCTGTCTATGAATAATGGGGTTTGCGTGATCTTTGCAGTGTTACTGTCACCGTAATTTTCAAAGGTATATTGTGTGTGTGTGTGTGTACATATGATCGACTTCTACTGAAGTAATAATTATTTTTTAAAATATTTTTTATTTAAAAATATATTTAGATAATATTTTTTTATTATTAAAAAATTATTTTTTATATCTACGTATCTCAATAGCCCAAAAACATAAAAAAATAATTTCAAATAAAATAAAATTTTAATAAAAAATAAATTGAACCACCCAATCAGCGCTGCATGTACTTACAAATCATAAAACTAAAGCTGCCCAGTCCACCTAGGCATAAAACTAAAGCTCTTAAATGATATTGTCTTAAAAGCAGTCATAATTCATTAACAACATCAACATGTATAGAACAATCTTCATTGAATTTAATTCAAAAATTGTAATAAAATCTTCGATTTAAAATCTATTTTAATCTTAAAAATTGAATTTCAAATGAAATTTAATATCTAAAAATACTATGAAAATAAATCAGAAACTAACCTCTCTGATTTACCATTCTAAAATAAAAAAAAATTAATGTTAAAACTATTTTTTTTCAAAATACATATTTACCTGTTTTTTTAAAAAAACATTTAAAGAAATAAAATGAAAGTAATAAGAATAATATAAAAAATAATATAAATTTTATTTTATTTTTTCTAAATATATAAATCAATTTATTTTCAATTAAATATTATAGCATAAAATTAATTCCTAATAACATAAAATTAAAAAGAAATGTATAGTTTTTTAAAATGTTTTTTTTTAATATATTAAAATAATATCTAAAAAAAATATTTTCAATATCAATATATCAAAATAAGTTAAAAATTCAAGAATAGAAAAAAAAATAAAAATTGAAGTGTTTTTTTTTAAAGACACGGGCATGCTGCAATACCACCAAACATGGCCTTAATCAAATCATTAAAATTAGGGGAATGTAAATGCTTGCTTTTCCATGACTTTGGCGCACAAAATAAGAAGAGAAATCGCCGTTAAATTATTTACAGCCTACAATCTACGATGACTACCTAAAAGGCCAAGGGCAACGAGTAGTCACATGGACGTCATCTTCGAAACTGTCACGCTCACCATTCATCTCGTCACAGTATCCGCAACTAAACTTCTGATAGAAAATCAGTCAACATGAGAAGATCCAGACATTCTTGATGCTGTACTTGAGAAAAACCTGCAAAAAACTCACCAATGCCACTTGGCTTCAAGATCATACTCTTTGTCTGTTAGATGAAGTGCGAGTGATGTGAGGTGATTCTGAATAACTGTCAGGTTCATCTTCTTCATCAGAAGATAAGAGGGACGAACCCATCCAAGCCTTAAAACCTTCATTAACACGCCTTTCCACGTCTGGAGTGACCACCAAGGTGTTGGTTTCCAACATTTCCAGGCCCAAGTTTCGACTACCAAAATCACTCTCATCAAGAATTAGAGCAGCTTTCCTTCTTAAAAAGATGGCGGTTCCCGCATACAAAATGACTAGCCCCCATGTCGCAAACTCATAGCACCAAAACAAAGGCAATGAACAACTACTCCCTAGTGTCAGGAGGCTTGAACCAAGAAACAGCGCAAGGAGACCAAAGATAATGGCAAAGACACCATTCAAAATGGATAGACAACGCACCCCACCTATATATCAAAAAGACAGTTAGAAGATAATCAAATCAATTAAACAACTAGGCAGCGCATCTATGTAACATACAGAAAAGCAATATCATGAATATGCTGAAAGGGCAAGACTTAATAAAGTTAATCTTTGTTTCACTTTCCTGCAATGCTATGGGAATCAGTTCAACAAACTGGAAAAATAAAAGGAATGAAAAAAAGATGTTAAGACCAGGATTGGCTTCCAGCACGCAATGTACAGAGCCAGTCGTTCATGATAAAGACTCTTCAAGAAGACCAGAAGTCAAAAGATGGCGGTCCCATTCTGATTAATTCTTTTAATCAATTCCAGTACGCAATGGTCTGACTAGACATCCTTATCTTATCGATTTCAGCTGCAGCCTGTCAACCTATTGTTTCTTCCATTTCTAACTTCATCAAGATTTCTGATTGCACTAATCAGTGGTAATGTCAGTCAGCTGCCTCAACTTTATTTCTTGATCTCTTATAAAAAAAAAGGTATGGAGGAAGTGAAATCATTTACATCTCATAAATATATGAGCAACAGCTAAAAAATAAGGTGATTTATGATGCATTACAATTTTTTAAATAAAACATCTTGATTGCACCAAACTCAGTATTTGATCATGCAGGTTTCCTCAAGTCACTACTACACTCATTAAGAAATGCACTTGCATGGAAGAAAAAAAAAAGCCTGGATACCATTAATCTGAAAGTGTCTAGATCCGACTAATTAAGGCTTTGTCCTAAGTTTTCCAATCACCAGAACTGCTGCCATCACCCAAATGTACTAAGGGGAAAGGAGTTGGCAGATCTTCTGGTGCCTAGATCACAGAGGGGAAATAATTCTCCATTTTAGCCCCCCCTACTCCCTTTGGTACAAATATTAATGATCAGATATCACGGTAAAGAAAATGAAGCAATGGTAGAGCTGCTGACTACAAAGGCAATCACCAGAACTGCTGCCATCACCCAAATGTACTAAGGGGAAAGGAGTTGGCAGATCTTCTGGTGCCTAGATCACAGAAGGGAAATAATTCTCCATTTTAGCCCCCCTTACTCCCTTTGGTACAAATATTAATGATCAGATATCACGGTAAAGAAAATGAAGCAATGGTAGAGCTGCTGACTACAAAGGCAATCACAGAGCCTTAAGGGGGGCCCATTGCAAAGGAAACCGTGTAAAAATTCTTAAAACAAAACAAAACCATAGGAGTTAACTGATCCCAAAATGCACTCATGCATGAATCATCCATCACCAAAGCCTTACTAAATAACTTCAAAAACCCAATTGCCCATTTGATTGCTCATCTCCTTAGCAACCCAGTGCTGCGTGAATCAGAACTTAAAAAGCATAGTGAAGCCACTAAAGAAAGCAAACCAGTATATCATGTGATTTCAGGAAAAAAAGAAGACAACTACCTCGGTTGCTAAGGAAGACAAGAGTACAAGTGATATTCTGGCAAAACTTACTAATTCCTCCCCTTTCTTACTGTGGCTCTCATGGATCATTTTTTACCTTCCATCATCAGCATTGTTGGTAATTTTGAGATAGCAATTACCAACAATGCATGAGTTACACTATTCAGAACAAGAGCAGCAGCCAACACCTCAAACACCAATAAAAAAAACTACAAAGACAAGTGTGTAGAGTGTAGAGTTATCTGTTTCCTTATTTTTAAGTATAATCCTAAAACCAAAATCACCGAACTTAGTCCTATAAAGAATTAAAATGGCATGTATAGACAATGAAAAACCCTTAATGATAATAACGCAACGCAAACACTTAGATTCTACATCAATGGGTCAACACAATTAGAGCATACCCCTTTTTGAAGCACAGTAATTATTTTCAACCACCTTCAAGCATCCATGTCTTGCTGGAGCAGAATAAGCAACATTCATCCCTGCACCATGCATAAAACCATGAGATTCTGGATATCAGAGAACACAAGAAACCAACTAACCCAACCTCAAATATTCCACCCTTAACACCAAAAACAAAAGGAACACAACAAACTAATTCTCAATCGAGGGACACCCAAGTCACTAACTATAGGAGTATTTTTTTATGATCAAGAAGTCATCCCAGGCCCATCTCTGTATCAATATCAGTCCAAAAAAAAAATTGATATTCCACACTTCATGTTAGTTAGTTACTTTGTCCAGGACTGACCAAGATTACACTTAATCCACTGTACCTCTCAAGTCTAAACACATAACACAACGCCAGAGATTAATAACTACAACAGACAAGAAATGGAGATCTTGTTTACTCTGGTATCAATCTTTTAATTAGACTGAAAAGCATTCTGTATTATCACATTACGCAATTGGCCATGCTCTCATTATTTCCTTTTTGACACTTGATACATTTTGTTAAACAGTAACTTTAAGCATTAAAATGCACGATTACAATAAGCCATTATCATTAGTTGATACACTGAAAGCTAAACCAAATTTTAAACTGATATCTAAATCATTTATTGAAGTACAGTTGCATTATATTCTATAACTAGAAACAAATCACCATAAATTAACCAAATCCCATTGAAACCCACAATTAATAACACCCTCACTCACCTAAAAACGGAAACCAAATCTACAAAACGAATTAAAAAAAAATGCATACCTGCAACAAGATAGGCAAGCGAAGCCAAGAAAACAATGCCGGAGGGAACAAAAACAACCATCCAATAGTAATCAACAGTCTCCTGATCTGTCAAATAAAACGCTCCAGGAAACAAATCTGAATTCCCACCATGTTTTATCGGCAATGGCTGTAATCTGTTACCGCTACAAAAAGGTCTCTTCCCACTATCGCCAGGAAACACAATTTTAAAACTCAATGTCGTCGAAACAAATATCACTAGGCATATAATTCCCACTGTAGAAATCAATAACGGTCGCTGTAATTTCGTCCATGCTTTGTCTTCTTCACGAAGACATTCGTATTCGTGTTTCGGCATGAAGGCTTGCCGTAATGCATCGCTGATTAAAGCCATTTTTTGCGATCGGTGATTTTTAGGGTTTGGGAGTGAATGGAAACAAAAAGGAAGCACGTGGTTTTGGATTTAGTGAGGTTTATTATTTAATTAAGCGCTAATTAAGGTCAATTGTGTGAAAATGATGTTAATTACGAGTCTAATTTAACGAGATTTGACGGAGATACTAGGGCAAGAGAGTGGCGTTATGGTGGTGGCGTGCTGTTGCTTTAGTTGTTTTTTTCAGGTGTTGCGGGATTTGGCGGGGCTTCTCGTGCGGTGGCGCGTGCTATTCTAAAGTGGACGATTTGTGACTTCTTATGCTTAGGTGGATAGATGCCTCTTTATAAAATTGAACGATCAAAATTTTGAAAGTTAATTATAAATTAGTCCATGTAGTTTATTTAAATAAATAAGTTGGTAATAGCTTGTATCTATTAAATGTTTTTAGTCCCTCCGTCAATTCTCCATTAATGTTTATTTAGGATTGTGATAGCGGTTACGGTTCAAAGTGTTTTTTACTTAGAAATATATCAAAATAATATCTTTTTATTTTTTAAAAGTTATTTTTGAGATCAACACATCAAAACGATCTGAAAATATAAAATAAATTAACAAAAAAATTTAAAATTTAAAGGAACGAGTTTTTAACCGCGTTCTCAAATGATGTCTAAGAGTTTTTTTCTCAAAGTTAACACACTAAATTTAAACAATTTTATTTTATCTCGAGTTCCAATAAACTTAAACTTAAACTTAAACCTAAAGATATAAGATATTTGATTAAAGCATGAATACCCCTTTATTTATTTTCCTTAATAGAATGTAACAAGGGTGCTTGACTTATAGGTGGTGAAAATGAAAGATGTTGAAGTTTTTAGACTGATTTGAAATTCTAATAATTTATAGAATACTAAAATGTTTTTTTATCATTTATTAATTAAAGTTTGGTATAAGCGCTGATATGGTGCAATGTATTTTTTAAAAGTATTTTTTAATTAAAAATATATTAAAATAATATTTTTTATATTTTATATTTTTTGATATTATTACGTCAAAAAACACATAAAAAGCAATAATTTCAAAAAAATTTAAACGAAAAACAAATTAAGGACTTTAAAATATAGAAGTTAATATAATGTCAAACGGCATGAATTCAAAGGAAGATTGTCATCGTATTTTTTTAATATTACTAAATATACTAAAATGCCTATGTTTTACTATAGCTACCCTAGTCTTTTTTTTTCAATTGCAATTTTTAATGGTCAACTTAATGAACAATTTGTCAAATTTTATTAAGAATTGGAAAAATTAAGAAATAAAGGAGCACAGTGTAAAACAAAAGTAACAAAATGAACAATCTAAAATTCTTGGAAAAAGTTTTTTAGTCCTCATAATTTCATTTTTCTTTCTCTACAATCTTTATATTTTTTATAATTTTAATTTTGATATAAAAATTTATTTTTATTACATTTCAATTTTTAAGTTAGAGAAAGGAAAGAGAAAATCACAATATCCTAGCAAAGACAAAAAACCCATTAATTAAAATTGATTTTTTGACACTAAAATATTAATTTTAATGTAAATAAATTTTATTGGACGGGAGTAGTTTGATGATAGTTGTTTTGAACTTTAATATTGTTTAAAAAATGAATTGAGGCTAAATTTTTTTTTTTTTTACCTAATTTGATTTTGTGTTTTTATATATATATTTTTTTAGATTTTGAGTTTGATAAATTAGTATTTAAATATTATAAAGGTGTTATTTATATTTTTTTTTAAAAAAATAAGTTCAAAAATAGATTCTCACAGCAAACAAATACCCACCTTAATTTTCTAGCCATCTCACGGCGGACAAAATCTAGATAAAAAAATGGCAAGTTGTTTTTAGATGACATGTCATCCGTTGTATTAAAAAAAAAAAACAAACAACAAGTCATCAACTCCTTATAGAAAAAGGCTCGGAGCCGCGTGCCTGGCTCTCTCTTTTTTCAGTCCTTCAAATTTTACTACGACATTAGGCTGCCATTTCACATGCATACTGTCTCTTTCTCAAACTCCCTAAATGGGGTGCTACGTACCACATCATCATGCAATCTCTTATGTTTTTCTTCCTGACCTTTGACGACAGGAACTCTATTAATTTCACTGAAGTTTTAATTGACACCGCAAACAAACCAGACTGGTTAATTCTGTTAAACCTTCCATTAAAAGTAGTTTTCGAGATGGAAGTTGTAGCAACAGAAACAACTTTTATAGTGAGTTGATGCGTTATTTGATGCAGAAGGTTGGAAGTGATCAACAAAGTTGTGGGGCTGATACAGTTCAATTTACAGTAGGATCAACTTGGATGTTCATAAATCAAATTGTGCAGGATGAGGTTTGGAGATGAACAGACAACAAACAGGATTGCAATGCAAACGAGAGCAAGGGTGTTGATGGCTTGGTGATGGGAGTCCATAACAAATAGCTGAGGAGCCTTTATTGTTCTTACATTTATAGTGAGTTGATGCGTTATTTGATGCAGATGGTTGGAAGTGATCAACAAAGTTGTGGGGCTGATACAGTTCAATTTACAGTAGGATCAACTTGGATGTTTATACATCAAAATGTGCAGGATGAGGTTTGGAGATGAACAGACAACAAACAGGATTGCAATGCCAACGAGAGCAAGGGTGTTGATGGCTTGGTGATGGGAGTCCATAACAAATAGCTGAGGAGCCTTTATTGTTCTTACTTTTACTTTCCTTTTGTGTGAATACTTGTATGTGATAAATGGGAAAGATACAGTCATCAAAATGTGATGAAATATCTGATTCTCTATTCTCTCGTGAACTTAATTGCGTTTAGAAGTTGAATATTTAGGTTTATTTTATAATCTAATAATTTCTTTAAAAAAGGTATTGATAAAGATATAATAAAGGAAATGAACAAAAATACTTGCTTGAATAATCAAAATTATAAATGTTTATATATATTTGGAAATTAAGCATCTGTCCAATTACAAACAACAAATTCATACAAAAAAGATATCCTACAGGACATGACTAAAAGGTGGAGCAGCTTGCATGAAACCACAACAATGGGGAGGAATGCAACGCTGGATCGGTGCTGGAGTGCTGAAGTATGGAATAAAGCAGCGCCCATTGGTATTAGGCACAGCAATCGGCTTGCAAATTCTAGCTGAGACACCATACAAGCAGCCCACACAAGGAGTCCCATCGATTTTGTATACCACCCTCATCTTTGTGTACACACGAGCCGTCAACAAAGAATCAGATCCTGCTTGATGTGCCCCGCCAACTCTTTCCACGTTCAAGATTTTAGCAATGGCTGCCAAGCCTAACTCACCACCACGTAATCCCTGGCAAAAGCGTGCCATGTATTTGATATCCACCACGTCACCGAACACAATACCAAGTAGAGACGTAAAACCAGCCAAAGAATGGGGCAATGGCCTGTTTGTCACTGTCCTCAATGTGTGTGACAGATCATACAAGCCATGGAAGGTAACCCAACAAAGGTTTCGATGCTTGGCAACAACACGTGACAACAACTGTGCGAACATGTCGAAATCAATCCCATCTCTTCTCAGCTTGTCAAAATCGATGCCATTGTCTTGCAAGAACTGTATAGACTGAGAGACAAACAAATCCTTTGACAGATCGAACCGCAAATTGAACTCCCACGTGCCCCCGATTTTGCCACTTGCATCTGCAACGGTGATGCCAAATTGGATTAACCTTAATGGATCAACATTATGCTTCAAATCCTCGTAACGAGTCAAGTCAGTGGCGTCTATCGGAGTGTTTCGAAAGAAACCAGGAAACTCTGTATCAAATGAGACAACTGGAAATCTGAACAGGGCAGCGTCCAGTCTGAAAATCTCTCGCTGAAAATTCTGTCTCCACACCGCAGTGATTTTGGCGGCGGCGGCAGCCATTCTCACTCACGTTTCAAGATCTCAGGCAAAAAGCAACAGAAACAACAACAAAATTAACAGAGGAAATAACTGATCGTTTTGTTGAATATTAGGGTTTGTTGCTTCTACATATACTACACTTCACCGGAGTCCGCATGGATTGGGGATTAACTAGTTTCCACCGACTTATAACAACCGTTTTAGTTTTACAGTTAGCCGCGTCCTTATCGATTTTGGATTAATTAATTCATTTTGATGAACTATATTTACTAATTTATAATTAATTCAAAATTTAAAATCTTTGTTTAGTTTTTTTTTCCTTCTGTTTTTTCCATATATGAATTTTTTTTGTCACTTCACAAATTATTAATGTATATAACTAAAAAAAAAATCCATATTGTACTGTTATTGTTTTCTATATCATTTAAAAAGTTTTTACTATTTTTTTTAATTTATTTTAACAACTATATATATTTTTGAAAAATTATATCGAGTCTCCAATAATTTAATTGTTTTTTTATATATATTTTAAAAAATTATACCTATATTTTATAATACTTTGTATCCCATCAAAAAAAATTAATAAAAAATATTAGATTATTTATAAAATTACTATTATATTTTATTTAATAACTAAAAAAACTTTCCAATATTAATATTACACTTTTTTCTGTTGAACTAAAAAAATCCCTCCCTAGCCAATGGCTTATTTCTTCTTCTTCCTCCTCCTTAGAACCATTATTTTCTTCTTCTTCTTCTTCTTCTTCTTTTCAAATGCGCAAAAAGGGATATGCAATTAAAAATCGACGTTCCATTTAGTATCAGAGAAAAAATCCACAGCGCCCCAGATTATCTCCTCAAAAAAAAAAAAAAAAACCTCATCTTCACTCCAACCCATACCTTTTTTCTTCGCCTCAACTTTCTCCCTCCATTTTGACTCAGACACTTGAACCAGCACAGCAAGAGCATTTACAAACATAAAAGTAAGGGATGTAACCATGTGGCTACCTTGTATTGATAAGCAGATTGTTGTCTTCGTAAATCCTGCCATCAAGCAAACCAGGCACTGCATTCTATTGAGTCAAACAAGTCCAAAACAAAATGATGGAAATCATAAGGAAGCTAAAAGAATAGTGCCAGAGGCTTCGAACTTTGAGATACAGAAAAACGATGAAACCTAGCGATGTGGGTATCCTTAAAATCATGAGATTTCAAGAATTGGATTACACATTAGGGTTTATGGAGGTTATTTAAACCGTTCCTGAATTTCCAGATCTTTATATTTGGGCTTTCCTCTTTTTTCTTATTTTTTGATTTGGGCCTGTTTGTTCGGTAGTCTGGGGTAAAGAGACAATATAACGTATTGTGGCTAGTGACGTCATTTTACATTATTTGAATTTTCTAAGTTTACTAATATCTGTATGAAATTATAGTACTGATTGGGGTTTAAAATAATTTTTGTTTAGAAATATATTAAAATAATATTTTTTAATTTTTAAAAAATTATTTTTAAGATTAGCATATCAAAATCATCTGAAAATATAAATTTTTAATAAAAAAAATTAAAATTTAAAAAAATACAATTTCAACCGCGTTTTCAAATGGTAGTTTTAAAAAATACAAAAACAAAGCAAAAAATGATCAAAGTATAATTTTTTCTTAACAAAAAAAACAATGATTCTAATTTAAAACTTTACCTTTACTACTAGATAAACAGGAGACATTTTAAAAAGAATATTAATTTTAAATTTGAGAAATATATATTTTGTTTTTATGTAAAATGACTTTATTTTAAAAAAAAACTATTATTCTATAATTAAATAAGCAAAAATTAAAAAGCTGCGTGTAACATGAGACTAAGTATTTTAATATGTATTTTTTTTTATTTAAGTTTCTTGGCTCAATATTTAATTTAGATCAACAAATTTATTATTATTTATTAACATATATAGTTTTTAATTTATTTTATTAAACACATATATTAACCTTATTTTACAATTGAAAATTTATATTGATAAAAACAATTAAAACAATTATATTTTCAGATTTAATACTAATTTTTTTTGAAATCTGAACGTTCTGTTTTTATGTTTAAAATTTTTTTGATCCCTGCAGACATAATTTAAAAAAGAAAAGAAGAAAGGACAGTAATGCATCTGTCATGATTAAAAAAAAAAATAGAAAAAGAAATAAAGAAAGGAAAGTTTAACTTAATTTTTATGGAACAGCCTTGATGAACTAGTTGTTTTTATCTTATAAATTTTTAATTAGTTGCGTTTTCCAACTCAACAATATCAAATCTCAAACATTTTGCTATGAACTCAAGATCATTTCAGAACACAACACTAATAAAATTGAAGATTCAAATCTCCATAAGAATAAAAGTAAGTGTTATAGACTAATACTCGAAGGTTTTGGGAGGGACATGACAGAGTTGTCTCCCTCAATTTCGACCACTTCTTTCACACAATTCACAAGCTACCCATGAAAGAAAAGATCATGGAGTCTGCAAGTCGGTTGTGTTGTCCCTATACTTCAACCCATTTCTCTACCTCTTCCTAAACATACTGGCACATGCATGAGAATGTCCTCAACTCCATTGGAGACCCAGATGAATAAGCTATTTCACAGAAAGAGAAGGAAGCTCGCAATACGTTACCAATTGCCTAAAGAAGGGCATGCATCCGAACTGTACAGAGAGCACTTGATCCCATTTAATTCTCTTTACACAAAACACAAAAAAAACTTGCAACAGCAGAATCACAACATCTCATATGATTTTGTTTTCAAGTGGCAACACAATCCTAGGAAGGAAGGGAACAAAGAAATGCTCAATCGATATGGTACAAACTAAAACTTGTAGAATAAGTTTATCTGAAACCATCATCATCACTTTCAATTTAACTCCAAGTTCTCACCTCAATTTACAGTATAGTTCTGTCATTCTTTCTACTCTACGCACAGCCCATCATAGTATGAACAGCAGAAAAATCACCTTAAAATAATAGAAACCATCTTTCACTTTACTTCCACTAAATGAAGCAATTCCAAAGTCCAAACAAAGGAATCAGTGGCACAGTACAATACCAGGTTTGGAGGCAAATCAGTTCCTCAGAGCACTAATGCTGACCATATTCAACAGGTTAACAATACTCCTCAAAGATGAGCATTACAATGCAGAACCATGCAGGGAATCTTAACAACGTAAGAAAACAAAGCATTCATTACTGAACTCTGGTAATATTACAATCATCATTTGCCCTAGAAAGAGCTGTCCAAGGAGATAAAAGTGATGTTGATCACAGCAGCACACAAGCAAAATGCTGGTCATCGCTAAAACTCTCTTCATGTACTTGGATAAGTTGAACAAATCCGAGACAGAAACATTTAGATAATCCCCAGTTCACCCCACAATTCCAACCATTCAAACCACCCCCCCCCCCCCCCCCCCAAAGACAAAAAAAAAAAAAAAAAACCATTTAATTAGAGTTCAATTCAAACGTTTTCCACAACTTGCATAAAAGAAAAAGACACGGCCCAATCACTCACTAGTCGGGTCTCTATTGCGGAGTCTATAAACAATACGTCCTCTACTCGAATCATAACGACTTACTTCAACCTTGACTCTATCTCCTGGCAAAATCCGAACAAAATTCTTGCGTATCTTACCAGAGATATAACCAATAATTAAATCTTTGTTGTCTAGGAGAACCCGAAACATACCATTAGGTAGTGATTCAGTGACAGAGCCTTCATGGGTCCATTTCTGTTCTCC
The DNA here is from genome assembly GCA_007827005.2 of Populus simonii. NCBI lineage: Eukaryota > Viridiplantae > Streptophyta > Magnoliopsida > Malpighiales > Salicaceae > Populus > Populus simonii. The sequence goes on from CM017481.2 coordinate 3,300,378, forward strand.
AGTTGGATTGGCCTTTGCATTGGTAGAAACAGGAAACCTTGAAATTGTTGGTGTTGTAGCAATAAGGCCAAAGGAGTGTGTCGTTTTGGTGAGTGATTGGCTGAAGAAGACTGTTGATGGAGAAAGATTGGTAAGTTTTGTTGAGAACCCAGTTGCAGTTAGAGCATGAATTTGAGTTGCTGTTGTTGTTGAGGTCATTGTTTTTAGGGGGGGGGGGGGGGTCAGATTAGACAGAGTTTCAAGGAAAAAGTAGGGAACTTGAAAAGCCTGACCCTAGAAGAGAAAGGCAGTGTTTGTTTGTGATAAAAAGAAAGGTTATGCTATGATTTGGAGAGGATAAGGAGGAAGAGGAAAGAGCACCTATCACTTGGTCTTGCTCCTTTTATCAGTTTATTTTCCTGAACTTAGGTTCCAGAGGTTCTCATGTCATACTCTCAATAAAAGTTATGTAATTTAATTATCCAACGATTCATGTTAATCATGCTGATATATATATATATATATATATATATATATATATATATATATATATATATATATAGAGAGAGAGAGAGAGAGAGAGAGAGAGAGAGAGAGAGATGGTGGAGGTATTCCAAGCATATATATATATATATATATATATAGAGAGAGAGAGAGAGAGAGAGAGAGATGGTGGAGGTATTCCAAGCTATACATCTAGCTATACTAATTATTTTTTTTTGTAAATGTAAAAAAAAAATATTTAGATCACGATAGGTAGGAAGTTAATCTTGAAATTTCTTAACATTTTATCTAGTTTAGGTTTTGAATTAAATTGCTTGGTAATTGCTCCAATATGATATAATGAACTTGTCGGTTCAAAAACAAGTTAAACGATTATTAGAAAATCAATTTAACTTTTAATAAAAATTTTAAGATAACATAATGTTTTCAAAAAAATTATTAAGAAAATAACTTATTGGATTAATTTGGGTTTCACGATTAACTAGTCAAACTGGCAATCTGAATCATGAACTTTACTAGGTTTAAAAAAAATAAATAATTTTTTATTTAATCATATGAAAGTAATATCAAGATGTTTATTTGAGACTATGATAACCCCATAAAAAATAAATAAAAATAAATTTTGAAACTCGATTTCTAATCAATTGAAGTTGACTAGCCAACCATGATATTGGTCATGGGTTCCACCTAATTCAAAAAAAAATTAAAATTATTTTATTTAATTATAAGCTAACAAAGATTGATATTTGCAAAATTAAGCACCGAGTAAATGTTGAGCCATTTCTTTAAAACACACAATAACCATATACAAACACGAATTACAAAATTAAATTCTTAATCAACTTGAGGTAACATGCTAAATATGCGATCTGAGGGTTGGACTCCACTAAATTTAATAACTTTGTTCATTTTAAAACTACTTTTTGTTTATTTATATGAAAGAAATAGATATTTGTAAAATTGAGCTTTAGTCAAATATAGGAGTGTTTCTTTGACACCGTGAAAAACCTATAAATATCAAACTGAAACAAATTATGTAGTCCAATTAAAAATTAATAAAATATTAAAAGATCAAATTATAAAAAAAATCAACAATAAAAATCAATCAAAATTTAGTTTTAATATCGTTCTTGGACCTTAAAAAAAAAAAAAAATCTAGGCACGCAGGCTAGGGGCAACACACTCATTTGTGACTTCTCTTATTTTTTTTTTCAAGGTTTGCCTTTTTTTTTTTTTTTAAGTAAGCAACATGTCATTTTCTGTTTCAAATGATAGCTATAAAATAAGAGCTATAAAATTGAACAACCGACTCTAAAAGGTTAAAAATCTAATTTTCACCTTTTTTTTCCATTCGAAAACAAACACATAAAAAGACATAATAAGAACTCAAAAAACCCATTTCTACTATTCAATCACCATCTCATCAACTAAAAAATAAATGATCTGACTGACTCTCTAACTATAATTGTCTACATTCTTCTTTGTTTTTCACCATAATCTGACTCTCTAACTATGATTTTTTATTATAATTATGTAGGAACCACGGTTGGGAAGATTATTTGCAATCTGGTTAGGTTGAGTCGGTAAATCAGTGGGAGAAGGAACCATGGGAGGGGAGAGACTATTTGCAATTTTGATAGGTTGAGCTGGTAAATCAGTGGGAGAAGGACCAAACCGAAATTTATAAAATAGTATGAGGGTATAACTGTAGTTTATCCTTTCTATATAAATCTCCGCCGGCAAAATTTCTACAGTAGCATTGACTTTTCCTTTGGAATCCATTCACTTGAAGTCAACAACACTGCACTTTAAAGTTTAAAACAGTAATCATCACCACCATCAACCTACGATCAAGCCGCAGTTTGAAGAAACTCTCTCACTAGTTTGGGGTCCCATGGCTTCTCTTTCAACTTCTCTGCCAAAACCCAGTTTTCAACACCCAAATACTAGCATAAATCTGCATGATCACTTGCATAATTCGTGTCTTGTACCGAGAAATCTTTCATTTCAAAGACTTGGGTTGATTTCACAACAGGGGTTGTTTGGGAAAGTGGAGATTGCTAGATGCTCTCATCAAGCTGAAGCTTTGGTTGGTAAGTTGTGTTCTTTGAAAAGTCAACCAGTCACCATGCCATGCGATCCTTTACTGGCTTCCTTAGATTTCAATTTCTACTCTACAAATCATAGAATGTAAAGACTAGTGAGAAATTTAATACTGATGTCTTTACTTTGCGGTGACAGATTCTAATACTCCAATCTCTGATGTTCCAATCCTAACATGCTCAGAGGTTCGTCTTCTCTCCCTCTGTTTTTTTTTTTTTTTTAAATAAACGGTTCACTGTACTTTACTGCTAAATAAGAGTAGATTTTAAATTGTGCTATGGAGAGAGATTGGTCAAAACTGATTAGTCCTTAAAGCGATGCTATAATAGTGAATAAAAGTTGCATAGTTTTGTTGATCTGGGCTTAATTTGGTGTTAGTGGAGGACATTTCTGTTTTATATTAAAGATCAAAGGTCATGATGTATTCCTTAATTGCTTAGAAACTTTTTTGGTCTGATTCCATTTTGGTGCGATGGGAGAAGGGGAAGGCTTGGTTAAATGCCATTTATATATATGTTTTTGAAGGCTTTTGAAAGGCTAAAGAAAAACCGAGAAAATCAGAAAGGAAAGCAGCAATTCTTGGCCATGTACTCTAGCATTTTTGGAGGAATAACAACAGATACATCAGCTATGGTGATACCTTTGGATGACCACATGGTCCACAGGGGACATGGTGTCTTTGATACTGCTGCAATAGTAGATGGGTTGGTATAATTTACTTTTCAGATGGATTACCCTTTCTTCTTGAATAGTCTAATACTATTACAGACAATTCGAAGTTTTTTTGTTATTCATAAATAGGGATAGTATTATGCTGTTTGCATCCATTGAACTACCAAGACCTGTAAACGAATTTCATGTTTCTAAGTCTATTGTTATACTACCAATGCTCCAAAAGCTCAAATAGCAAAGCACAGGCATAATATTATGTTTAAGTTTCTAAGGATTCAATGTGACAATGCCTTACAGTTACAGTATAAACAGTTCTTGGCTCCACTAATTCAACTCTTGATTCTATTGTATGTGTCAAGCTTGATTCACATTTTAAATGGTTGCAAGCTCTTGAAGTTTTGCAGGAAACAGTACAATTTCCAAGTTCTTTAATATTCCTTTAAAATGCTGATTTTGTGCAACCCTACAATTTCCAAGTTTGCATTTTTAACCTCATTGTATTTCAAGTATATTATTTTACCTCCCTGTTTCATATGATTCTTCGAACATTTTCTGCAATTCATATGATGGAACAATCATCATCTAAATTTTAAGGACAAGAAAATTAAACTGCTTTGGCAACTGAAAAAAGGAAAACATGCGGTGATATGTTGATGAATCTTTGATATTTCCATTTGAACAAGTATTCCTCACTTAGCTATCAATCAAGTATTAATTGCTAATCAAGATCCTCATCTGTTACCACATCTCAGGCACTTATATGAATTTGACCAACACCTTGATCGTATATTAAGGTCAGCATCCTTGGCCAAAATTAATCTCCCTTTTGATAGGGAAAATATAAGGAGAATACTCATACAAACAGTGAGTGCTTCAAAGTGCAAGACAGGATCACTAAGATACTGGCTCTCGGCAGGACCTGGTGATTTCCAACTATCTCCGTCTGACTGCCATCAGCCAGCTCTTTATGCCATTGTAATCCAAGATCAGTCTCCACATGATTCAAGAGGCATCAAGGTAGTAACTTCATCAGTCCCAATAAAACCCCCGCAATTTGCCACCGTGAAAAGTGTAAATTACCTTCCCAATGCACTTTCAAAGATGGAAGCAGAAGAGAATGATGCATATGCATCTATTTGGCTGGATAATGATGGATTTGTTGCTGAAGGGCCCAGCATGAATGTGGCATTTGTTACCAAGGAAAAAGACCTTCTGATGCCTGCGTTTGACAAAATTTTGAGTGGGTGCACGGCTAAGAGAGTTTTGACACTAGCAGAGGGACTAGTAAAGGAGGGTAAACTCCATGGAATAAAGATTGATGATGTGACTGTAGAGGAAGGAAAGAAAGCAGATGAGATGATGCTTATTGGCAGTGGAGTACTTGTTCGCCCTGTGGTGCAGTGGGACAATCAGGTCATTGGTGATGGTAAGAAACTTCTCTGCAATAAACTATGCATCCTTCAAGCTGAATTTTACATGCAAGCATGATGCTAGGTTGATATTGAGTCAACATGGCTTTCAGAACCTTATAAAATTGATCGAAATTTTTACTTGCTTCTCTTCAATTCATAGTACAAAGCAAGGGTGCTTTCCATTAAATCAATAGGATGCCATCCATTGTGGGTGGCTCTTTAGCCATGATGAAAGCACGTGCATGACTGTTTTCTTGTTGCTGAGTTTGCTTTTTGTATGGCCGAAACTTTGGTACATCCACTGTACCATAAATCTTCCATTGGAGGTCCCTTTCGAAGCTCACAAATGCTAAATTCACAGAAGCACATGACTGGAAAACTTTGGTAAATGATTGTACTATATTGTCTCCCTCTTTGCACTGCCTTGCCACTTATTTTTCACTCCAAGTGCGCTGCATTTCATTCTGTCCCTTATGCAAGCCATTTTCCAAAAATTTATATTTCGGGTGGAACCTTATCATATTTGAAAACCAATGCAGTTGGAAACTTATCATTTTCCTAAAATTTATATTTTGGCGTGCATTCATTTGTAGGCAAAGAAGGACCCATAACTCGGGCTCTCTTGGCTCTTATACTAGAGGACATGAAATCAGGCCCCCCTGCAGTCCGAGTGCCGGTCCCTTGACTCCACTATTTCTTCCTTTCTTTGGCGCTGCAAAGTGGGACTTCAACGACAAAACACTGCTGCTTTCCTTTCACAGGCTGTGGAGCTTGATGTAGGAGCTACATATTTTTCTGTGTACAAGCTAAACCAATCTTCTGTAACAAAATAAATTGATTCGAATTGCTTATTCAGTGCTCACTATCTCCAGTGGAGAGTGATGGCATCTGATGTAGCTGTATAGTTTGGTGGATCCAGCATCAAAATTTCAAAAATGCAATTTACAGTGAGCTTCAAATTACATTTCAAAGAAATACATCCATATCTCCCCCCCTTTCCTTGTTATCAAAGAAGGTAAAGGGTACATTATGGTGCAGTGCTAAGGTTTTCTTTCATCCTGCAAAATGACCTGCAGTGGATATACTTGCTTGCTGCAAGATAATCAGAGGATCTAGATCACTTGAAAAACATAATTAAATGGATTTTTTAAAGAAATTACAAGTGGGGGGCTAGTCATTTTCATGAAAATATAGAAAACAGGGTAAATCTGGCTCCAATCCTACCTGCTCTTGCCGAAAGAATGTCCTTGATCATAACCACCTCGTCGGGGGCTCTGCTGTATGTGCATGTCCAGCTAAATTGCTGGAACTCTTCCATAAAAAAGCTCCATAATAAGGCATCTAATAAAATAATGTATGGCTATGGAATTGGTACTGATGAATCAGAGAAACAGACAAAGGTTGCATCAAGACATGGTGGACGCTTGCGCCTGAAAGCTAATGAGTGAAGCATCTAGTCACAGGCCTCAAATTTCCAGTATAGTTCCAGGCCATTGCCTTGCAAGAGGAGATATTCTTCTTTCAGGCGTCGGAAGATGCCATTGTTTTTTTCTTTTTTTGAACAGAAAAGATGTCATTGTCATGTGAGGCTATTATTTAATGAGGTCTGATGGCAGGTGACTTTCTTGTCCGTTGAGATTGCAAAGCAGTCTGACTGGGAGCAGGGGACCTTTATATTTCTTTAATCATAAGACGAAAGACTTTATTTCATATTGTTTAATCGTTGTTCTTTGACAACTTTTCTTGTTTTGAAGTATATCTGTGTTCTTCTTAGTTCTTTTCGGAACAACTTTCTTCGATTTCTCTATCTTTCATGCCTTTTCATTGCAAATTCATCAATAAACTCCAAAAACCTTGTCATATCTCTAGCAACTAGCATTTTTCCATCTTTGATCATAGAAATGAATCACCCTCCAAACAAAACCCACAAATCATAACCTCGTAAAGAAGAATATTTCAATAAAATTTTAAAGAGACTCACTAATGATTGATATACTTAAAAAATACTTGGAAACACGATAACAGTTGTTTTTTAAAATATTCTTTTATTTTAAAATATATTAAAATAATATTTTTTTTATTTTTAAAAATTTATTTTTGACATTAACATATAAAAATATTTTTAAACTCTATTTAAACCATACTATTAAATAAAAACTTAATGGAGTCAAGTTAGAGGAGAAGTCCATGATTTCATGAGAACCAACCTCAAAATCAAAACGGATTTTTATGGCTATTTCGTTTGTTAAGACAAGGAGAGAAGAGATGGGGTTAGTGAGTAACATTAAGTTAATCTTATTTATTAATTATTCAACACCTTGAACTATAAAGTAATTCATTTAAAATAATAGTTATTTTTCAAATTTTTTTATGTGTTATTTATTGAAATCTTTTACTAAATTGTAGTATTTTAATAAAAGATCCGAAATTATTTGTTGTGTGGTTGCGGTTGCTTTTTAAAATGTTTTTCGTGTCGAAATGATATTGTTTTATTTTTTAAAAATTATTTCTTAGATCAGCGCATAAAAAAGATCTAAATTATATATAAAAAATTAATTTTTAATAAAAAATAATTTTTAAAACTTTTAAAAATACAAGTATACCTTGAAAAATGGTTAAAATTAAAAAAAGGTTGAAGCTCGTAAAAAATCAATGAGAAAATTAATCACTATTATTGAAAAAAGATTTGATTAATATAATCCAGCCAAAATCGAACGTATTGGTAACCACGCTTGGGTCTGCATATCAAATCAAATCAAATCATTCATTCTTTTTTAACCTTTTAAATCTTATCCCTTTTCTCTAAATACTCATTTTTTCACTAATTTCCTTTACCGTTTCCCAATTTTACATTTCCTCGTGATTCCGATTGTGTTCTTTATTTATTATTTTATTATTATTATTATTATTGTCTTCAATGGTGTTCAATGGAATATTAATACACTAAAACAAATAAAAAAAATATTAAAAAATTTAAATTTTAACGAAAAACAGATTAAAATTCAATATCAAATCATGTTTTTTTAAAAATATATTTTTAAAATTTTTAAATTATTTTAATGTGGTAATGTTAAAAATAAATTTTAAAAAATTATTTATTTTATTTTAATATATTTATAAATAAAAATACTTTACTACAATATTAATCATTAGAAAATACTCATAATATGTTGTCATTTAACAGCATGTAACTCTCATCAACGTGCAACAGGTGGGTTAATTCAATGCTCCGTAGAAATCACCGCATAAACGATAAAAAAAAAAACCGTTAGATTGTGAATGGTCGGCCGATCAACTAAAGAATAAGTGTATTATAGCCCTTATATATTTTAAGAATATTCTATTTCAGTCTCTATTATATGATAATTCTTTATTTAACCATCTAATTTATAATATGTTTTAATTTAACCTTTGACTGCTATATAGTTATCATTCAATTACCTGAAAAACCCACATAGAAATATAATATATATTAAGATATAAAAAAAATACAAGACACTAAATAACTTAAAACACCTCAAAAATCAAAAAATAAAAATTATCAATCAGACTCAAATAAATTCTTGTCTTTATGCTTAAAAATAATTCATCGTCTCTATTTTCTATTATATTTAATGCACTTTACCAAACATAGTTTTGTTTATATTTTTAATATTTTTAATTTATTTATCTTATGTTTTAAAACAATAACTAAATGTTTTTTAAGTTATACAATTTTTGTTATAAATAATTTTAGTTAATGAGTAGTAGAAATTCAATATAATTGTAAACTAGCGAAATTAAAAACTCTAAATTATGTACAATAGTCTAAAATCTACCATAATACACCGTGTGTATGTGTACGAAACACAAAACACAAATTTTTAAATAAAAAAATTTATTTTATCACTAAATTACACATAACAACTAATATGATTAAGCTTACTTATTATTATTATTATTAGTTTAACGTGGGTGTCCGGGTCAGCTTGAGCTTATTATTATTATTATTATTATTGTTTGTTTTCAAATTCAAAGATTTTGGGAAAATTATCACATATATGAAAAATGGAAAGAAAAAAATGCAAGAAAAATAAGAAAAATGAAAAATCCTTTGTTTAACATTATATGGAATAGACATAAATTGCATTAAATTTCTCTCTAGTGCCATAGTAATTGGATTAATAATAGGAAGTTTAAAACAAGGACCCGAATCAGAATATATAAGATCTTGCAGGGTCATAATGTAGTTTACCTCCACTAAATTATGTCACCGCTTCCCACGCGTGTCATCATCTTAATGGTCAGCCATTTTTAAAACCCACCTCCTCCCCAAATAATTCAATAGAAAAACTGGAAAAATACAAAGCAAAAATAAGGAAAATTTAAAAAAGAAAAACATTATACAAAAATAAAATAAAATAAAACAAACTATTTTATTTGTTTTTTCTGTTAGAGAGAAACTTTCAGGAGAGAAACCTTTCGATTAAGAAATGATCTAGAGAGATAGAGGGAAGGGGGGAAACACCTAACAGAGAGAGAGTGCGTTAGGTTATTTACCGGAATTTAGGCGCCAGAATTGAGTAGCGATCTCGTCAGGAAAGTGGTTTCCGGTGGAAGGAATTTTGATAAAAAAAAAAAAACAGAAAAAGCAGAGATGGTGAATGCTATGGTGGAAAGAGCCACGAGCGACATGCTGATCGGGCCTGATTGGGCTATGAATATCGAGATCTGTGATATATGCAATCGCGACCCTTCGTATGCGCCGCACTTGATTCTTCTCTCTTTATTTCTCTTTTGAGTTTTTTTTTTGTAATTCATTGCTTTTTTTCCTAGTTTGTTTCTGCTTTGGATAATTTATTTTCTCCGTTCGATAATTTGCTACGACTCAAGTGAATTTGATCGAACAGTCAATTCTGATTAATTGACGAGAAAGTTTATATATTTTGAATTGTGTGATAATTTTTTAAGGCTTGTTAATGTCTCTTGTTTTATATTCATTTTTAATAAATTAAAAAAGCCTGCTTCTTCTCAATCTAAATGTAGGTTTTATGGATTTAGCTAGGTTTTGGCTATGCTAAACACTAAGAACTTGTTAAGATTGCTTAATTTTGGAAGTTTTTGGTTTGGTTTGGATTATCAGGCAAGCGAAGGATGTTGTCAAGGGAATAAAGAAGAAACTTGGTAGTAGGAATTCAAAAGTTCAGCTACTTTCCCTAACAGTAAGCTTCGCGACGCCTTGATATCAGATATACTTTATTCGGTTTTTGTGATACAAGTGCAATATAGTTTTTAGCATGCTGGTTTCATCAGGGTTCTGCTTACCATTTTTTATTTTCTAAAAGGGTAACTGCATTAATGCTAGGTTTTATCGGGAGAGAGTTGTGTGTTTTAGAATATGAGCAAGTGCAGTGGCAATCCAATGTACAAATTTGTCAATTTCTTAAGTAGGGTATTATGGCGTGTTTGATTGAGGTAGAAAGGTGAGATCTGATTGTATTGGGCGAATTCAGGTTTGGTCTGAGATTCATTTTGTTTTTTTGACTTGGTATGATATTGGAAAATGAAGTCAAACTAGCTTGTATACTGTAATTCTCTTTTTGAGAGTGGTGGTTTGGTCAAGTATAGAAGCTAGTAAATTTATCTTGGCTGCTATTAATTTAGTATAAATTGTACGCCCCTGTTTTATCATAGAGTAACTCTGTCACTTTTCTTGTCATTTCTTAACATCTCTGTTTCCAGAGGACTAAGTTTGTTTCAATTTTGGTCTGGGCGCTTCTAGCTGTTAGAAACGATCATAAAGAACTGTGGGGACATTGTACATATGCATGTGGCAGAGAAAGATCTTCTTCATGAGATGGTCAGAATAGCTAAGAAAAAGGTGAGACTGTTTTGGACAATTTGGTTGCTAACCCATCTTGTAATTTTATCCTTTTGTAAAAATTGTTCATAGTTTTTGATATGCTTAATTGTAGCCTGACCTTCATGTCAAAGAGAAGATATTGGTTCTGGTCGATACTTGGCAAGAAGCTTTTGGTGGTGCAAGGGCAAGATATCCGCAATATTATGCTGCCTACCAAGAGTTGTTGGTGCGTCTCCTTTGATGTTCCTTTCAGCCATATTGATTCTAGTTTGCATTGCTGAACAATTTGTTGTTCATTTCATTATGAATCATTAAACAAGCATGGCTTTTCCATTTCATTGCCAATATTCTGTTGCGCAAGCACTCCCAATTATCATAATGTGGCCTGTTTGGTTTGCGTCTCTAAGTGAATTACTCTATATCAGCGTGCTGGGGCAGTATTCCCTCCCAGGTCTGAGAGGTCCGCACCTCTATTCACACCTCCACAAACACAGCCTTTGTCATCGTATCCTCAAAATCTGCGCAATATTGAGTATCCACAAGGAGCAGCTGAATCTCCAGCAGAGTCAGAGTTCCCAACCTTGAGGTATGTTCTAAATATCCAACTTTTGTTAGGATATTTAGAACATGAACTAGTCGTTCATTCTGCTTAGTCATGGTGGTTGCATTACATTTATTTTATCCCTTGTGGTGTGGTTGTATTCAGTGATTATTTAAGATGTGTGTTTTGTTTTAATTTGAAGTTCTTTTCGCTAGCTTGACAGAAATTCAAAATGCTCGGGGTATAATGGATGTTCTATCAGAGATGCTAAATGCATTAGATCCAAGGAACAAAGAGGTACATTTCCAATCCCTGGGTAGTTAAAAACTTGTGGCGGGCTAGCTTAAAGTCAACAAATTTTCAATTTGATTTTGGTGCAGATATTTGTTCTTAAATGTATAAATTGCAATCAAGCGCTTTAACTTCTCACACTCACATGTAAACTAGTTCTATGAGAATCAAGATCTTAAGCTCATCTTCAATTCTTAAACTGGTACATTTCCAATCCCTGGGTAGTTAAAAACTTATTGTGGGCTAGCTTAAAGTCAACAAATTTTCATTTTGATTTTGGTGCAGATATTAGTTCTTAAATGTATAAATTGCATGTTATCAAGCGCTTAAACTTCTTATACTCAGATGTAAACTAGTTCTATTTGAATCAAGATTCTTAAGCTCGTCTTCAATTCAATTCTTAAACTGGTAATTTTTTCTTCTCAATTTGCAGGGGATTAGGCAGGAGGTTATTGTTGACCTAGTGGATCAATGTCGTACATACAAGCAAAGAGTGGTACATCTTGTTAATTCAACCACGTAAGTTCCATTCCTCCTTTTTCTTATTTTGTTTCCTTCTATAATGTTTGGCAGTTCGTCCTAGTTTTGAAATTGCTACTGTCATGGATTTCCATAGCAATTGGGGTCAATTAGGATAAGGTAACAGCGAAATCCTTCTTAAGATTAAATAATAAATAGTCCCAGTAACAGTGAAGTCGAAAATAGTATAAATCCTAAATAATATTTCCAAAACCGTGTAAATTTCCAAATTAATAGAATTATAAATCAACAGCCAACAAATCTTTGTTTACTTTATCAGGGTGAGGAGGGCATTAGAGTCAGGTTTGTTTTAGTGTTTGGCAGGATTCTGATGTCCTGGAGTCGCAAATCTATTTTTTGAATCTAAGGAGGACATGATAACTTCTAAACTTAATGGCATGATGTGATGTTTTGTTGTGAGATAATGACTGAACTGATGCTGAGCGGGTTTGCATAGCTCTTACTGCATTAAGTAAATCTTCATGAGTGTGGCAAGATGCCTGTCAGTGGTTGTGCCTGTTATTGCCAAATCAACATTGGAGTGACTATCTAGTTCACCAGATTAGTCATTTGCATAACAAATAGAATGAGATGAGGTGGTTCTGAATATTGGGTTTTTGAACCCACTATCTCTATCAAATGCAAGGTGGAATTCTGTTGACTTATTTTGCATGGTAATTTGAACTGTCTTTTTCAGGGATGAATCACTACTGTGTCAAGGATTAGCATTGAATGATGACTTGCAGCGAGTACTTGCCAGGCACGAATCCATTTCTTCAGGAACTCCTGTTCCAGTCCAGGATGAAAAACTGAAAGCTGAATCTAGTGGAGCACTTGTAGATATTGGTGCTCCTCTAGTTGATACTGGAGATAATAAGGGCAAGCAGCCTGATGGGGGGTAAGCAAAGTTATTCGAACTGTTCCATATCTATAGAAATTGACCAGATCAGCAGTATGAATTATACATGAATTGATGGCCTTAATTAAAGTGTTTTGATGGCCTAAGCTCTCATCCAATCATGTTGGTTGTTTGTTGATGATGTGTTGTCATCTTATTGCCAAAGTTTTTGTTATTTTTATTTTCTTTGTGTTGGAAGTGCATTGTCTGTTATGCTAGGCTTTTAGGATTATGTGTTTGTGGTTGTGAGGTTGAGCTTCCCTGGGACAGGTTATATGAGTCTGGTTAGATGTATTGTGCTACTTGCCTGCTAAAATTAACCAATGATTTTGAGGATATTGAATTCATAACTCGAAGAATTACTTATGGAGTAACACATTTGATAATCATTTGACAGCCTTCAGATTAGTTTGTGAAACTTAAGGTTTCAACCAACACCCCCCAAGAAAAAGAATCAGTGTTGGCATGAAATTCTGAACTGGTCAAGTCAAAATGGTGTATGAAAATTGTTTAATATTTTTTGAATTTGTAACTCAAAGTTGAAGCTGAAAGTTTAGACTTGTAAAATTCTATTTTGAGATTTATATTATTTGAGCCGTGAGTGAATTTTTCTGCAGATCAACCTCAAATTCTAGTGCAGGGGCTCAAACACTAAACCAGTTGTTGCTCCCTGCACCTCCTGCAACTAATGCTCCAACTACTCCGGCAGCAGCCAATACCAAAGTGGACCTGTTGAGTGGTGATGATTATAACTCACCAAAGGCCGAGACTTCTCTGGCTCTTGTTCCTGTTGGAGAAGCACAGGCAACCACACCTCTGTCACAGCAGAATGCACTTGTTCTTTTTGACATGTTTTCTGATGGTAACAATGCTCCAAATGCAGTCAATATGCAGGCTACCAATCTTGCTGGACCAACCAATTCTTTGACTCCACAATTCCAACAGCAACAGAATTTTCAAACACCAGATGCTGGTGTTTACAGGAATGGAAATGCCCCTAATATGGGATCACCACGATATGAGCAGTCAGTATACATGCAAGCCTCTGGTCCTGCATGGAATGGACATCTTCCCCAGCAGCAACAGCAGCCGGCCTCACCTGTTTATGGTACGCACGTGTCTATTTTCAAATTAATTTTTGTTCATGTGAAATAAAAATCCTTATTCTTGGCTTTTAAGACTCTTAGTTTTGCTTGTTTTAGTGAATAAGGTTTACTCTTTACTACTATTGCATTAAAATTCATGAAGCTTTGACCTTGGGATGTTTAAAGGTGCTCAAAATGGTGGATCACTGCCTCCACCTCCTTGGGAAGCTCAGCCAGCAGACGCAAGCCCAGTGACAGGCACTCAATACCCTCAATCAATGCAAGTTACTCAGATGGCTGTCACGCATTCACAACCACTGCCTAGTGGTATGCACCCTCAAGGGCCTCAACCAGGGGGTAATGAACAGGTGGGTATGTACATGCAGCCAATCACAACCGGCCATTTGCCTGCAGTTAATAATCAGAGTGCACCAAGCAATCAGTTTTTAGGCATGAATCCTCATGCAATGCAGGGAGGGCAGTATATGGGTATGTATCCACAACCAATGCAAGCTGGGCCGATGGCCTCTATGTATCCTCAACAAATGTACGGCAACCAAATGGCTGGATATGGGTATGGTTTGCAGCAAGGGACGCAGTACCTTGAACAGCGAATGAATGGAGTATCTGTTAGAGATGACAATGGCCTGAGAAACTCATCTTACCACGTCTCAACAACTCCTTATGTGCCGTCTGGTAAGCCTTCCAAGCCAGAGGATAAGCTATTTGGAGACCTAGTAGATATTTCAAAATTCAAGCCAGGAAAATCCACTCCTGGGAGAGCTGGTGGCTTGTGATAACATGATTGGTTGCATTTTTATTTTAAATATTTTTCTTCACTAAGTTGCTTCTTCTTTTCCATTTCCCCCCCTTAATTTCAATATATATTTTCATTTGGTCTCTTTCGGGTCCCTTATTTGGGTTTTGTTTGGAAATCATGTACATTCTTTGTAGAGAGAGGGAAAAAAAAAAAACTGATGCTCTCAATCAGGTTGAATCTATGAGTCTGGATTTTTTTTCAACAGTTTTTGATTGGACATCTTCTTGGAAGACATCTCTCAATTCCGCCCCCCCATCCCCTTTTTTTTTTTTTATCTTTATAGTTAATGAGTGATTGAAAATGCAAACCGAGGAAGTGGTTTATTGAATTCAAGAGTTTAGGGCTCGTGTGAATATTTATTACCCTTCGGCTTCCAGACTGACAAGGTTGATTCTTCAGTCACCTCACGGACTGCTGTGTACTGTTCTCTTGATTATCCCGAGGGTGGAACAAGGAATGGTGTTTTTCTGACTTCTTTCCTCTCAGCGCAGGAACATATCTGCCTGCTTTCTTGACAATTGCAAACAGTGAGTACTGTCACATTATTTGCATCTTGTAACTTGTCCTGGCAATTATCACAGTGATATAATTGATGTTTGAGATAGCTGTAATGATTGATTTTTAAAGTGATATTAGAATATATATCTTTTTATTTTAAAATATATATTTTTTTATTTTTAAAAATTTATTAAAAACTTCAGTTGAAATATTTCAAAAACACCCTCTAGCTGAAACCCTGCAGTATGCAATGGAAAATGAAAAACAGTTCTAGAGTTCAACGCATTTTGCAGCTAATTTTAAGGAGGTTCCACATTTAATTTGTTGGGCTTTGGTATTCTATATAGCAACATTTTAAAGATATGATTTTAAGATTTAGGATTTCGCCTAGGAGATTTTAGCTCCATCCTGGATAGAGTACAAAGGCAAAGGAGCTCCATCCTGAAGAATAACATACTGAACTTGAGTCAACCAAGTAAACTCGCGAAGAAAGTTATACACGTCATCAAATTCAATATATTTTTTTATCCCAGAAATTATTTTTCATTTAATTATAAAAAAATAAAGCACATGATTTTTTTTTTGTATGAAACAATATGTTTTTCAAAGTAAAAAAACTGTGATAGGCACGTGGGGTTGAGATAGCAAAGGTAGATCATTGACAACAAATGATGAAATTATATTCTTTTAGGTTCAAGGTAAATAAATAAAAAATAGATTATCGATAACAAATGATGAAATTATATTTTTTTTTTAAATTGAGAGATATAAAAAGCATTAAACAAAAAAGAAAAACAAATAACACCCCGGATGTCGTGAATTAACCAATTAAACCTGTTATAATGGACTCAATTGGGTTCAATGGTTTGTTTTATCTATTCCTTTTGAACCAATATGAAAAAAAAAAAAGCCCAGACATGTGGGCCTTACAACCTAGCCCACATGTTTGGGCCTGTTTTTTTTTTTTTTAAAGGAGTGTATGACTTGTTGTTTGCTCTTAAAAAAAAAAACAACAGACAACGCGTTGTCTGCTTTATACAGATTCCAACAATAAAGGTCATTGAAAAATTAGGGGTTCAGGTTTTTTCAATTAAAAAAACATTTTTCAACAAATATTTTACCCAAAACACTCAGAAAACACCTCAAACATCTTGATAAATCTATACATGGCCAAAAAAAAAAATACAAAAAATAGCTCAAAAAACCAAAAGCAACCCGAAACCAAAATGATTCTTGTGGCGAAATTTACCTCATTGGGCAAGGAAAAGGAACAAAAATAACTAGGTCAAACTCCCCTCATGAAGTGGAACCCATTGAAACCAAAATCAATTATTTTAGTGATCAGGAACATCGTTAAGGATAAATTTCTCTCTCTACACCGGAATCTAGCAAGCTTCTCTCTCTCTCTCCTCTCATAAAAAAAAAGGGACTGAAAAATTAGGGAATGAAGTTTGATACTAAAATTAAATTTAAAAAAACTAAAGGGATTGGTTACCTAAAAAAATAGGTGTAAAAACCCGACTGAAACCTATTCTGAATGAGAACAAAGGTATTTAAGAAGTTATTTCATGAGCTCTTACTTTGAAGATGAGGAAATGGTCTTTTAAAAAGTTCTTTAAAGTACGGGGATCTTGAGCTTTATAGAGAGGATTGATGTTCTCTATGAAAAGCTCTTAGATCATTAAAAAATTAAATTTATCCCACCATTTGATAAGTTTTCTCTTCCTAAGGATTGAGGTAGTATGTGTGAAGGCAAATTTATTTTTCTGTTGATCTAAGACTTGATAATCCCACTTGGCTATCTTAGGGATTGGAAATGGCTTACTAAACTAACAAGCTTTAAAATAAACTTATCAGTCTTAATATATTTTTCCAAATTTTGTTTTATGGAAACTAGCATTTGGATTGAGAAGGCTCCATATTTCTAGCACCAACTTACTAACTTTGAAACCATTCTAGAAAAGACTTGAGATTTTTGAGATAACTGGAACTTGATGAACCAACTATGCTTACCAACATTGTTATCATATGTTGGGGATTCTTCTTATACATTGAAATAGTCAAAGTAATTCTATAGAAATTCAAAAGTAACAATTCCTTTAATTATGAACTTAGAATAAGCCCAACCTTTTTTCTTCTTTTTTTCTTCTAGAAATTGTTGGAAAAAGATTGGTCCTATGTCTAATAGCAGCTATTGGTAATAAATAGCTCTATTTTTGTCATGTGATGGGAGAAAGTGCTCTGATAAGAGCAATGCAACCACTTCTTATGGAGTTGAAGAAGGGACCAAAAATTTTTAAATCCTATAAATGCTAAAAATATTTTGTGAAATGAAAAGGTATAGATTTTCCTTATCATTAGCAGAAGGAAGGGCTAGCTCATGAGCTTCTTTGGACAATTTAAAGTCTTCTTCTTTATTAGAAGAGACTGTAAGGATGGTTGTCAAACTCGCGAGTTGACTCGTAAAATCGTAAAATCGTACGATTTTACGAGTCAACTCAGATATATAGTGTGAAATCGGGTAGAAAACTCGAAAATCAGTAAACTCGGTCAAACTCGGTTAAAAACGGTCAAATTCGGTCAACTCGGTAAACTCAGACCGAGTTTAACAAAATTATCAAAAACTATGGAATCTTCTCACTGTTCTCAGTCCTCTCCTCTCCATCCCGTTAGTCTCACAAAAATCCCCCCTTTTCCTTTTCCCTTTCCCCAAATCAACCCTAGCAGAAGCAGATCTCACGTTCTCTTATTCTCAAATCTTAAACCCAGAAGAAGCCAACGCCTTGCACTCTCTTTCTTTCTCTCAAAACCCCCATTTTTTTTCTTTATTTTGTTTGCCTTTGATCTGATTGTCTCCGCCTCTCCGGTCTCCAGTCTCCACTCCTCTGCTTTGTTTGCTAGATTGTTTGCTGGATTCTTTCATTAATGGCTAGGTTTGCTTGCTGGATTCTCTCCTTCTCTATCATGGTTTATTATACAAAAGAGGGTCATCAATCTTATATCATTTTTGGGTGATTTGACAGTTAAATAATATTGAACTTGTTGTTAATCTTGCAACTGGTGCTGAAAATCTTCCAGGTAAACACATTATTTTTTGTTAATCTTTTCTTCCTCCTCCTCATCCATGGCGATGAAATGTCTGATATAAAAAAAGACTTGAGTGCCTGTCATATTAACATTTGCTCATTTGCTGAATCATAACATCTTTTCTCTTTTGTAATTTCGCATGCCTTATTAACTGTGCTAACAAGTCTTGTATGTGTGTGTGTGTGTGTATATTGCCATATTGGGTTTTTGCAATCTTTGCATATTTGTGTCCTAATCTGATAGACGGTACCAAAGATGTTGCTTTCAAATGGTTGCTTTCATTTTCTGGTTTTCATAATTTTAATTGTCCAAGATCCTTTGTAAATATCTAATGGTTTCGGCAAATAATTAAATATAAAAATGAATCCTCTAAGCTCTAACAGGAGTGATCCCGTGATAGAATTTGAATGAATCCTGAAGCCAACCACTTTGGACAGCTAAGAATTTTAGAGTATCCTGTTAACTATTGGTGAAAACAATGTGGAGATTGCTACAATGCTGCTACATCATATATAGCTCCAAAACCCATCTTTCTTTTTATTGTAATTCCCACCAGAAGGGTAGAGCATGAAATGAATGCTTAATACTGTCTTGAATTTTTGTTGCTTTCTACTGTATTTTTCGAGCCCATGCTCCCTATATTAGCATATCTAAGATGAAGAAACATACTCCACAACTTGTGATTATTGGAATTCATATTATCTTAGTCAAACTGGAGTTTCATGTTGCAAGATCATTGCTTGTTTTGTCAGTGAAGCAAGCTCTACCATTCTCTTTAAAAGCTCTTTTTATTTCTCTAATATTTGCAATAGGGCAGAGCATGATCTAATGGTCTCTGTATGTGTTGCTTTAGCTTTCAGTATTCCCTGGAAAGTCTGATAAATAATGAGATAAAAGAACAACTTATGACGGTATTGTTGTTTAAAAAATCTAATGAACAAAATTCATATTTATCTCCTGGTAGGCTACATTTTGCTTATAATTTTAAAATAGTTTCATTTTAGTTCATTTAAAAAATCTATTTGCTGCCATGTTGGTTTTTTTGTTATATTTTATTCAATTCTCAACACTATACATCCTAATTGGTGTATATATTGATTCTTGAACTGCTGGATACATGCCGAGGAAGATCAAAGCAATGAGGTCATGTTTAGTTTATATGACACATCAACAGATTATTTGTTTTAAGTTTGTTAATTTTTAGTTAATGAAATTCTATGGACGTAATTGTATTGTATTGTATTTTTAAGTTATTTAAACCATGTATGAATTTTTATTTGAATCATGTATTTTAAGTGTTTGGACATTTATATTGTTTATTACTTTATTTCACTTTTACTTACGATTTTACGATTCGAGTTTATATTGTATATTCCGTGTCGTGTCAAAAAAACGTTTTTGACAACCTTGACTGTAAGTGTTTCTTTAATATGCCAAGGATTGAGAGATCTTTTAAATTCTAGAGACCTCTGATTCGCCTTTAATTTGTGATCTCTGTGTGAATTCTTTAGTTAGAAAATCAAGAAGACAATTATTTTCTCCATTGATATTTCTATATTAAAATCAAATATAGAGAGAATTCCTAACTGTCCAAGAAATATTTATTTAGAGGCAATATTTTTTACATCCTTTATTAGGATTTTTCTAGAAGAATTGAAATAAATTCTCAAAAAAAAAAAAATTATTGATAAGATCACATTCAAATATAGGGATATACAAAACTATTGATAGAGTTTTCTTTTGAATTGTGGAATAATTTCGTTGGGCTTGGTTTCAAAGTCTAAAGGTGATTCTCACTATGTTTCAAATTTAAAGATGCACAAAACTATTGATAGAGTTTCTTTTTGAATTATGGAATAATTTTGTTGGGCTTGGTTTCAAAGTCCAAAGGTGAATCTCACTATGTTTCAAATTTAAAGATGCACAAAACTATTGATAGAGTTTCTTTTTGAATTATGGAATAATTTTGTTGGGCTTGGTTTCAAAGTCCAAAGGTGAATCTCACTATGTTTCAAATTTAAAGATGCACAAAAC
Source organism: Populus simonii (assembly GCA_007827005.2). NCBI lineage: Eukaryota > Viridiplantae > Streptophyta > Magnoliopsida > Malpighiales > Salicaceae > Populus > Populus simonii. The sequence goes on from CM017481.2 coordinate 3,320,663, forward strand.
TATTGATAGAGTTTCTTTGTGTTTTAGAAGGGTGTGGATAGAATGATGAACAAGCTGGATGAAAAGGGAAAAATATATATGGTTACCCTCTATTGTGGTGGTGATGTCAGTTTCCTCAAACTATGTAATAAGGAATAATATATGAAATAAATAATTTTCTAGAATTATTTTCAGGAAAAGGTTTTTAACCATGAAAAAAGACAAGATGTAAATTCTATTCTAACAAATGTCATCATTAAAGAGTTTATATTGAATCATTAGGGTCTGCTAATTTAGTATATACTTATTAAAACTTACTGTAAATTTCAAAAAATAAAATGCACAGAAATTTTCTAAAAACAATGCTAAAAAAACATTTTTCATCCTTGTTATAAATAAAATGCAAGAATAACTCATGAACACGAAGAACACCCAAGATAAATCCAACAACATGGATATTAAAATCAGACCGGATACAACAAAAAAAAGACATATACATGTTAGAAATCATGCAAAGATCCCTAATCTAACATTCATTCACTTCAACTATCAAATAATCAACACAATTTTATCAAAATAACTTTTAATTTTCTTCAATGTAACCCTTACAATTATGCATTTTTTTTCAGTTTGGTCCTTGGTTTTGGACTTTTTCAATCAAGTCCCTAATTTCTTATCAAACTTTAATATTTATGCAATTAAGCCCTTGATTTGACCAAATTTACTCTTGAAAATTGCATCTCGACCCCCAAACTTTAATTTCTTCCAATTAAAGCCTAAATTGACTTCAAAAATCAATTTTTCTTTCAATTAAGTCCTCAATAAAATAATTAAACCTTTCAAAATTCTCATTAAGTCTTTACCTATCCAAATTTGTATTTCTTTACCCAAAATAAAAATATTTTCATTAATGGACCCCTTTGTCAATCAAAATTGAGTCGTTAATTTTATAAATCTTATACATTTTGATCCTCCAACTTTTTCACTTGTTATTTTGGTCCTTCACCACCAACTTGGACAATCTTCTAGGCTTTCTTCTTGTATATCCTTTTGTATTTTGTATTTTCTTTTCTTGATTTTTTATTGGGTCAAAAATAGGTAACAACACTTCTAATAAGTATTTTTATGTATAATTATACTTATTACATTTTTAATTTTTAGTTAGATCTTAAATATTTTATTGTATCATAAAATATGATCCAAGTTAATAATTTAATGCATGGTAACTATCCTTTAAGTTTAACTTTTGAAACCAAATGATTTTCCTCTAATATCTAAAAATACAAGACAAATGCATGATTTGTTATTTTTTGTATGTTTAATTAATACATGATAAACAAACATATTTAAAAGTAAATTTAAATTCTAATAATTCATGCTTGTCTTATTTTGTTAAGATATCATATGTATTTTTTTTTATAAAGAGATTAAGTTGAAATTATGATATATTATTAAAATTACCTGAATTCTTCAAGTGAATTTCACATAATATCCAAGTTTAGTTTTTATATGAACTACCCACTACCAGAACTCTTAGAAATATCGATGGAATTTTCTGTCGGTATTTATATTCTTATTCTATGAGCACTAAATTTATCGATGGGCTCACAGACAAAAATGCTCCGTCAATAAAAATCTCATCCATAATTTATGATCTATCGGTGAGTCTGTCAATAATAAAATTACCGATAGATTTATTGATAGAAAAAACACGCAAAAAAAAAACTTTACTTGCTTCATTCCGATGGTATTTCCTCGGGAATTTTGCCATATAACCGACAAAAATAACTTATGGAATTCTGTAAGTGATAAAATAGTGGCACAATGACATTTGCAGTAATTCTTTTCCAACTTTTTGAAATATATCGACATCAGACTTAATCCATCGGTAATACCATTAGTAATTATTTAAAAATATTTTTTAAAAAAATCTATTTAATATATGTAGAAAATAATTAAATTAATATAAATCAACACTCCATAATACTCAGGAACTAAGTTGCTTGGAAAAAAAGAGAAGAAAATCAACTCAAACAAATTTGCAACAAATAAATAACATGAAAAAATAAAAAACAGCAATAGATAAATGAATACACTAAAAAAAACTTCCACCTAACCTAGAAAACCTATTTCAGAACCCATAATCTACCAAATAATATAATAATTTAATTGAAATTGAACAACAAAATTGAAAAAAAATCCTACAAAATTGATCTCATATGAAAACAAAATCTTACAACAACATCATACAATTATTAAGAATAGAAAAATTTAAAAAAAAACATATAATGAAAAAAAAACACATAAAAAAGAGGAAAAAAATCTTACCTTCATGTAATTGCAAGTGAAGCTGAGAAATGAAAATAAAAAATAAATTTATAAAGTATGTTAATTAAAAAAAACTAAGAAGAGAAAAGAAGAAAAGAAGAGAATACATACTTGCATGTGAAGGAGAAAAGAAAAGAAAAGAAGAGAAGTAGTTGAGGAGAGAAGAGAAAGAAAGAAAGAAAGGGAAGTTGTTGTTTTTTACATTAGGGAAAGAGGGAAGAAAAAGAGGGGGAGGAGGCACGTTTGTTATGAAATAAGGGATTCTAGTCTTTTTATTTGGACATTTTACCGACAACTAATTAAATATTAATATTTTTAATCATTCTATCAGTGATTCTGTCTGTAATATTTAATTTAAAATTTTAATTTAATATAAAATTTTTAAAAACCCCTCAAATATCACCAATGACTTTTTAGTCCACTGGTGATTTCATCTATAAAGAATAATAATTAACAGTACAATTGAGAAGTGAACAGTTCCAGAGCTCTTTGAAAAATACTGTTGAAATTAGTTCGTCAATGATACCCTTTGTAATTGACATAATGAACAGTGTCATAGAGAAGTGAACAGTTTACCACCGGATTTACAGATGAAATTACCAACGGTATTAATATCATCCGTATAAATAATACGTCACCGTACTTTTGGCTTAATTTTAATTCTTTTTTCCCCGTTGTAATTCCCTCGGTATATACCGAAGGAATATTTTTGTTGGTATTTACTAATAAATGTAGTGAAGAAATATTCTGTTCGTAAAATTCTCTGTAATTTGTCGATGAAAACATTTTGTCAGTGTTTCTATTTGTATTTGTTAATTTTCTAGTAATGATCTTACATGGATATATTAACTAAAATTAAGAACATAATTGATATAAATATACACATAATGATTTATTAGACACAACCATTAAAATACAAGAACATATAAGCTACTTACTTTAAGAGTCAAAGGCATTTTCGACATCAAAATATATCATGTGAAAGCTATGTGAATTTTTTGTTAGTTTGGATGAAAAAAAAGTATAAAAATTTAGAGATTAAATTGGAATAATTAGAAATATAAAAATAGAATTAAAAATTTACTACATTATATAAGAACAAACCAGACCATTTCCTTTTAAAATCTCAAGAAGCACATAAAAAATATTTATAAAAGCATTAAAAAAGTCAACCCCTACCCATTTCATAACAAAGATATTACCAAGAAATCAATCTCTATTTTTTTTATGATTTTTCTGTCATTTTTGGTAATTTTTAGGAAAAAATATGACTCAAATGTGTTGTTTTACTATTAAAATTAATAGAATATATTTGAGAGTGTAGTAATTATTATTTTTTAAAATAATATTTGTTTTAAAATAATATTTTTTTATTTTTTAAAAAATTATTTTTAATATTAGTATATGAATGATATGAAATTTTTTTTTTTTTAAAATTAACTGTTTTTAAAAATATTTTTAAAATTCAAAAAGTAGCTTTAGACATTAATGAGCCAGAAAGCCGACATGTTTGGTTTCTGATCTTAAATTATCCCAGGAGCAACCCTTTCCCTAGACTGCATACTCTCTCTCTCGTTCTCGCCCCCACGTATGCATCACATCATACAACGTTCCGCGATTAAAATATTATCATCAGACCATTCTCATCCATCGATGGTCTCATCAACGGTGCAGATAGTCAGATACCCAAACGGTGGAAAAAGAAAGAACTTATAAACCACGATACACATAACAAAAACTCCTCAAATCCTTTTCAACTAATTATCGAATCGAATCGAAGAAGCTCCTCCTCCTCCTCCACCATCCTCTTCTCAATAACTTTCCTTTAGGTGAGATTCTAATTCTAATCCTAATCTACTACTTAATTACTTTCAATTATCGTATTATTTAGCTTGATCTAACCGGTACCGATCATCACTAACCTGTTTGGATTCCGAGAGAATCAGAATCAAGAAATCTGTAATATATATATATATATATATATATATATATATATATATATTATGACTAATGAGTTATTAACTGATTATTTAACTCTCTAAGTATGTCCAGTTGATTGACTCTTGAAAGAATTTTTCAAGTCAACAACCAGTGGTTTGTAAACATGCAGGTTAGCGGCGGCCTCTGTTGATAACAGTAATAATAATATATTTTTATTTATTCGTGTAGCGAGTAATTTTTAGGAATTACAAGAAAAGAAAGGGGAAATGCAGGCATCAAGAGCGAGGTTATTTAAGGAATACAAAGAGGTTCAGAGAGAGAAAGTAGCTGATCCTGATATTCGATTAGCTTGTGATGATACTAACATTTTTAAGTGGACTGCTCTAATCAAGGTAACATGTTTGTAAGTTTTTTTGTGTCATATATGAAAAAAGTCTGTTCTTTTATGGATGGATTGGTCTTGTGCGCGCGTAGGGACCGTCGGAGACTCCTTTTGAGGGTGGAGTTTTCCAGCTTGTGTTTTCTGTTCCGGAACAGTATCCTTTGCAGCCTCCGCAAGTGCGGTTCTTGACAAAAATATTTCACCCAAATGTGCATTTTAAGGTATGAGTTGTTTGGTACGGTATGATATGGCTGCTGCTTAATCAATGTTTTGCTGGCAGATGATGATCTTTTATCTTAAAGCAGTGTTTAATGATTTTTACTGCAATTTCTTTGTTTTTCACTGTCAGCAACTATGTATTTTTAACGTGAAATAACTTCAATCCCAAAACCAATTGTGATCGAATATGTAATGAGCTAGATGTGTAACCTACATTTTATGTCTTTATTACCTTCAAAGTAAATTATAATCCATGTGTTATTATTATATGGTGTATTCAGTTGGAGTTTATTTTGTTACATTCAACCCCCTCTATATAATCATGATTCCAGCTCAACCTCTATCCATTTGGCCTCTTGTCTTTTATAGCTCGTTTATTTGGTTGATTTAAAACATTACATAAGATCCATAAGAAATGACTTGACATGTACGATAATGTTGGCAATTAGTACTGTGATAAAGAGCTCATAAATAGTCTTTTGCTTACACCAGAGTTCTATGTGCTGCTAATGGCTCTTGTTTTACGGTTTTTCTGGACTAAACTTGAATTTTTGAACCCTGTCAAGCAGAGTGTTAACTGCTTGTAGAATCGGGTGGAGATTTTAAAATAAGTTTTTATATGTACAACCTTGGAATTGAGAATATATTTTCCTGTTGCTGATGCCATGTTGGTACAATTATTTGGAACTAGTTATAAATCTGTTTTCTAAGGAAAGGACTGGCCTGGTTGTAGTATTTGTTGATATGCGCCTTTTTCTTCGATTGATCCCAGGGTTTCTATATCTGTTTAATTTAAAGTTTAAGGAGTTTGTATAAGGAAATCCCACTTTAAGAGCTTGTTTGAAAACAAGAAGGAAAGGCTACTCTATCACTTTCCCTTCTAGAGGAGGGCACAATAGGGAGAGGGTTGGGTGGCAAGGACCCATGGTGTTCTCAAGATTCTGTTGAATCTTAAATATAAATCAGAGAGTTCAAAATCTGTCTAAATGTTTTAGCATACTCGTGCTGTTTAAAGTTTTTGGAATGTAATACCCAAGATGGTTGGTTGAGTACTGACCATGGTCTATGATTAATTTCTCTTGCAGACAGGAGAAATATGCCTTGATATCTTGAAGAATGCTTGGAGCCCAGCTTGGACTCTGCAGTCTGTTTGTAGGGCTATAATTGCTTTGATGGCCCACCCAGAACCTGATAGTCCTCTAAACTGTGATTCAGGTAATTTAGTTTATGTACTTTGTGTTTGAACATTATATATTTACTTTGACTGATGACCAAAAAACAATAATCAATAGCAATGCCTTTATGCTGATACAATGATTTAACATTTAGTTTATGTACTTTTTCATTGTTACTATCAAGGAAGCAGTAACTCATGATATTGGGGTAATTCCTCAAGAAGGTTCTTCAGGGATCGATGAGATCTCTGATAGTATCTACCTTTGGTATGGTAAAAATGTAAGTGAGATGTTGAGATAATTGATAATAGAGGGTCCTTAAAAATCGGAGATCTCTCTCCTGTACTATCTACCTCTTTTCTTTGACACATCATGCTTATGCTAGTTTGCCATTCCCATTAAAGTTGTTTCTCCTTTGGTGGTTTGGAAGTGCTATGGCTGAGAATGCAATGATCGGAAAGGAACTGGTATTGTGAAGGCTTAGCTTGTTGTTGGCTTTTTTCCCTTTTCTGGTTAATTTAGGTTTTTATGTGGAATCATGCTCCGTCGATCACAAAATTCATTGCCATGAGTTAATCACCATCATTTAGGTTTTAATTAACCAAGGGCAATGAATATTTGTTTCACTATTCATGGCATAAATTCCGTGCCAGAAAGTATTTTCTTCTTGCATATAGAATGTAGTCACTTGTATACTGGAATTGAATTGAGGCCATCGGGCATAATTCCGAAACATCAAAAGAGCTACTTTGACAGGATGAACTATAGGATTATGCATCAAATGGTGTTTCTCTTTTTGAGCTTTGACAAATCAATATCCAAGTTTTGCAGATTTGATGTGTGTGGATGGATAATGATTGTGTATCTTCCTAATGGACCATAACACTTGTGCAGGCAACCTTCTACGTTCTGGTGATGTCAGAGGTTATCAATCCATGGCAAGAATGTATACAAGACTTGCAGCCTCGCCAAAGAAGGGGTGATTTTGTGTAATTTGATTTCTTCATCATAAGAACGACGTCGTGTTATCATCGTAAGTTAGAACAAATGTCAATGACATTTGGAGCTGTTGAACTTGAAACTTCAACCATTTGCTGTGCTTTGAACTTGGTACCGTATATACATTGGACAAAAAGGATAAATTATTGTTGAGACCTAATGGACATTTGTCAATGATAGAAAAATCTGCCATTTGTCGGCATCTAATTCATCTGACAAGCAACGGAAAGGTTCCCAACATATTGAACTAGTAATTTTGGAAACGAACAAGTAGTGATACTGCTTATGAACTTGCCAAACCCTGCTTGAGCCAGTTCTCGTACAACTTCATAAGAGCAATAAAATACTTAATAAAATTTTGAGCAAGAGTGTATTTTTTTTTTTAAAAAAGAGAATTTGCTTTGACTAGGTTGAGCAGGACGATGGTGGTTACAAGTATGGAGCTTTTAGTTGGCATCTGAACTGATATTGAACTGATGGGTGAGTAATTTTTGAATAATTAGCTTATCTAACTGTTAATGGGCAAGTTATAGATATTATCAAATTCAAATTGAAAATTATCCAAATCTAACATGAAATATATATTTATATTATATAGATATATTTATAGAATATTTATAAATCGTTTGAATCTAAATATATTTGTAGAATATTTAAATTTTTTTAATATAATATGATATATATATATATATATATATTAATTTTTTAATTTTTTATTGTATTTTAAATTTCTTACCCAATAAATAATAGATAGGATATGAAAATTAAGAAATTCGACTCGTGGGCAACGTTGTTAAAAATATTTTTTTTACACGACATAGAATATACAATATAAACTCGGATCGTAAACTTGAATCGTAAAATTATAAGTAAAATATTTTAACTAATTATATATTAACAATTTCAGTCAAGTAGTAATTAACAATATAACACAATTAAAATAAAAATGAAATAAACAATAGAAAAGTCCAAAAACCTTTATTTTTTTCACATTGATTCCTTTATTTTTTAGACAAATTGACTCACTTATTTTGTTATTTACAAGAAACGAGTCCCTTCAAATTTTGGTAGGCCATTTAACATTAATTACTCCAAGAGTCAAGCATGCTAATTTACAACTTTTATTCTATAAATTTACCAGCTAAAATATAGGAAATTGTCAATTGATATGTTAATAGTTTACATAAGGAACTGTTAAAAATGAATATGTATTTTTATTTTACGAAAATGAAATACACAAGTAACTTATATTGTTAAAAAAATTATAATAATTATAGTCAAAATCAAGCCCTTGATTATCAGATTGCACAAGTTTTGCAAGGTATAAATTTGGAACAATGAAATTGCAAAGATACAAATTACTAGATTGCACAATTTTATACTTCTTTCAAACTCATAAAATTGGTGTGAGTTTACCGATTTTACCAAGTTTGATCGATTTTACTGGTTTTTGAGTTTTTAATCCGATTTTATACGTTAGATACATGTTGACTCATAAAATCGTATGATTTTACAAGTTAACTCACGATTTTGACAGCATTGCTCGTGGGTACTCATTACTATCCTTATTTGGAAGTTTATGACATGGGAATTGGTGTTGTATTGATATGTTAATGCATAAGTCTCGTTGTCTATTTAAGCGAGTATTTGTGCTTAAGTCATGTCTTCTCGAATGAGCTCAAACAAGTTATCGATTAACACAATTCTCATTCTGGCATAATGACAACATCATATACTAAGTAGGGGTGAACAAAAAAAATCAAACAACTAAAGAACCAAGAAAACCAAAAAAATTAACTGAAAAACTGAACCGAGGAAAACTAATTAAAAAACCCAAAAACTCTATGGCTTGGTTCAAGGTCAAGTCCAAGCTTTTGAAACTATCTAAACCGAACTGAATCGGTTCAATTTGTAGCTTCAACCAAATCAAGGTATAAAAGGTTTATTTTTCATGAAACCTTAATTCTCTAATTTCCTTTCATCTCACAGTTGCTCTCCTCTCTCTCTTTCTCTTTCAACAATTTGCTCTCTTCTATCCCACAACCTCCTCCCCACTCTGTCTTTTGTCTCTGGTCTCTTAATAGTAGTGCAGCCTCTGTAAGTTGCTTCCTCACATTTATTTATAGTTACGAGCTTCAATGTTCAAAATTGCTTTCTGAGATGGTATGTGTGGATTTTGATGGGTGGGTTACTAATATTGGCGAAGCCAAAGTTTTTTAAACGACGGGGCAAATTACTAACAAATACTATATTATGTAGATATGTGTTAGAAATCAATTCAAAACATATATAGTAATTCATATCAAGTAAAATTAATTTAAAAATACTTTTAAATGAAAAAACTTACATTATAATTGTTCTCTTCGAGTTTTCATATTTTAAAACCGCTTCATAATAACTTCATTATCAATCTTATTGAAGATATCTTTTTCAATGTATACAACCAAACTGTCATTCATCCACTTATCTCCAATCCTATTCCGTAATCGACTCTTGACAATATGCATAGCAGAAAAAACTCTCTCCACTATAGCAGTTGCAACTGGTAGAAGTAATGACAATTTGATAAGCATATATACTAATGGAAATATCAAATTCTTCTTTGTTTTTACCATTTTCTCTACAAGACTAGCAATACCTTCAATACTAGAGAACTCATAATCACCACATAGATCAATAATATACGTATCAAGTTGGTCACTAAGTACCATAAGGTCCACTATAAAGAATTTATTGGGATAAAAATGAGCAAGACGAATAAGTTTTTCTTTGTTGAAAGTAGAGAAAGAGTCACTTGGGTTTAAACATGCCACATAAAGAAATAACTCTGTACTCGTCTCAGTAAAACGATCATCCAACTCAGTAAGTTGCATGTCAATGATATTGTTAAACAATTCATAACAGAAATGGTGTAGGTTTGTAATCCCTTGAGATTTTCGCCTTGAATGCCTACGAAGCTTGTACTCATCATCCATGTTTAGAATATCGATATCATGTTTGATGCAAAAAGATGACACTTCTTTCAATAAAAATTCCCAATCATTCTCTCTCATCATTTTGAATCATTCCTTTGATGTTTTCAATAAACTCATAGCATTTTCTATGTCTTGATCTTTTCTTTGTAATGCTTGTGAGAACTCATTAGTAACTACTAGTATCCTTCTCAAACAATGAAGCATGAATATAAAATTAAATGATTCCATAATATCTGTTAAAACAACTGCTTTCGTTCTCTGTTCTGAGTTCATCCCATCCTCCCTTATAATCTCAAGCACATCAAGAATTGATGAAAACATTACAAGTAGACAAATAATTGTAATATAGTGGGAGCCCTAACAGGTATCACCATACCTTCTAAGATAAGTTTCTTGATTCAGGCCTCGTCCACTAGAAATTTCTCCATTTTCAAGTCCTTCAATAATTCTAGCATATTGTTTTTCTCTAATCACCTCCATCCTTTTACATGATGCTCCAACTATGTTTATAATGCTAGAAATAAAATTGAAGACATCTCCAACTTCATTATGCTTCTTTGTAACAACCACAAGAGTCAATTCAAGTTTATGAGCAAAACAATATACATAATACGCACTTGGATTGTTATTGAGAATAAGTGCTTTCAAGCCATTGAATTCACCTCATACGTTACTATCTCCGTCATATCCCTGACCACGTAATCTTGATATGTTTAGCCCATGTTTAGAAAACAAAACTTCAATAACTGCCTTGAGTGAACTAGCAATTGTATCTCACACACGTTAAATGCTAAGAAAATGTTCAATTATATGTCCATTGTTGTCTACATATCGTAAAACAACTGCCATTTATTCCTTAATTGATATGTCACGTGACTCATCAATTAAAATTGAAAATAATGAGTCACCTAGATCTTTGATAATCACATTTGTAATCTCCTTTGCAGCAGATTGAGTAATGTCTTTTTGAATATCTGGAGAAGTCAATTTGTTATGTCTAGGACCTTCACTGAAAGTAACTCTTTTAATAGCTTCATTATTTTTGGAAAGGAAATGCAAGAGCTCTAGATAATTTTCTTGGTTGCTTAAAGATTCACATTCATCATGGCCACGAAATAGAAGTCCTTGGTGCAACAAAAAACAAGCACACTCTATTGAAGCATTCAATCAAGTTCGATAATCACTTTGACTCTTTACTATCTGCTCGGATAACAAAGTCATGATACTTTGTTTTTCATTCATCAAATTCTCACATTTCATCCAAGCTGCATTGTGACTACTATTAGATTTTCCAATATGAAGATCAAATCTTACCCTTTTTTTTTCAATTTGAAAAACCATCACCTACAAACGAATCAACACCCTATTTTGACTTAAAGGGGTAACAATACAAGCAAAAGGCAACATCTTTGGCTATGTTGTACTCTAACCATGTTGGGTATGTACCAAACCAAGCTAGATTAAAGCGTCGTAGTGTTGATATATTCCCAAATTATTTTTGAGGAAAATCACAGTGTGAAGGTTGACAAAGACCTTTCTGTAGATAAGCTCTTCGGATTGCATCCCTATCATTTACATGGTATTCATAAATTGGTCTTTTTAAGCCAGGGTCAGCAAGGAGAGTGTTGGGGTTGATTTCAATATGACTTTTCTTTGAACTTGATTGAGTTACATGACTTAAAGTTTTGAATGACTCTTCATTCTCAATGGATTTACGCTTGAAATACTTGTCTAGTGACATGTTAATTTAATATGAACCTACTGGATTTTTTTTTTATCATCATTAGTGTCTACATAATAATTAACATAACTACACAATAATTCACTGTTAAACAAAAGTCATTTGAGTTACACAATAATTCTAAATCTTCCATAAGAAATTCATAGCAAAATACACATCAATTCATCAAAATCAAAATCCATTTCAATTTATATCTATATGCATATAATAAGTATGTTGATTAAATTATACTTACTCATTTCTAAACATTTAATTGAGGAACAATGCCTAGTGTTTGTATAAGAGGAACAATGCTTAAAAACATTCTTTCTACTTGATATTTAACTTACAAACAAATCATATGAAAATATTAAATTTTAATAAACTACTCTACCAATGCAAGAGATGTCAAGAATAATGGTTTTGCATGAATATTAATTTATTCCTTTATAATAAGAAAATAAACATTTAATTGATTAAATTAGCGGATTCAAATATTTATTTTGAACATATTCATATCAAAACCTTTAAATTATCATAAACCCTAATATTTTTAATAACTAATTATAAAAGAATAAAATTAAAATTAGACAATGAAACAAATAAAAAAGATGAAGGAAATTTACCTAAAGTATAAAGCAGAAGCAAAAAAAAAATTAATTACTTAACTGTACTTAAAGAGCTAAGTAAAAAAGAGCCAAGGGAGAGAGGTAAGGAACGAGTTGGACATATATATGGGAGAGAGGCAGGGAAAGCAAAAGAGAAATTTGTAAGAAAAAGAAAGAAAAGGGAATGAGATGCAATAATAACTTTCGTATATCAACCATTCACTAAATTATTATATTAATATTTTAATATAAAAAATATTATAAAAAAAATTAAAGGGGCAATTGCCCTCTTTTGTCCCTATGTGGCTCCGCCAATGGTTACTAAATATGCATATTTTCTTTGGAAAAAAACTCCAAACTCAACAAGTGGTTTAATATGCTTTCAAATAATTTTTTAGAATTTAGCATACATATGATTTTATTTTTAAAGTGACTTGTTGATCATAAGTAATAAAAAAAGTTAATAACCAATTGTAAAACAAAAAAAAAACACCCATTTTATAAAGTAATTTAGGAATGACTAAGGGCCTAAGGCTCACCAACTCTTTTGCTCTCAAAAACTTTTTCGGGCACTTAATTAATTAGTCCACTAAAAAAAATTATAAAGTATTTTAATGCTTGTTGTAGAAAGTATTGTTGTTGGATACCTGCTAAAAGACTGGTAAAAGTTTCTTGACTTGTTATATATGGTTAATAGAATTGGAATAAAGAGAGATGAAATCAATTTGCTTCCAAAAAAAAGGAGTTTTTTTTGTTTCCATCTTTTGATGATATTTATGGCTGGTTTTGTATACGTATTCTAGATGTTTTTGTGCTTATTTTTTAGATACTTGTTTCTTATCTTATGTGATCATTTCCTGCCAAGTGGATCTGTATGTAAGAATATCTGGATCTATCATTTTGACAACTTGTCATCTTTTATCATTATAGGCTACTTCTCGCTTTACCTTGTCTAATGCTAGAGGTAGAATTTGGTGAAAAGTTCCATATGACAATAGATGATAGTTAGTATAAAAATTGATGGCATTTGTAGGTACTTAACTTTACCTTATCTAATATTGTGTTTTTGTGGTTTTGTAAATACTTTGTTGTTGAAAAAAATGTAAAATTTTTATTGCTAGGTAAAAAATATAATGTTTTTGAGTAATTAAACTCTTGTTTCCTAAATGATATATTAACTATTATGAACATTTTTTTCTCATCAATCATCATACAGTTCACACTTCTTTTTTCATCAATCATCACAGCTAGCAGCAGACCTATCGACAAAAAATCAACAACACCAGTAGTAAGTTTGCACCTAAAGTGGTTTATTTTATGTTCAATTATGCTTAATGATATTTTTATGCTAATATCTTAGGACAACATTATATTTTTTTTCCTATTTTCTCTACTTTTTTCTTATGTAATTATTCATATTTTTTTGTTCCACCACCAGCCGTGAAACCAAAGTTTCTAAATATGTACACAATTTTATTTTAAGAAGAAAACAATATTATTGTCATTGATAGCTTTCAGCGTAGACTTATGCTTAGAAATCAAGCCAAGTCCATATACATTCCTTAATAACACCTTTTTTTTAAGTAATGGGAATAATCCAACAACTAGGGAGTAAGGTTGTTATTAAGTTACTCCTCATTCCTTTTCTTTTTGTTGCACCTGAATCCCGATGGATTCTAAAAATTCCTCTAGGTTTATACCATGTTCAATTACTAAAACTGCTTAATCAAACAACATATTTTCAACCTCATCTTTCTTGTTTGATGCCTCTATTATCTATCATTCTTTTTTTTTTTTTCAAAAACCTTCTATTTCCCATTTCAATTGCAGAATCCCTAGACTTGTCCTTTGTCTCATCAATTGTGTTCTGGATACTACCTATGCTACTAACAAATTTAATCATATGTTTGTTGCTTCTCAACTTTATATGGTGTGGATGTTTACAGCCCTTGGTTAGTATCATATGAGATTTTGATGCCTATTGAATGTCCTTTAGAGTAGGATCATTATGAGATTTTATATGACCATGATTCAAATTTTGATAATTTTTTCCATTACATTCCATAGAGTCCACTATATTAGTGTCTGATGTGTTAGAATCTAAAAAAAATTGCACATATAAAAGTTTGGATTCATTAGGTCGATCTATAACTCTCGTCTAACTATTTGAGTCCAAATTATCTAGACCTAAAGTTTGTCCATATTTGAGTCCATACAGTTCCCTGCCAATCCAACTTTAGAATCTAATATGTTTGTTAAAGTTTGTTGAACTTCCCTTTAACAAGCTAAAGTACCATGTCATTTAATAAATATTTAATAGTAGTTGATTTGAACTAGTTTGGGAATTTGGACTAGGATTTGCTGAAATTTGGTTGCTATAAAATTAGCATAAATAGTTACAGATTTAATAAACTACATCTTGAGAGTTGGTCGATGGTATAAATGAGTTTATTATAGATATTGATACTAATACTAATAAAACTTTCTATTTTACAATTTTGATTCAGGAATTTGAACATGACACAAAAAAATGATGGCTCTCAATACATGCCAACAGAAAATGATGCCTTTAATCCTAAACCATACAAGTCTTCAACACCAAACACCATAAGTGAGGATGTTAGAAATGTTGGTTAAGAGAATATTAATGCTAGAAAGGCAAGAAGTTTTGTGTGGGAGCATTTTATAAAGCAATATATGGATGGGTGTCAAAGCAAAGTGCAATTATTGTTCCAAGATACTTTATAAGAATTCAAAATCTAGAACAAGTCATTTACGTAGCCATTACATGACTTGTAATATGAGAAACTAGCATGATATGCAATAAGAAATTATTACAAAAAAATGTTCTCATGAAGGGAGAGAGTAAAACATTACTTACATACAATTTTAATGAAGAGATTTCTAGGAGAGAGCTTGTGAGTACCATTATTTTACATGAGTACACACTTTTCATGGTGGACCATATTGAATTTCAAATATTCTTGAATGCACTTTAACCTTTGTTCAAGGGTTCTTGCTAAAATACCATTAAAAAAATGACATTTTAAAAGTTCATGATGATGAGGAGCAAGGTCAATGCACAAGTTAAAGAACAATGTTGGTAGAGTAATAATTACAATTAATATGTGGACTTCCAACTATCAGAAAAGGGGTTCAAGATCATTACAACTCACTTCATTGATGATGAATGAAAATTACAAAGTTATATATTGAGCTAAAATTTATTTAATATGTGTTGTTAGTAGCTTTTGCAATTATTTATTATGCATATTTGTTGTTTTGTTTTGATTTAGACTTATTTATGTGTCATGCCCACACACAAAAAAAGTATTAGCTAAAGTTTTACTTGAGTCCTTTACGGATTGGAATATTGATATTAACTTGTCAACTATTACATTGGATAATTTCTCAACTAATGATGCATTGTTATATCTGATTTTAAAGATCAATTATAAGCTAGTTCATTGATATTGACTGGTGATTTTATTCATACGAGGTGTTATGCTTATATTTTGAACTTGATAGTGAAAGACGGGTTGAGAATAATTAAAAGAGGAATTGAAAAAATCAAAGAGAGTGTATTTTATTGGACAACTTCACCCAAAAAAGAAGAAAAGTTTGAGGAAAATACTTGTCATGTTCGTATTCCTATAACTAAAAAGTTGATTCTTAATTATCCAATAAGGTGGAATTCAATATATTTTATGGTTAAGAATCTTTGATTTATAAAGATGTATTTTCTCGACTTAAGCAATCAGAAACCCAATATAATAGTTTTCGAAGTGAATCTGATTGGGAGTTTGCAAATTTAATTTGTGATCAGTTAAAGATATTTTATAAGGTCACAAATGTTTTTCATGATTAAGCATCCTACGACTAATCTATACTTTCCTAAAATTTCATTGATTAGATTGGCATTGTAAAATTAAGTTTCTTATCATATTGAAGAAATATCAAACATGACAATCAAAATGTTGGGAAAAAATTTATAAGTATTAGGATAACATTCATGGTCTAATAAGAGTTACAGATGTACTTTATCCACAATATAAAATGACTTTGATTAAATGTTATCTTCCTAAAGTATATGGGAGTGAGCATGCAAAGCACGAGGATAAGATTCATCGTCTTTATTATGATTTGGTGGGTTTTTATGCTTCAAGGCAAAAAAAAATTGATCTTCAATCATACATGACTCAATATTTGGGTGTTAGTTCTGTAGATGTAAGTTATGATTTGGTTGAATTTGATAGCTATATGATGCAAATGAAAAGAACAAAAGGTTCACATGCTATGAATAAATTAGATCATTATTTAGATGATGATGTTTTGCAAAGGATGATTTTGATATTCTGACATGGTGGAAAATTCAAGGTGGCAGATACTCAATCCTACAATCCATTGTTAGAGATTTATTAATTATCCTTGTATCTACAATATAAAATTGGTTATGATATATTAAAGCTCGAGGTAAATTAATAAATATTTATGTTTTATTATGGTTATATGCATTTTAACAATTTATTGAAGCATATTCCTAATTTTTATAGCATGCATTGATTTTAGATGGAACAACACTAAATTGTGATAATTATGCCACTATATTTAATGATTTTGATTGTAGTGAAGGAGGCATGGAGTTTATACTATAAAAATAATTATTGACATAAAGGAAATGAAATCTCAATTTACAAAGTTTGATATAATATTTTGCTTCTCATATGTATTTTATTCATGTACACCATATCATTAATGTTGGATCAAGTGGATGAGTGTGAGTTAGAGCTTTAGTTCAATGTTCAATTGTATGATAAAAAATTAGATGTAATGCATGATATTAATAGAAAATGCAATCTCTAGATATTTAAGGTTATTTATTGGGAAATTATATAGGTTGTAGATTTTTCCGAAGAAACAAGTACCTTTGCAAAATATTTGTGATCATGAGAAAATGTTTTCTTGGAATTGAACCTGTTTTTTTTTTTTTTTAGTTTAACGTGGATATCCAGACCAGTTTACGTATATCTCGACTAAAAAATTAAACTTGTTTTGTTTAAAAAATTTGTTGTTAAATATCCAATGGATACCTCACAGATACCAGAATCTCAATTAGGCCGGGTTTGATTTATGCATAATCGGGTTCAAGTTGAGGTGCAGTAAAAAATCTAATATAAAAACTTTTATTTTACAAACAGGGACCACTTAAATACCTCGAGCAATGGTTGCAACCACTCTTTACACTTATGAGTGCTACGTAGAAAAACAACAGCACATCTTCTTTCTTTGCTTCCTTTCATACTCAAAATCAGCACCAGCAAACGCCTGTCCTCTCTTGCCTATCAATAACGTCAACACAATAATAACATACTTCTCCCATGCATCAAACCCATTGTTTTTTTAAAAAAAATGCTAAAAAGGAGAGACAGACCCCAATCTAACCTCACTGAAAGTTGGTCGTGGATTCTCTTTTGAAACAAGGGATCCTTCATTGGCTTTGCAGGTTCCACAAGCAATGGAACTGAAAACCAAACCTTATTTCAAGAAAATTAAGCATATTAAAACCAATAAAAAACATCATGGACGAACCCCTTCAAAACAAACCATCATTCGTACACCCACAATGGGCGAAGCTTCTTATCTTACAACAACAGTGAGATATGTAGGGTTTGGTTTAGATTAGTAACCTTCAGTAGTACTTCTACCACGCAGGACCTGAAGGAATTCGAACCTCAGCTTCTCAGCATCAACAACAAAAACAGCTTCTTCTTCTTTCCATTTTGACCTCACTCTTCGCTTTTCTTACAATTTGTGTCTTTGTCTGGTATTTGTGGTTAGTTTCTTGTTTTGGCGGCGGGCATGTTCTTAAACAAGGGAGCTGAGTCTACACACGGGTGGAGTTTCTGGTTTTGCACGTGCGAGATGCAGGTTTCGCGTAGAAAGAGATGTGATGTTCGAAAAGTCAAAACTGCGCCATACATACTAGTTAGCATTTGAATGGTCAGAACTCAGAATAGACTTGAAGGAGTTGATGTCCACATGAAAAAGCTCTGCTCTACTTTGTTCCTTTAGGCTCCGAGACCCAGTTAAGATGTCATGGTTTCATATGGATTCAATGTTGAGGCTTAGAGGTCTTTCCAGGAACATTGGCCTACAGAATAATAATAATTAACAGATTTATTTGTTTAAGCATGGGGCTAGGTTTAGATAATTTCACTAGCACTATTGCTTAACGAGTCAATTGGGCTCCTCGATGACTTCGTTTTCAAGGAGCATACTTGGTTTTTGGGTCGTCCAAATTAAGGGCTTACAAAACGATCACCCTTTGGCTGATCTATTCCAATGAATGCCAGGAGGGGAAAAACATCAACTTCTACTAGAAAAGACATGAAAGCTGAAAAAATGCAATGCTGCATTAGATCGAAGAATGAGTTTACAAATTGATGTGAACTAATGTG
Organism: Populus simonii; assembly: GCA_007827005.2. Taxonomy (NCBI): domain Eukaryota; kingdom Viridiplantae; phylum Streptophyta; class Magnoliopsida; order Malpighiales; family Salicaceae; genus Populus; species Populus simonii. Next base: position 3,339,447 of record CM017481.2, read on the forward strand.
CACAGCCAAGTTGCCATGAGAGACAGAAATACTTTATCATTTACAAGTATCACTACATATACCAGGTGATAGCATAAAACAAGGAGAAATACGTATCTTCTAATCTGTACTCAAGAATGTTTCAAATGCTAGGTGAGCTTCTAACTAACTCAATCAAAAACAGTGGGATATCATTCCTACATTGCCAAGAGAATTGGATAAGGTACTTTTCCCTCCTTAACTGCAACTCTTTCCTGCTGGGTTTCTCTCTCGATTTTCAACAGGGGATGCAGCTTTTACTGGAAGATCAGTTAATTAGAAGCAGAAGGTGCTAGAACAGGAGATTTCACGGTGCCATTATCATATCCACTGTGATTTCCTATATCATTTCTGGCTGTTTTGGTGCCTCTCTACAGATTCTTGTTGAACAAGGGATGCAGCCTTTATAGGAAGAACAGTGGAAGCAAGATCTGCGATAACAGGAGACTGCGTAGTGTCATTACTATGATGAGCCTTATGGTTACCCATTTGAATTCCAGCTTTTATGGTGCTTCTTTCTGTGAGCTCTTTTTGAACTGGTGATGCTGCTTTATTGGGAGGATCGCCATTCAAAACAAGAGTAGCTGCGCCTCTGTTATGATATCCATTTCTGTGATTTACCGTTTCAATTCCAGTTTTTACAGTGTCTCTCACAGCAGGTTCTTTTTGGTTTCCTGTTTCACATTTGGTCAAAGAAGAAAACATTATTTCAGAAAGTTAAAGAGGAAGGATCATTTCTCATAGATCACTTGTGAATTTCAGTGCCTGACAAGAGCTCAATAGCAACCAAAAAAGATCAAATCTCTTCACCATGCTTGGTGAAAGTGACAATCAGCTCTGTGTCTCTCTCTCACATGCACAGAGGGAGAATTGCTTGAGAGCTACAATTGAGTAATTTGGGGCGGTTTGGTATCATTTGCAGTTTTGATTTCTTGTTTTTCAAAAATATATAAAACTTGCTTGTTTTGGTTCTTAAAGAAAATAAAAACTGACAACCCATTTTTGGAACTTTGAAAACAAGAAAAAGTGGTTCAAGAGTTTCCAAAAGTAGTTTTCATCTTTAATTGCCTTTTCTTTCATCATTGCACCAGCAGTCTGCAATAATAGGCTTCATCAACACCGTCATCCAATGACCAAAGGTAGGACATCAAACCATCTTGAATATCATAAATATTAACTAACTGCTTGAACAGCAAGCATGAATTGGAGAATACCTGATTGGCATACTTTTATGCTACCATAAGTGCTCACTGTATTAAGAATATCGAGGAAACTGGTCAAGATGATCTTTTCCTGCTCTGCGTGGAGCTGTGAGCACTCATATCCATCATCTGGTTTCTGGGTTTTGCTTTGACAAAGCCGTGCCACTCCAATTGGGGACCCCATTTCCATAAACATCATCTCCTCTTCATGGCACATCAAATCAATATCAGGGGAGGATGGCCTGGCATTCTCAACATCACCTGAATCAATGCTTCCATCTTTTTCTGCTTTGTTCCCATTTAGACAGTCATCAGGCATGTGTTCTATGGCATTCCATCCTTTTAGACTACTTTTCTTCTCTTGAGTGGGAGAAGCAGAATAAGTTTCAATATTCTCTCTCTCGGACCGTGTATCCATTTTTCCTACTTTTCCTGGAAATGATCAGTTAATGATTGAGAGTGAATCAAATATCTTATGTCACAAAGAAACAGATAACCATCTGACATCTCCCAGATGCTCACACTAACCAATTTTCTAGCAAACTTATCTGGTAACATTTTTCTATGAGAAATAAATAGAAACGTGAAGAAAAATATATTTTCATTAACTAACCAATAGAATTCCAAAGGCAACAGTGCTTGAGGAAATAAATGCTAAATATCAAGCTCAAGACCTTAATAAATGGCTAAAATATCAGATGTTATAGCATGTGATGACTGATGCTGTGCTATTCAAATGGTTGCATGGGGTGGGGGTATTGTTCCCTCTCCACAGGTAACTCTTCTCTCTTTAGTCCCAAATAGCTCTACAACCCTGTCCCTCCAACTACTACCTCTTCACCACTTAATGATAGAAACTGAATTTCCATCAATCTAATAAAATAAATATACTTCAGCGTGGATCTCATCAAGTAACTGGACTTGGAAACAAAATCATATGAAATAGGTATTTCATGATAATTGTAGATAATAGTTTTTTTTTTCCTTGGCAGCACAGTTGATATGTTTCCAGATATCTTTAAACAACAACATAATCAGGCAACATATTATTCTAAAGTTTTCTGTGTACTGATTGACACAAAAAAAACTAGAAACTCCTGGAAACATAGCTATAAATAAAATGCAGAGAAACAGGCACATTTTTTTCTTTAGGCAAAGGAAAACCTGCAAGTGCCTCTGTTGCTTTTCCTGAAATCGTGACCAAGAGGGTGCATATCTCCTTCACAAACTGTGGTTTGAGTACACCTGCCAATGGGGACCTTCACTCATGTGGATGTGAGCTAATCAGTTCTCGGTTCTTGAATTGATAGAAAAAAAAGGAAAAAAAAGGTTCATTAACATTGTGCAGGAGAATTACAGAAAAGGTGTTACCTGTATGTGGGTTTTGTTGATCCCAATACTGCCCCATTAGCAGTGCGAGTAACAGGGACAGATAATGGAGATGAAAAGGCAGCAGAATTCCTCAGTGTATTTCCCTAGTGGAAAATAAAATAAAAAATTAATAAAGGAAAAAGATGAAAGAACATCAAGTTACTATTTTGAACTGGGAAGAAATGAGATTAAAAATAAATAAATTCTATATTTATCAATGTTAAAGATGAGCTAAAATGAGTAAGCTTTTTCCTTCTCAAAGAACATTCAGACTGTTAGCATAGCTATTCTTGAAATCCAAAAGTACTAAACAAGTATTTTGAAGCAATAAATTACAGGAACAAAAATCATGGCAGCCTATATTTGAAGGGCAAAGAGTTTATTTTCATTGAAGCAACACCCCTAATATAGGAGTACGGCTATCAATGGTGGATTGATTATGAAGTAATCCAAAAAAGCAATTCTATACATACAAAACAGCCTGGCAATTACTCTTTTCATTCTTAACCAAACATTTAATATTTGTGGGGCCTGCATTTATCAGTTAGCACATCAGTTTGTAAGAAAATTTAGTTCATATGTTTGTATACATATCATTTTCCCATTCGTATTATGTTTCAACAGTTAAACATAAAGAGTGAAATATTATAAGAATGAAGTAGATCTCTCATATCTATGAACATTATGAAAGTAACCTGTGAGAATTTTGCAGTACTGTGAGCAGACTGATCCTTGGTTGCTATGCCAAACAGTTCCTCGCTTTTCCTTTTCTTGGATGCCAAAGTGGTCCCATAGCCAGATGATCCGATGGCACCACTAATTGCTGCATTCGTTGCCTGTTGCGCATAAGCTGTGGCATGAGGACTGCCATGAAAGAGAGCCCTTCTTTCATCACTACCTTCGAAATTCTTGCATTCCAAGCATTTACAATTCTCAGAGCAGAAGATATTTCCTTGGAAGCACTCACAATACTTCTTGAGGCACCCTGATCTCTTGCAATTACATCCTTTATTGTGTTTTCCCAACATTTGAACTTCCTGTGCATCTTCCTGGATTTAAAAAAAAAAACATTTGGAAAGTTTTAGATGGATTGCAAGCCATAATGAGAATAGAAACCATAGCTGAAAAATAAAAATTCAATTTTTAAACAAAAATAAGAAGTTCATTTTGATCTAAGAACTAATACATGAATCTCTTCTAGTTCAATCTTTAGCCTATAGCAGTCACAGAAAACATTTCTTTGCCAATGAACCTTACTTCATGGAAAAGTAAGGGTGAAAATAGAAACAATGCAGATTGTACAAAGGGAGCAGGCTTTGATAAGAATGATCTATGCGCTTATGCCAAATAAGATTCAAATGGAATGGACAAATAAGATTCAAATGGAATGGACGGTGCTCAAACTCAAAACGAATACTCATGCCCAGCCATTGGATTCAAATAAATGATGCCTGTAGTACGCATATAGAATTATTTAGGAAAGTTCAAAACAATCAAATCAGAAAATATCATCAGATGTCAAACATTATCATTCAAAATGCGAAGCATACAAAATACATACATACCATAGTATCTCGAGATCCATGCGGACTGCTAGCAATCTTCGGTCTAAAAGCATTTGGATTACGCTGAAGGGTTGTTTCAACTGCCTCTTTCCTCTCTTTTTCATTTTCAACATTATTACGACAATTTAAACAGTTGCAACCATTACAATGAATTCCAGCAGCAAAGCACTCGCAATACCTAAAAGGTCCAGGAAGTTGCTTGTTAATCATGAAAAGGAAGATTTTGGGAAAATAATGATCCATTACAAAATTAAAATTGCACATCTAATTACTTAAAAAATCAATGCAAAACCCAACAAATTGTACTTCTGCTAAATCATACAGTAAGGGAAACAGAACTCACAATTCAACAATTTCATTCAATCAACTTCACCAATTCCTAGATACACATGGAAAAAAAACAATCACATGAAATCAACACTATACTCACCTACATCATGACGAGATATTCCACGACTTAAAAGAACAAGAGATGGGATTAGTTAACAGAGGTCAAAGAAAATTCCAGTTCCCACCCTCAGGACTTCTTGAACAGAAAGAAAAATGATCAGTAATGAAAAAAATTGACGTAATCATGACTCTCATGCTAATGATATCCCCGAAAAATAAAATAATAATGGCATTTCAATGCAATCTATGGAAGGATAACATGCCATCTCCCCCACAAAGCATTTTAAAATTCACATTAAACCACAAATAAACAATCTTTCATACTAAAGAAAGCCCACTAGCACTTACAATTTCAAGCACATCGAATTTTTACAATTACATTGCTTTGGTTTCTTAGGAGTGCCATCATTCGCCAGCAGTGATCCAGGGGAGTCTTGCTTGCTGAAAGAGGAATTTCACACAAATTATTTGCCAAGTTAGCAATTTTAACAACAATAGTTTTTTTTAAAAAAAAAACACAGTCCATCTTGAATCTCATTATATTTAATGTACAGAGTCCTATTATAATATATTTAATCCACAAATGACACTATACTTTTTAATTTATCAAAAATTAAAAAAAAATGATTTCTTATATATAAAAAAAATTATAATTTTTAAAAATGTCCCAATTTAATGCTAAAACCAAAACAAACAAAAGAAAAAAGAAAAAAAACGAAAGCAGAGAGCTGTTTCAATTTTTATTTTTCAAAACTCACCCCCGCGGCATTGCCGAAATCTTATGCACCGGGTGCGGTATCCGCTGCGCCACCGCCACCGCCTCATGCTGCGACACCGGCAGTGCCTGATATGGAGGGGGAAGCATTTCCGGCCTCGGAGGAGTTTGTGTCTGCAAATTCACCTGCACTTGCTGTGTCTGGGATGGGACATTCGCCGGCGCAGTTCTACAAATCGGCGCCGTGAAATCCAATTTCTGTGGCGCCAATTTCTTTGGCGTGTATTCCGTCACCGTTTCACTCTGTTCCATCAAAAATCAGAACAACAAAATCCCTCCTTCCGCAAACAAAATAAAAGTAAAAGTAAAAAAATCTGCACAGCAACTAACTCTAACTCTCTCTTCGTTTCTTATTTTATATATATATATAAGGAAATTTAAAAGAAAAAACCCAAAAGAAGTAGAGTTTTTAGCTCTCAATTAAACTCAGTAATTACTGTTTATGAAAAGCTAATCAGGGAGCTTAAGGGTTTTTTCTGTGGTTTCTTCCTCGGTTTCTCCCTCTCTCTCTCTCTCTCTCGCCCCCTAGCGAGATTTTGAATTTCTTTTTGAGATTAAATGGAGGGTGAGATGAGTGAGAGAGTAATCGAACGGATAAACTTGAAAGTGTTAACTCAACGGTTGAGATTGAGTTAATGTGTACGGGTAGTTACTGGTCGTTGGATGAGGGTTAATGAGTAGGGGTGGTTTGGGTATTTAAATTGGGAAGTGATAGGAGTGGAATTTGGCGGTAAGGAGTCCGAAAGGGATGCGGTTTTGTTTCTTTGGACACGTGTACGATGAGTATGTGTTTGACTTGTTATCTTTTGTAGGGCTTTTTCTCTAATCGACGAGTGATATTCAAAACTTGTGGGGGATGAGTGAAGAAATTTTTGAGTCAAACGCTGTCGTTTAATGGGACATGGAAATGGCAAACTGTAATTTTGGAGTGGATGGGTCGGTGGAGCCAATAAATTTTGTTTGTGTTGAACTAGTGGGTATGGCCCCAAGTTGAATATAAACTTATTTTTAAAAGTTTTTTTTAATTGAAAATTTTTTAAATTTTATTTTATGTATTTTAAAAAAAATTATATTAAAATTATTAAAAAAACATCAAAAAATATATCAGTTTAATATTTGTCAAGTAAAAAATAACTTAAAAAATACTTTGAAAAACAGAAATTACCATAATATTAGACAAAAGCTAAATTAAATTAAAACAAACATTATTATGACTACTCCTCCTCTTCCTCTTCCATTTGATTCATCTTAAATTTTAATTAAAAAAAAATTAAAGATTAATTGCCCAGCTATGATTAGGACGTCTAATTAACATCCTAGCTATAAGAAAAAGATTTTAATTTTAATGGTCAAACATTAATGTGGGTTTATCTGGATTATAAATTGAAAAAGAAGAAGAAGATAATTTGTTAGGGAAAAGTAGTTATAAGGAAATATAAGGAATAGTTATTTAGCTTGTATTGAAAATCTAACAATATGAGAATATTATTCTAATTTTTTACTTTCATTCCTTCTCATTTATTTATATGGATTGATTTTTATTTATTTATTTTTGTAATTTTTATTTATTTAAATTTAAATAAATTAAATCTCATTGTTCATTCTCTTTCCTTGTCAATCAAATAATCTATAGATGATAATTATTATTTTTTCTTTTTTTCTCTATCTCAACTCTCATTTTCCATATCTATTCCGCTTATAAAACACTACTTTTTAACTTTTTTTTATAAAAAGAGACTTGCTTTGTTTAGAGCTGTAGCTGAACTAATTTTTTATTAAAATTTATTTTTTTAAAATTAGTTTTTTAATGTTTTTGAATTGTTTTTATGTGCTGATATTAAAAATAATTTTTTTAAAAAAATAAAAAATATTATTTTAATACATCTCTAAACAACAAATTACTTTAAACAACAATCAAAACCACACTTTTAAAAACTTTATACCCCCTTCCATTCTCCTTGCAATGCACTAAAACAGTGCAAGAATGAAATTACTCTATTATTATTATTATTATCATCGTTATTTTTTTTTATATCCCAGTATATATACTGATTTTTCCAGTGAAAGTAAATTTTTTTCATATAAATAGCATGTGGTGAAATCAAGGTAATTAAAAGTAAGAAGCACAACATCTTCTTTATTTTTTTTTATTAATATGGATGTTGGATTAGCTTGCGTGTGGCTCGACTAATCCTTTATTTATTTAACTGCAAGAAGAAAATTCAGTCGCATGATATATACATATAGACATAATGATGTACAGATATACTAGTTATATGTCCCGCGCGATGCCGTGGGTCAATTATTTTTTTTATTTTAAAAAAAGCTAAGATCTAAAAATATTATGTATTTTTGCAAAGTGATACCTAAGAATCTTAGGTTTGGTTGCAACGCCTGATCCAATAGTAATATTTATAATATTAATAATAACATTAAACTTGGGTTAACCCTTAGCATAAAAGTGTCTGGACTGCAATACCAGACCCAATAGCATTGGACGTGAGTCTGACTGCAAGGTCGTGTCATAAAAGTGTGATAATTAAATAGATTAGTTAAAAAAAAAACAAAGAAAAAAAACCAACAGGAAGAAAAAAACTAATGAAGAAAAAGAAAAATAAATATGAATTAATTGGGTTAACCCGTCATACCTTGAATTCACATCGTGAAAGTTTGATAATTAAAAATGAAAACACAAATTAATGGGTTAACCCAGAATTAACTGAGCTAACTCGTTAAATCAGGTTAACCTGTCAAACCCGGAATCCGTGTCATAAAAGTTTGATAACTAAATAGAAAAAATTTTTAACATCAACAATTTAAATTAAACGAAAAAAATTAATTTAAAAGAAAAAAAAGCAAAAAAAAAAAAAATTCAAGTTAACTCGTCAAACCAAGTTAACCTGTTAAACCTCGGATCCGTATCATGAATGTCTGGCAACTAAATAAAAAAAAAGTGAACATTAACAAACTGAACTAAACAAAAAAAATTAATTAAAAAGAAAAAATCAAAAAACAAATCCGGGTTAACTCGTCAAACCATGTTAACCTGTTAAACACAGGATTTGTGTCATGAAAGTCTGATAACTAAATAAAAAAAATTTGACATTAACAAACTAAATTAAACAAAAAAATTTATGAAAATAAAAATAAATAAAAAAATTGACGGGTCAACCCAGAATTAACTGGGTTCTCCCGTGAAACCAGGTTAACCCGTGAAACTCGGGATATATGTCATGAAAATCTAATAACTAAATAGAAAGAAATTTAACATTAACAACTAAACTAAACTAAAAAAAATTAATTAAAAAGAATAAAAAGTAAAAAAAAAATATTTTAGGTTAACTTGTCAAACCAGGTTAACCCGTTAAATCCGGAAAACATGTCATGAAAATCTGATAACTAAATAAAACAATTTAATATTAATAAAACATTAATAATCTAAATTAAAGAAAAACAATTTGCTAAAAAAAACAAAAAAAAAAGCAAAAAATAATTTTCCAAAAAGCATAAAAAAAAAGCCAAAAGAAACAGCTTAAAAAAAAAAAAACCGTAAAGCAGCAGGGACAATAGATCAGTGTTTTACTGTGGACTGCACAGTGCAGTCCACAGTAAAACACTGATCTCTTTTAGCTATTTATAATTGTTATTTTTGACCTCACCTTTCATCGGTTGACCTTTTGGTTGAAGTCCTCTGTTAAAAATTTCAGTTAGACAGGTTCCGATCTTTATAGAAATCCTGAATGTATCATGAACTGGACTAACTAGTCAGGGTTGTAAATTCCTCGCTCTCTTTATGATTTAATTCCCCCCTGTAATCTTTTTTATCTCAGCCCTCATCTTTTTAATGGGGTCGCCTACTTATAATATACTCGATTACTATAAAAAAAAAAGAAAGATATATTGTTACCTAAAATATAATAACAGCAGAGAATTATTATTTGTTTCTTTCTATCATAGAAACAGTTTATGTGGGCTAGTAAAGGCTAAGGTCCTGTACATAAATTATCCATGGTATAGAATGATTATGGTAATAAGAAATAATAATTTACTAGTTTATTATATTATATTTACTTACTGAAATAAAATAAAGATGTAAAGAAAATTTGTGTTAAATCAGGTGAATCTTGCAGAGATTTTGTGTTAAATCAAGGTGATGTGAAGCTCCCCACACTTAAACAGACACTTATCATGTAAATCATGTCATCAATTAATAATTTTTTTTTGAAGACTCATGATTAATTCTTTCATTAGTTATAAGAAAAAAGATTAATAAATTGTTAATTAGTATATATATTTCAAGTTATTTTATCAATTATATAATTATAAGTTACTCATGTACTTCAAAACATCTTTTTTTTTCTTTTTTCTTTTTTCAGAAAAGCCTTCATCTTGTTCAACAATATTGATCAAACGAAGTAGTTTTCACAGTGCATGCCTTTGGTTTTTTTATATATATATATATATATATATATATTATATATATATATATATATATTGAGATGGAATTGATTTTAGAGTGTGTTTGTTTTTGCGGTGATTTTTTTTTAATTTTTTTAATATTTTGAGATTATTTTGATGTATTGTAAAATATATATATATATATATATATATATATATATATATATATATATTATTTTAATATATTTTTAAATAAAAAACACTTAAAAAAACAAAATTTTCACAATCTCAAACATTAATCCAATACTGTGATGCCTCTTCTTCTATTGGTGCTGTGGTCATGCCTAGATAATATAAGTTTGCTTCTGTTCGAGGTTTCTTAAATATTATTTCTAAAAAAGAAAAAAAAGAAAGGAAGAAATTAAGAAAGCTCGAGATCCTATGGATTCATTAATTTATACTCCTCTTTAATATGATAATTAATTATGTTATAAGATTTCATTTAAATAAAGATTTTAATTATTGATTTTGAAAAACTTAAATTGGTTTCAATTAAGTGCGTGTTTTATATTTATATTTTTAAGAATAATTTAAAATTGCATTCAAAATTGTATTTCTAATTAATTTAATTTTTTTTATTTAAAATTATTATTTTTTATTTTTGAATCATTATATTGATATTAAAAATAATTTTTAGAAAATATAAAAAATAATTTTAATATATTTTTAAATAAAAAATATTTTAAAAACAATTATTATCATATTATTTTTATTTTATTTTTTTGATTAACGTGGGTGTCCGGGCCAGCTTGCGCGTACCTCGACTAATCCCACGGGTCCTGAAATTAACGACCATATAAGCCTCCAGTGGCCATCATATGAGCAATCCTAGGGCTCGAACCTAAAACCAGAGAGGAAGCAAACCCTTTAATCCCAAACTCTTACTACGAAACCACCTTCTAAATAATTAATTATTATCATATTATTAAACACCCTTGACATGGTTCACATGGATAAGTGATTTAACATCTTCTTTAATCGAAATCTCAACCACAGCCAAGTTTCACAGTACTCGTTACCCAGAAAAGAAAAGGACAAGTTCTACCAAGCTAGCTATTCGTTGCCTTACCAAGGTTTATTTAGGAAAAAAAAAATTCATTTTACATGACATATTATTTTTCATATTAATCAATTCACAACATCTCAAAAAAGGTCCGGCAATAAGAACAAGAAGGCTTACACATGCTTGTTAATTTTTTATTATTAAAAGACTATAGTTTTAATTTAGTATAAAATAAAATATAATCAAACATAACCATATAATATTCCGACATGTTACATGCAAGTATAATGCTGTAAGCAAATAAATCAGAAACATGTGAATGACAACTGATGTTAAATACTATATCTTAAAAATTAATAAAGTAGAAGCAGTTCATAATAAAAGGCTTTTTTATACGCTTACAGAATTCCCAAAGCACTATGTTTTAACTCGTTGACATCAGATGAGGATAAGCTATTTTTTTAGTCAATTTCATGCTGGTTTTTTTTTTTCTTGAGAAATTATTAAATTATTATTTTTTCTCTACCAATAAAATAAATAAATAAATTAATGTCACACAACCAACTCCAAATATGCCTCCATTATTTTGTGGCTGTCACTAGCTCGCTCATCGAGCGTCACCATGTCCAACTAACCCTTTCCACCTCCCGTGTATTAAAATCCTCCGCCTCGGGTTGGTGATCGCTTCATCTCCTCCTCTCCCATCACCGCCACCTCCACTAAAATACTAATCCAAAATCCAATAATTAAATTGATTCAAAACCACTTTGTAATATTCTCAACAGCAAATTAATCCAAGAAGATTGCAGAGAGCAGTAGTGGCAGTACTGTATCTTAAATCCAGACTCCATCGACACTTTTTGCAGTGCATGCAAGCATTACTCCTCAATTCATGAACAAATATAGCTGCTTCTGGTTTGGTTCATGGCTGTTGCCTTGTGCACAATCTCTCTCTCTCTCTATACATATATATAAAGAAACAAATCTGATCTGGTTATCCATGTATTTTTTTTCCTTTAATTTCCCAGCACGCATCCCATTTGTTTATGTCAATTGTTTTCGAACCTTTCACTGCGATAAACAACACATGGCAGCATGTATGTCATGATGTACTGTGATAAATATACACTATTAGAGTTAATTTCTAGCTTTTTTTTTTTTTTTTTTTTATAATCATATATTGAGAAGGCCATAAAAAGAATAGCCAAAGATAAATACAAGGAATATAAAAAAGAAAAAGAAAAAAAAAACTGATCTACTACAGCAAACAACAAAAAGATCACCTAAATTTTTTTATTACATCATAATTTGATGCCATCAGAAGATCTTAAGAGATCATTTCCTGTATAATAATTTTTAGCTAGGTTAAAGAAGCCATACAAGAGCTGTGGATCTAACAAGGGAGAAATTTGGAAAGGAAACTCATGCATAAAGGGAGAAAATTTTTACAATTTTCTCAATATGATGTTGTTAATTGGAGACGAAGCTGACGAATGATGCTGTGTTTTCGACTGATGGGAATAAAGCAAATGTGATGGAGCTTGGAGTGGAATATTATTCTTGCAGTGAAAAACCAAAATCATTTCTACAGAGTGTGGGAAGTACAAAATCACCAGTCATACATATGCGCAGAACCAGAAAAGAAAAGAAAAAAACCCTTAAAAGTTTAGATCATAAAAAGTGATTTCTCCTCTTAAATTCATAGATATATAAATATAGACACGCACAGAGAGTATCCTTCTATGTGATTAATTCTGATCAATCGATGAATCAGTAATAAAAGAATCATGTTTATATATATATAAACAATCATGTTTGACAAAGATTTGTGAAATGAAATTCTGGGTTAGATCACTAACACTAATTGTAAAATATAGATGATGATCAGTATCTGAGAACAGATCGATCGATGCTGTGTGAGCTTGCTAATGATCAAGATTTGATGAAATGAAGCAAACTTAACACGAACAATGATACTTGCGGGGTTCTAGACCGACGAAGGACATTAATTGATATGATAACATTACATACGTAAACAAGATCATGAAGGGAAAATTATAATTAGGTTCTACAAATTATTAATATTGTGATAGACACATCATGTATAATTAGCTAGATGGAGTCCTAAAATGGGAAGTTGGTTTGGCTTTACGAAGAAGACTTGTTCAATCCATCGAATTTCACGCTTGCAAATCCAAGAAGATGATATATTTATGATTTAATCCATGATCATAAAGAATGGTATTTTTAAATTTAATTTCAATATTGGTGAAGTGAGGACCCTAACAAAAATGGGTGTATAGAAAAACTCAATATTTCTTTTTGTACATATAGTTATATGTTCTTAAAACAAATACATGGAATTTGATAATTAATTGAATTTTAAGAAAAATTAAAACTTATTTAAGGTGGGTGACTCATTCAGGTTAAAATATAACTCTTTTTTTATTTATTTATCATTTAGATTAGACTAATTTGTCTACAATCTTCTTAGTTGAGTTTGGGTTTCAAAAAAAAAAAAAAGCTTTTGAGTGTGTATGAATAAGAAATTTTTTATATTAATAAATGTTAGAAAATCAATATAAAATCATATTTCTAATTAAACTTATAAATTTAGCATAAGATAATAATAAATCTATATAAATTCTAAATTTAAAAAGCTTTCATGGGAAATGTGAAAAAATAGTATGAGATCATATTTAGATTTTTAAATTAAAATAATTTTATTTTTTTAAACGATACAAATTAATTGTTACGAGTTTAAATTATTATTATTTTTATTTAAATATTAACAACATAGGCTTGAACATATGAATTTTATATATATATATATATATATATATATATATATATATATATATATATATATAAATCAACATGGATAAGGAATTAGTTGGATCTTATTCATTGGATCTTCATTCTCAAAAAAAAGAGAAAAGAAAAGAAAAAGGTCTACCGTGCTAGATCTCAAGAAAGAACAATGAAATGAAAGAGAAACTCTATCTATAAAGGAAGAATAAAACTAAACTTTTTAAAAAAAACTTAGGACTACATGGAACGATAATAATTGAAATGATACAGAAGCAGGGCTGGTACAGATCTGTGTCCTGAAATTTATTTATTTATTTTTTTGGGTGGCTATGACCCATATAAAAAGTGCTGAAACAGTAGAGGTCACAGCTCAAATGTTTCTGCATGCAGGCTATGAGCTTTTCTTTTATAATGCAAGACACACTGCCGATCCGTGCAATGTGCTCGCTGGGTCATGAAATTGGTGGGGTTGTGTGTCCAGTGATGCTCTGTGACTGATGCAAGTACTTCTCCCCTTCATCAACTCTCTTTATTAATTTCCTTTTTCTCGGCCCTTTCTTGATGAGAAAAACAGGAAATTAACGTCTTTCTTAAATATTTAAACCACCCTTGGGTTGATGATCAGCGTATCATGTATCGGGAATTACCCTTTAATTTGTTTTCTCAGCAGCTGCTTGCTACTGCTACGGTTTAATTTCAATGCTACTGTGAAGATGGGAGTTTTCTTGCGTTGAAAAAATAATGGCGTGGTTTTGATTTTGGTTTTTTCAGTGTTCTTGTATTTCTTGGTTATAAGTCAGTTGGTTCTCTGTTTTCTGCAGAATCTTTGTATATCTATTTTATTTTCTATTAGGAAAATACACGTACGTATAAAGGTAATTCAAATACCAATCCTCATGTACAAAAATGATTTACAAACAACATTTTATACTAACAAAATGAATTTTCGACTGATTAGTGGTAAAATACGGATTTCATAATGAGAAATAATTAGTTTTCAAAAAAAAAAAAACCACGTACGTATTTGTATAAGAATTTCTTGCTTAATTATGAACAGTACTACTCATTTCATTAAACTTGTAATAAATAGTATATGAGTTTACATGAAAATTTTATAAGATTTATATGTTATCACGAGTTTTCTCATCTCCTCAAGCCTGAATCACCAATACCTCACCAAAGTGATTCTACTGTATACTAAAAATATATGGGTTGCATTCCATCTATTTTACTATTTACATGAACAGTAAAATAAATGTCTTTTTTCTTCTTGTCTTTTCATTTCATTTCTCTTTCTATATTCATTTTTTTCCTTACAATTTTTTTCTCAAATCTTTTTAACGGTCGCCTGAGTTGCTTTAGAACTTGTCAAGTCAGCTCAATTATATTAGGCCTACTTTTCATGGTTTGATTTTAAACTCGGGTTAGGTAAGGAGTCGGATCAAAATAATTTTTTATTTTGTCAATTTTATCATCAAATAGTTTTTTACTAATGAACCAGGTTACTTTTGGATAGGCTAAGTTAACCAGGTCACATCGTGAAAACTCTTACACTGTTTAATTTTAAATTAGAGCTAGGCAAAGAGTAGAGTCAAAAAACATTTCCGGACAATTTCATCCTTTTTTTCCTTGAATTTTGTTATTGATTGACTGGATTGTCTTTGAATCGGCCATGTTAACTGGGTTGTATTAAGACAACTCACACAAGATTTATATTTAAACTCGAGCTAGAAAATGAGTTGAGTGTGGAGGTTTGAAGATTGGCATATTGGGTTGGCTTTAATAATAATACAAAATAGTTCTTTACAGCTTGAATATTTTTTGTCATGTTAATTTTTTTTTATTCGACCCATAGTGTAGCGTATGCCTATAAACTAGTTGCATAAAAACTAAAAGGTGTGAGAAGAACATTGTACCCCCACACCTACAAAAACTATGAATTACAATAGTAATTCATGATGTTTAATTTGTATTTTTTTTTATGTTTTGGTCTTGTTTTTTTCTTTAATTATTGAATTTTTATTATTTTTAATTTAGTCTTTACATTATGTATTTATTAGGATTTAGAGCTAATAACTTATTTTAATTTACTTTTTATATGGTTATTGTGGTATCAAAAAACTATCCTAACATTGGGTTGGTGCTTGATTTTGCAATATATTGTTCACGGGTTTGGCGAGGTACTTTTTTTCTTTTTTATTAATTGAACTTGATTTTATAATCATATATTTTTTTATTATATAGTAAAAAAATCAGTTTTAAAAAAATTATATTATTAAACTTTATAAAGTTCATGGACCTATTCACAGGTTTAACAAGTTAAACTTTATTTTTTCAAATTCATTTTTTTCTGATTTTTTTCTTTGATATTTGATTGATTGAGAATTAAGATTCATAATTGGTTTTGTTTCACTTTTTATGAGATTATTATAATTTCAAAAAAAAAATCATGGTATTAAGTTGGTGCTTGATTTTGTGATTGTTTAATTTTGTTATCATATATTTAAATAAAAAAAATATTTTTTTTAAAAAAATTATTAATCCAAGTGGAGTTCATGACCCAGTTTACGGATTTGACGTGTTGATCTAGTTTATCGGATCATAGGTTTGGTGGGTTTACCTGCGGAACCCGATATGTTTTTTTTTCCTGGTCCTTTAATTTTTGTAATTGATTTTTTTTTATCATTCAATACTGAATTGGTTGAGATATAGACTTCACAATTTATTTTTGTTTGCTTTCTATAGGGTTATCACAATTTCAAATAAAAGTTTATTTTAGGTTTGATGCTTGATTTTACGAACATCTATTTTTTTATCATATAATTCAATAAAAATAGTTTTTAAAAAAACAAAGTTATTAAACTCAATGGAGTCCTTGACCAGATTCACAGGGTGACCAAGGTCGATCCAATTTTGTATCGTCTCAATATTTTTAAAAAATTATTATCTTGAATTTTTTTTTAAAATCAAGTTATGTTTTTATCGGTCATCCAAGATTTATTAAGTTAAATTTAATAATATTGTCAAAAAAATTTCATGTCTTTAACATTTTTTTTATATTAAAAAAATATTCCAAGAAGCGGTATAATATACTAGCAATACAATGATGGTTTTAGAAGCGACTAAAATTAGTGATGAGAAACTACAGACCCGTATCCGGAAGGAATAATTATTCACAAACGTATTTAAGCAGTATTAATGCCTTACTTGCACTCAATGAGTATATAGTAGTTACATACATACATACATACATGGACACGACTTCCAAGTCTTCCGTAAAAGTTAGTTAAAGCTTTTATTTAAGGTATTTTTAAGCACCTTTTCTTTTCATTAAACTATATTCTGTTCGTATTTTGGGTACAAAACTAATTTTTTATTACCTCTTCATTTCCCCCCTTAATTTAATCATTTGAATTTATTAAATAATCAATCAGGTTATCTTTAAACTGGCTAAATCAACTAAATTCTAAAAAAAAAAAACTCTCACATGAAATAAAAAATTAGATCAAAAGTTCTTTTTTTAATGTTAATTTCATAATTTGTTTTCTCAATTTCATTCTTAAAATTTTTTACCAGCAACCCAGAATGTTTTGAACTGACCAAGTCAACTAGATCATGTTGGAATAATTTTCATATGGTTTAATTTTAAATAAGAGTAAAGAGTCCGATGAAAAAATTTCAAGGTTGACTACCTAAATCATATTTAATAAAAATACTAAATAATTCTATAACACCTGGATATTTTTTATTACATTAATTTTTTTTATCCAACCCATAACACAGCGAAAGCTGGTAAACTAGTTCTTACTATACTACTATTAAATAAACTATTCATACCTGAATTAATTTCTTCCTCTCTTCTTGTTTCTTTTTTAAAAAAGTAAGAATATGATAACAATATATCCTACTCACAAATATCGATCTCTACCTGAATTGATTGGTTCAGGAAAAAAAAAATTGATTACCATGTATGCAATAACAAGGTAAACGAAAAAAAAGAAGGTTCATGGGCATATATTAATTACTAGGCCATATGGGATAAATCAAGGTGTCGATTCCATGATAAAAATGTGTAATATTAACTAAATCTCGGAGAATTTACTTAATTAATTGGGCTCATCGCATTAAATACATGAAATTAAGGCTTAGATTAAGAGCTTATGATTCTTCTAGTGATCAAATATCAAAGAACTAAAAAGAAAAGTTGATGCTATACACACACACACACACACACACACACACACACACAAACGCTAACACCATAAAGAGAAAAGAAAAGTTAGTAAAGCTATTCACGAATTCATGGTTAAGAGTCTATTCCGGACCCATGTTCTCTGGGTATCATTTCGAACTTTATTTCTTTACATTCAAAGGTAGTTTCCTGTTGCTAGAGCTTTCTATCACCTCACATCAACAGCAACCAAAAAAAAAAAAGTTTGTCCATTAATGTTTTTCATGTTTCTGGGCACAGCTTAATACTTGTATAAGATTATAATAAATAAATCAAAAAAGAAAATTATAAATAGCAGTATTTTTTTAATTAAGATTTTAAAAGAAAGATTTTAATGAGACTTGTATAAGATTATAATACATTAATTAACTAAATACTTTTAAAATTAAAATTATGATTAGAATAAAATACAGATCACGAGAGTCACGGATAGGTTTTCAGCATTTCAAACAGCGTACTTGATCTTTATTGAACAAGGGCCAAAGCTGGAGTTGTTCATGTGCATTTTAACCCCATGCGTCTGCCAAGCTTTCATGCACCAATAATACACCTCACTGTGTGTGCATCTATATATATATATATATAAAACTAATGTATAATTAATTATACGTAATAGAGATTTTGAGTAATTAATACATAATTAGTATTGAGAAAGAAAAAAGGTATTAGATTAAAAGACAGTAGATATATATTTGTATATTTGGATTTGGATTTTATATCTTTAGTTCACATATAAAATTGTATTATATGTTTTTTAGCATCTTTAATATAGCATGTAATCCCGTTTTATTCTCTATATTTAAAAGATATCTCTGTATCTTAATTGATTTCATATCTAAAATGTAGAAATTAAACCCTTTCATTTTTATGAGTTAAATATAATTAATTCGTTTTTTCCCTCTTGGATCTCTCTCTATGTATATATATTGGGCCGGTGGCAAGTGGAAATGTCATAGATAAGAGCAATAATATTTGAGAGAATTAAGGAGGAGGAGGAGGAGGAGACAGGAACCTTATGTCATGGAAGCGCTTCTCATCATAGCAATTGTTGTAGTAAGTGGAAGTATCTGTTGGATCCTACAGATATATTCATGATGATGGCAGATGATATGTAGAGGGCCCTCTTCTTAAGAAGGGAGAGGCATCCCTTTTTTACCCAAAAGACCCTCCTCCTCCTCCTCTTGCGTTTCTTAAGATTTGTGTCCAATTTCAACACACATCTCAATGGGTGCACTGACCTGGATGCAGTGCTAGCTACTGTTCTCCGTACCGACGAGAAACATAGACAAGCTGTATGAAACAACAGGGTAAATTAATTACCTTCACTCCTTTATCTTCCGGCCCCCTCTAGAAATGATCTCCTGTATGAAACAACAGAGAATCTATAGTATAAATTAAGATTATGTGTTGAATTTCTTCTTTAATTTTATTATTTTTATTTATTTAATAAAAATATTCAAGTATATATTAAATAATAATATAAATTATATCTTAAAATCTCTTGGAAGAGTAATTAAATTAAGAATAAATGCGTTCTTGAAACCCCATGATGATATGTCTCTTGCTGAGGTGAAAACAAAGCCTTCTCTTGTGCCCTTGAAAGAGCCACCTCTCAGGCGATGAGAAGCTTGGTCATTTTTCCTAGAAAGTGACACGAAACTATCATAGCAGTTAATACATGTATGTTCTGATAATTACATGAACTGCTTCAAGTTAGCTAGCTAGTGAGTTCTCTTCCAGACGAATTCCACGCATGTTTTTTCGATAAACCATACAATCTCACTCTGTTAATTAATTTATCATAATAAACATGAACACGATGTTAATACGTAGTTAATCATTACTTGGTGTAATGATTACTATACCTTTTATATATATATATATATATATATATATATATATATATATATATATATATATATATATATATATATATGAATTCTTTCATTCATAAAGGAATTTTAACAAATTTAATTATTTTATCCTTAATTAATTCATAAATCAAATATGACAGAAATTGTAAGATATGGTTTCACTATATAGTATGGTATGGTGGAAGCTTACATAGGGTGGAAAAATGTGCGAAACGATAATGTAAAAGCAGTCACATTTTTGGTGATGGGAAACCATTGTCAGGTGATATCATCCATGACTGTTTGAAAATTCTTGAAGAGGAAAGCCTTGCCATTCCTTGGCAAAAAGGTGATATCATCCATGACTTCTTCAATTGGGCTGTTTTTCATGCCCGAAGATCATTTGATTCACCTCGTTGAATCCTAGCTTCACCTTGCAACTAGTACTATACCCGTTATTTGACCTGTTAATTTACTGTAAAAGAAAAGTACTAGCTAAGTAATTAGTAAATAATATTGCCTCCATTCTCATATATATTTTGCTGCACAATTAATGATTTTGTTGAGATTCAGATGCATAATTCTTCAAATAATAAATGTTATTGCTTAGTTTAGATAGTCTTTTTACCAACTGAACAAGGTGCCCAGTTGAAGAAGAAGAGACGAAAAGAGAGCGTGGGGGAAAGAAGCGACGTGAGTTAGGGTTTCTAGAAGGAAATAGATATGCTATATTTTTGAAAAATAATTTTCAATGCGAATTAGAGTTGAATTTCTTTAGCGGATTAGAGGGTCTATCCTCTTTATATGCTTCCGATTATTTTTTTATAAATTAAATTCTATATAGAATTCAAATCAATATCCTCAAAATAACTTTAAATATATAAATTGATTTAATTAACCCTATAAATTTAATTTTTTAAACAAATAAGAGAGTATCCCATATGATTTGCTTCTGGTCATTTTTTATAAATTGAATTCCATTTAAAATTCATACTAATACCCTTTCTAATACAAAAATTGATTTAATCATGTGAGTTGAATTCATTTTTAATGATTCCGACTATCTTGTAAAAATCTATCATGAACTCAAACTAATAATATAGTGTATCAAACCTTGAGAGGATGTAACTCAATTTGTCAGGTTCTAGGTTTGCTCCCTAGAGGTCACCAGTTCGAGTCTCACAAGCCTTAGAGAGTCACTGAAAATTTGAACATTATAAATTTGTTTATAAATTTATATTTTAGATAGTTAATGGGTGTGTGTTTATAAATTTGGACATTGCAATTTACATAAATTTAACCTTAAATTGTATTTCAATATCATACTGTTGCTTCGTTATCTTTGAAAATAGTAGAATTAATGTGATTTAATTAGCAATTAACCACTTGATCAATGCTTTCTTATACTTGAAAATATCAGAAAAGCTACATAATTAAAAACCACATCACTTTACACAAACGTAAATCTAACCTGTTGTGTGACCTCCGAACCATTTTATAATTATTTAAAGCTTTTACTATTTAGCTACACAGAGAGATACCAAATCATGCGTCCTGTAATTAAATAACACGTCATCTTACACATAGTAAATTGCCCCGCTGTGTGTAACCTACCACCGTATTTTATAATCATTTGACTAATCAAGATCCTTGCATTTAACACTTTACATCAATTAGATTTTAGTGTTAAGATACAAATTCTTATGTATCCAGCCATATTATAGAAAATATTATATTCATTTTGTATAGAGTTATCCGTGTAATATAATTTTTATTTATATATAGCAGATTAATAATATGCATACGTTTTACCTTACTTTAATTAGTTCTTATAGTGTGTTTGTGTTTGTTATTGTTTTTATAACTATGGGTGTTTGGGTTAGTTTACACATATCTCGATTAATTTTTTGAGATTCTAAAGTTAAAAATTAGGTAAGTTTTTAGTGGCTTTGAAGTTTGTTGCACTCGATCTGATAACTTTTAGAAAGTAAATTCAAGACCTGACCGTTAAACTATACCCGATAATTGTTTGTGTTTGTATTGCATTGTTCTAATTGTAAGCATAATATTCATTAAATAATCATGTCATTTATGTTTTTTTTTAAGAAAATAATAATTTTAAGACCCACGAAGAACAGGAATTCATCAATAAATACGTACAGTTTGAGAATGTGATTTAATTTGCGGCAGGTGAAATAACATAATTGATTTCTAGCTATTTGTAGTATTTTACGAAAGGTAGGATGACTTGTCACAATTAAGAATCTTCCAAGAACATTAATAATAACAAGAACAATAATTATTTTTTCTTGAGTTGGATATGGAATTAATTACTAATTAGCAAAAACATGCATGCGTGCATGTATACATACATATATGCCTATACAAATACATGTATGAATACGTACGTGCAAATCAACAATCGAGGCTCAGGAAATAAGACTTCGATGATGATCTTGACTTGTTAACAAAATATTTCTAAACGCAAAAAGATTCATCACCTTTTTCCCCCCATTGCTTCTGACCTTTTTGGTACACAATGGTAGTCAACAAAAAATGATATCCATACGTTGCTCCATTTTTTTTCTTTGCAAGGACCAAGAAAGGTTGATGCTAACAACTCTAAAAGTGTCAAGAACAGTAGGGGCAATAATACAAGCCAAATAGTACAATATTATTCGGTAAATATTGAGGTGTTGGTTTTTGGACACCAAGGGCTCCATGCCCACCCTCCAAGAACTCCCCGCCATGGCAGCAAGGGCATGTAGGTCACTCCCTCATGGCTGGGGCTCAAATGTGACCACAGAGGACCATCGTGCCCACCTCCTCGGCTCCTAGGCCAGTAGTGTTTAGGGTTAGATTTTTATATTATTTCACCACGACGACAAATGGCCATTAGGGTTACATGCCCCATTACCTCCAAGAAAAATATATATAAAAAAAAAGACTTAGGGTTTTGATGCTTTAAACCCAACTCCACTCTCCCTAGAGGGTAGTCCCCCACACACCCTAATCAGAAACCGTGGAGGTGCAGAAGGCATCTTTGATTCTAACATGACAAGACAGGCACTGTTTATTATCCTATCTTTAACGGAGCGTGGACATGACGCGATGGGAAATAGTAAAAACTCTTGCCATTTCCCATCTAGGGTTTTTTTTTTTTCCCCTCGCTGTTTGCTCTTCATGAACCTCACAAAAGGCATAATGGATAGTGATAAGACCGCACCTTCTTGACACGTGGATGCCTCCCATTGCTTAAGCCTCACTTTCTATAGTTTCTCTCTCAACCTTTTCTCCCTTTTTCTCTCTCTCTCTACATATGTATTTATATATGTGTCATGGATTGTATCATGTGCATGGCTATAACATGGCATGGTCGTGAGCATTTTTTTAATACGAAATAAAACCTTGATCGAAGACAAAAGATAAAAACTCACTCCCTCTCTCTCCGTGTTTCCTTCTCTCTCTCTTGCTAAAGAATCGAAAACCTCTCTAAAAAGCAAGGGCTTTTAGAGCTTCGCACTCTAATTCTACTCAATCACCTTCGAATCTCTTCTCGTAATTCATATGCTTTTCCTGGTGACCAAATGCTCTATCTGTTGATACCACTTTTTGAGCTGGCCGTGAAGAATTGAAGTCTAGTTCATTCAATATCGGAGCCTTTTATTTTCTAGTAAATAAAGGTGTGATTCTTACTCGAATTATTCATTTTTATCTTTCTGGGTCCTTTTTTTGTTGATGTTTTGTTGATCTGTGTGAGTTTTAGCTGTGGTTTAGCTTGTTTGTTAGTGTTATTTAGGTCATTTCACTGTTTGAGGTACGTCAAGTTTGTTCTTTTCTTTGTGTTTTATCATTTCGTTTCTATCTGGGGTGTGAATTTATTGATTTTTGTGATATTTCATGTGGGTTTTCTTGTGTGTTTTTGTGGTTTGTTGAATTTGTGTTGACTGTTTACCTATATATGTATGGTCAATTTCGGAGGAAATGAAACCCTAAAGTTCTCATTTTTTGAATTGATGTACGTTATTGTAACAGCTGACTTGGAGCTTTTAGAGGATGTCTTGAATTGGGTTTGTATTTTTTTTCTGTTTTAATTGGGAGATAAACGACCTCAATTCTTGAGTTAATACTGTTAGTCTTATGCAACCCTAATCTGTGACTTGTCTCAATGGGGTTATATCTTGAATTAGTTTGTAATTGGAATGGAGGGGTTTAATTACATGTTTGATTATATTCTATGTGAAGCTTGGATATGGTAACTGAAGATTTATGTTTTTATGAGATGGAGATCTAGGGTTTTTCCAAGTTTTGCTTTGTGATATCTTACTTGTTTTTGCAAGTCGTTATTTTATGTGCTTAATCACTTTAATGATAGCATTTTGATGTGTTACTTGATTTAGAATGGAATATAGAAGGAATATTTTGTTTTCAGTTTAAATTTTCTAATAATTATGAACAAACCCTAAGGTGTTTTTTTGGACTATCTCTTAAGATCTTTTGATCTACTTAGGAACTTTAATAGCTTGTTATTTTCATCCATGTTGTTTTAAATTGAATAATGTTGTGGTTTAGCATATGATAATATATATCATTACTTGAGATTTGGGTTTGTAGGCTTAAGAAATTTGTCATTTGAGCATTGCAGCATTGACTTTCTTGTACCATGGAAAGTACTGTCTTAGTGGAGAAGAATCATCCTTGTAGCCATTCAAAACTTGTATCCAAGGTGGAATCATCTATTAGGATTGATTCCATAACCATCGACCTGGACAATGTTGATGAGAAAATTGAGGCAGAAAAATGCTCACACTTTTCTATGCGGTAAGCCTTGATCCTAGCTAATCATTAATTTGGCAGGATCCAACTTTAGTTTCTCATGCTACATGTTTTTGTTAAGCACCAGCATTTTCCTGCATGCGTTCTATGGGAATGCTTGTCTGATTTTTGAATTGTTATCACCATGCAATGCTTCTTTACATGTTCTTTACACTGTTTTCTTTTCTTTTTCTCATGTTATATACTATCTCAGGCTTAACCTTTACACTTTTTTTTTTGTTTACCATTGAATATACTAGTGATGAGAACTAGCCAATAGGTTTTACTAACAAAGAAGTAGTTGGTTTAACAACAACGATAACTAAATCCTGGAATAATCCAGTGGGAACTGTGAACAAACTAGGAAGGCAAACTGCTACTTGCTAGTCTTAAGTATTGATTTCTGAAAGTGTACAACCGAACATTGACAAATATATAGTGCAGCATTAGATATTAGGAGTTTATTTCATGCACAGTAAGTTTTCATGCGCTATCTCTTGTTGCTGCAAATGTTGTACCGCTGAAAATCAACAAAAAACTTATATTCTGAATGCAGTGGATATGTATCTGAGATTCGTAAACGAGACTGGAAGATGTGTTGGCCGTTTGTGTCAGATGGTGACAGTAATAACTATGATGAGCAAGCATGTCTGCTTCCTCCTTTACATGTTCCGAAATTCCGATTTTGGCGTTGTCAGAATTGTGTGTGGGAAGTTGGTGCCAAAGGCACAACAAACTGTCATGGAACTGCTCTAAAATCGTGCGGAGCTGAACTCAAATCCACCAACATTTGTTCCCATGGACCAAACTTTGATGATGCTGCAATACTACCATCTGATGTTCAGGAAGCCACAAATCAAGAAATTCCTGAGGGAAGACAAGCTGATGTTTTTGCTAGTTTGAACAGTACCAGTAAATGTCATCATTCACTGTCCATTGATAAAAATGAAAAGAAGACTAAGGATATGAATGGTTCCATCATAGGTATTTACATATATGCTAAGATCCAAGCTTTGTTCCAGAATCATAAATATTAACTGCTCTAAATCATAATAACCGTTTTTTTTATTTCTTTTTTTGATCATTTCTCCAGGGAAACATATGGGGTCAGAAGATAATTTGAAGCAGGAAAATCATAGACTGGCATGCGTAGTAACTGAAGTTGTTTCAAGCCCAATTCAGAAGGCAGATCATTCAGATGAAATAGGTAAATTTTCTGAGTAACATAATGTACAATAGAAGCAAAAAAAAAAAAAAAACAGCTTAGCTACCTAGAACTGAAAATCAAAATATTGCATAGCTTTTACCTTCACTCTAATAGTAGTGCTTCTGTTTCTGCAACAGTAGCTTTCAAGTCAATAGGTATTGACCTATGTGAGTCAGGCTGTGGACATCATGAAGTTGCTGATGCTGAGTTTTCTAAAAACCTTAATTGCATGGTAAATAATGCTACTGGACTTTGTGAAGCAGGAAAAGAAACTTCCATAGATGATCAACACAAAGAGCTAATAGCTTGTGGTATATCTGAAGAAGTTGGTAACATTGATGACGGGGCACTCAGTACTGCCAACAAGGATCCTGTGAGCCGCCCTTCCCTGGAATTAGATGAGTATGATGATCCTTCATCCGAAAGTGCTGAGATCATGGTTGGTCATAATTCTCAGGATGTTCTTCATGAAAATTCAAGTGGTTTGCATCGTAGAAAAACTCGAAAGGTACGCTTGTTGACGGAATTGTTGTGTGAAAATGGGGATAGAGACACTGATAACAGAACTCGGTTTTCTCTGCCCCATGCCTTTCCTGATGCATCTGCTGGAGTTGATAAGATTTCTGTTCTCCAAGAGGAGGTGGCTATCCAAGGCAAAGTTAGAAGGGCCTTGGGTCATAATAGTAAAAGAAAGTTGCCTCAGGATGAAGATTCAAGATCTCTGGAGATGAGGTCTCCCAATAAAGTTTGCAAAGAAGTTGGGATCTTAAAGAAAGATGGGGAACCTGCTGAACCCATTGTGGCTTCTGAATCAGAAGAAGATGCATCTGGTAGAATGGTTTTACAAACTGGCATGAAGATTCAGTGGGCCAAAAACAAAGTTGATAGAAGTCCCATTGTAAGTAAGAAGAAAAACAAAAAGGTACCAAGTTTTGATGAATGTTTGTCTCCAGACCCATCTCAAGAAAATTTGCCAAATGAAATTGGGGAGAAAAATGGAGATAATTCTAGGTCCATTGCTGTTGATGGTGTACTGGCCAAGTCAGTACACAATGCATTTATAGGCAGAGAGATGGACCTTTTCCCTTTGCCTGATCCAAGAATGGAGAAAAATGCTAGTGAGTATAAGAAGAAAGGAAAGATGCCTCAGTTTGATGATTATCAGGTTTCCCCTACTCCTTGGAATCATGACATTCTCAGAGAAGGTCCAGTGATTAGAAAAGATGTGGGGACAGTAAATACTGGACCTGCAGTTTTTCCATTTCATTCAGCACAGGAAACATCCCTTGAAAAGGGGCTGGATCTTTCTCTTAACAGCTACAAGACTGCACAAAGCTATGATGGGAAACATATTCCACTGGTAGAAAATAGGCGAAGTTGTTTATTTACTTGGCCAGAAGGAACTTCCCAAATTCAGGCCACGAGGAAAGCTTCAAAAATTGAGCACGCGGGGAATATCAGTTTCACTTCTAAAATTGCCCAAGATGCACCTTTTGAGAAAGGACTACATTGCGATCCCAATACCAAGAGACCATCTTTTGAAATGCCCTTCTGCAGAGAGAAGCAGAAATACTCCTCCCAGGTTGAAATTGGGGGTTGCTCTCTCATGCAGAAAAAGGTATGACCTTCTCTTTTCTTGCTTCTATTGTTGGAGATGCATGATATCACAGCGTAGAAGGGAATTTTTTTTGATATATTTTGGGACCATTGTTTAATGCAATAGGAAAAGTCATGCAATTACAAGGTTGCATGTTTGAGCCTGGAGAGCCACCACTCCTAATGGTTGAAGGATAGGGACTGGTTCCAAATTCTGCCAGGAACCAAATTCCCTCCCAAAACCTGACTTTGAAGAGACCATGGCGGGCTAATCATTTTTTTTTCAAGTTAAATAAACATTCAAACCTCCCATAGGGATCCAAAAACCTTGTCTTTCCCATTGAGATTATTGCCTAAATGTTATATCATGGAATTCTTTTTTCTGGTTTTTTATTATGGCTTTTATGATTATGGGTGTTTCGTAGTTTTGAGCACACGGTAGTTTGTAATTTAGCTTATAAAGCGGCCATATTTTTTGGTACCTAGGCTCACATTAGAATCAATGATTCTTACAAATATATATATATATATTTCAAAACCATGTGGAATTAAACTGATTAAGTGCTGCTTCATAGTATGGCTTGTTTGGAGACTACAATATGTTTCTCTTTGTTCCAGGACTTTTGTCACACTAAAGGCAATGAGGGAACCATTGGAATACTGGAGCATTCAGCTTTTCCAAGGAAAGATGTCAACCAAAGAGCAGACAAGGTGTGTGAACAGGGAGCTTTAGATGACATTCCAATGGAAATTGTAGAACTCATGGCAAAGAATCAGTATGAGAGGTGTCTTCCTGATGGTGAATACGAGAAATGCCAGTTAGAAACAACTAGTAGTTCAAGGAGGAGTCAGACAATAAATTTCAGTCAATTATATGGGCTTGGAGGATTAAGCTTATTTCATCAGGAAACTACTCGGAAACAGAACCCTCCAGCTAGAAGAAATGACATAATAAAGATTGGTGAAATGGCAGGACCAACTAAACAAAAGGAAGTGGATTTCTTTTCTCAAGCTGATCGAAACCCGTTCAGCGTGAGGCAACTGGAAAAAACTCGTTCCCCTGTAGGGTTTGGGGCATTTCTACAACTTCAAGAGAAGCCATCCGGCAGATTCCAACATCCTGCTTCCAGTTATAACTTACAAAACACTCCTCAAATTTGCAAACAGAGAGGGGAAGTGATGGGGAATAGGTCTTGTCATACCAGGTTCCAGACCCCAGGACCATGTAACACATGCCAGAGCATTCCGCAGCAAAGTAAGGAAGCAAATCAACTTTGGTCATCAATGATGCCAAATCACATGCCCTTTGTATATAGCATTCCTCCAAAGTGTGTGACTCCATCTACCAATGTTGATGTGTTTCCTCATTCTCCTGGCACTGTGCTCAAGGAAAATATGAATGGGGATCGTGTTCTTAAGTTTCCAAACAAGAATGCTGCCAACCTTGGAAAACAAAACAGGAATCTTGGTTCAGAAACGCTCCTCAGGGCACATGCAGAATACCCTTTTGCTGGAAAACATAATGGGATTGAACTTAATCATAAGCCAATGGGGTCCTTAGAACTGTATTCTAATGAAACAATACCAGCTATGCACTTGCTCAGCCTCATGGATGCAGGAGTGCAGTCCAGTGCACCGATCAATATGGATGTAAACCCAAAGTTCCTCAAGAGACCTGCCATTATTCACAATGCTGAACCAAAGGAGTTTTCTAGGCTGGACACTGGGGCATTTAAAGTCATTTCTACTGTGAAGCACCCACCACGTAATCATAATGGTAAAAATCAACTTGCAGAGAGTTCCCGTGACCTTATTCCTATCATGCAAACAACAGCTGGTGCATCTTCTTTGTCAATTCGACATGATAAACGTATTAGGAAGCCTGTTGATCTTCCCAGTCCAGTTATTCAATATAAAGAGAGGAGAAAAGGTTCTGATTCACGCACACAGAATAAGGCAAATAGGTCACAGACATCAGCAAAAGGTGGTTTTGGCACCAACTGTGGATCCATTCCAGCTCATAGCATGCAGATAATGTCTTTTGGTGCTCCAGATCCTTCAGTGTTTTCATTGCCATTCTGTGCATTGGAAAACCCAAACAAGCACAAGATGAAGTCCCGTGATAACAATAGAACTGTTCACCCCCACAAAAGCAGCTCTGAGACTGAAGTCTGCAGTGTGAACAGAAACCCTGCTGATTTTACCATACCGGAAGCTGGAAATATGTATATGATTGCAGGTGAAGCCCTTCGATTTGAAAAGGATGTTCCTTTTGCAAATGGATCTCACTCGCTTAAATTGGATGGGCGCAAACGACAGAGGAAGCTTCCTGCTATGAAAGACCATAGACGACCTCCAATGTCATGATTATCTGAAATTTCAATGCTGGTAGCTTTTTACAACCTGTATCATTTTCTGATTGATTAATTTTCATGTTTTGACTTAATGGACAAGTTAGATAGCTTCTTTCATAAAAGTTGTTGCTTGTTTTCATGAATTTCTTATTTCACTTCAGCAGGTGCAGTCTTGCTTCCCAGCCAGCTTCTGCAACATCAGAAAATGTCAAAAGCGTTATGAAGATCAGATAGCAACTGCTGAAATTGATATTAATTTTGGAACCACGAATCCATTTACTCCAGGTTTTGTTGAGTTCGAATCTCTGCAACTTAGTCATGGAAGCATGCTGAGTGATGATTGGGCATGTATATACCTAATATGCCTCGAGATCCACAAGTAACTGTCTATGCATGTACTTTTGCATTTCAGTCGTATTTTGGTGTGACTACCCTGCAAGGTTCCAGAAAAGCCTGACCTTTCAAAAGGACCTCCTTCTACTCCACTGATGGCTTTTGGCTCCAGTCTTGATCAGGAAGTGGGAATGGAAATAGGGAGAAGGGCATTAACAAGTATAATAATAGGACACCTCTTGCTGGAGATTACTAAGGTGTTCATCAAGTCAGCCATCGCCGGCTGTACTTCAGTGTTGTAATCTATAAGGTAAGAAAATTAAAAGGAGATTTGTAATCTTTTGGAACACAAGGGAAAGAGACAATGTGTTAGGAAGATTTGAGTAGCTGGAAACAGACCATAGCAGATCATGGAGATAAATCATTCTGATTAAACCCTATAGACTGTTATTTGGTTTCAATCAAAGAAATTCTTGAGAAGGATAGCTACTTGAGTAGTGCACCTTTTTAATATGTTTTTATAGGATTGATTTTGTTCCAATACCAGCCAGAGCATCCTTCGAAAGGTTGAGGCCTTGTCTAAGACTCATGTTCAAGAATTAAGGTTGATTTTCTGGTGAATCACAGTTCCCTTCATCAAGTGGCTACGCAGGAGCATGTTTGAGCGAACACTTCGGCAACCTGAATGGCGGAGCTTAGCATAGCTTAGCTTAGCTGTGCTCTTAAAGATATATTTTATACTGGAATTATAAAATGTCTTTTTTTGGCAACTTGTCAAAAAAGAGAGAACGCTATAGTTCATGATTTAGTCATTGTGTACAAGCTTGAATTCAGTGCTTCAATTTTTCATCTACTCTGCAACTACAAATTTACATTTAAAAAATATCTTGATATGTTTATTTAAGTCGGGGACCCTGCAGCTAGAGTTTTAGTGTTTAACTAAATTATTGATATGTCTTGTGCTGTGTGTTGAATTAATTTTTTTAATATAAAAAAATATTCAAAACTGCCAACATGTTTTTTAATAATTTTTTTAATTATAAATTGAAAATATAATATATATCAGATGATATCTTTAAAAAAAATATTGCGATGGGTGAGATATGGATTGACTTGGGTTAATTTATCAAATTTTTAATTGGGGTAAATAAACCGTGATAACTCTATAAAAAACAAATCAAAATGAATTATGAAATTCAATTCTTAATCAATATAATGTTTAAGGATAAAATTATAAAATATTAAATAAGAAAAAAGACTAAAAAATAACTCAATAACTTAAGCTAACTTTTTAAACTTGCAACCTGGATCATGAAACCGAGATAGTTTCATAAAAAAACAAATAAAAAAACAATTATGAGTTTCAATTCCAACAGATCTAATGTTGATAGTTGAAATTGAGAAAAAAAAAATCATACAACCAGAATAATTCTATAAAAAATAAATTAAAAAAATTATAAAGCTTGATTCCTAAATAAGATAATATTAAAAGATAAAACTAAAAAATAAAAAACGACAAAATATTATTATAGTGAATAGTATTTTGTGAATGTGGCTATAATAATTCAGCCGCACCTTATTATTATTATTTTTTGTTATTTGATGTGAAAGGAGGGTTTATTAGGGTTAAAATTAAAGCCATTAATTTCGGATTGAAAAGCTATTTATTATGAGATATTAACTAAGTTAAAAACTCTCATAAAAAAGGATTTTGAATCTTTAGCTTCAATGTAAATGTAAAGATCTTAGTCACATCATCATATTGAAAAAAAAAAAAACATATTTGCATTAACAGATGATAAAAAAATTCTCAAAAACCGAACTTATCTATTAATAAGTAAGATTTCTTATACTAAATATAAGAAAAGAAGATGGGAAAACAATTCTCTTTTAATTAGATTGCTGTTTAGCCGAGACACCTTTAAAAATCTTGTTACTAATTAAAGTTTTTTACTTTGTCTCAAGATCTATAAACAACAGTTGCTGATATATGTGTTATAAATAAAAACACCATTGCATGGTAGATCACATATATGCAAAAACAAAATTACGACAAATACAAATAAATGTAGTTAGGAGCACTTGAGCTCGTAGCCTAGCAGGGGGAAGGGACTTGTTCCCTTCCTCTGCACCCGGGTTCGATCATTTATGTGCATGCTTATCACCCCGCGGTGCCTTACCTGTCCATTGGACTTGCAGGGTGTTCAGTAAATCCGGGGATTATTTGTAGTAAGCGTAAGCTGGCCATTAATAGATGATAAAAAAAATCTCAAAAACCGAACTTATCTATTAATGAGTAAAATTTCTTATACTAAATATAAGAAAAAGAGATGGGAAAACAATTCTCTTTTAATTAGATTGCTATCTAGCCGAGACACCTTTAAAAATCATGTTCCCAATTAAGACTTATTACTTTGTCTCAAGATCTATGAACAACAGTTGTTGATATATGTGTTATAAATAGCAACACCATTGCATGGTCGATCACATATATACAAAAACAAAATTACGACAAATACAAATAAATGTAGTTAGGAGCACTGGAGCTCGTGGCCTAGCGGGAGGAAGGGACTTGTTCCATTCCTCTGCACCCGGGTTCGATCATTTCTGTGCATGTTTATCACCCCGCGGTGCTTTGCCTGCCCATTGGACTTGCAGGGTGTTCAGTGGATCCGGGAATTATTTGTGGTACGCGTAAGCTGACAATTAATAGATGATAAAAAAAAATCTCAAAAACCGAACTTATCTATTAATGAGTAAGATTTCTTATACTAAATATAAGAAAAAGAGATGGGAAAACAATTCTCTTTTAATTAGATTGTTGTCTAGCCAAGATACCTTTAAAAATCCATTTCCTAATTAAGGCTTTTTACTTTGTCTCAAGATCTATGAACAACAGTTGTTGATATATATGTTATAAATAGCAACACCATTGCTTGGTCGATCACATATATACAAAAACAAAATTACGACAAATACAAATAAATGTAGTTAGGAGCACTGGAGCTCGTGGCCTAGCGGGGGGAAGGGACTTGTTCCATTCATCTGCACTCGAGTTCGATCATTTCTGTGCATGTTTATCACCCCGCGGTGCTTTACCTGCCCATTGGACTTGCAGGGTGTTCAGTGGATCCGGGGATTATTTGTGGTACGCGTAAGCTGGCCATTAATAGATGATAAAAAAAATCTCAAAAACCGAACTTATCTATTAATGAGTAAGATTTCTTATACTAAATATAAGAAAAGGAGATGGGAAAACAATTCTCTTTTAATTAGATTGCTGTCTAGCCAAGACACATTTAAAAATCCTATTCCCAATTAAGGCTTTTTACTTTGTCTCAAGATCTATGAACAACAGTTGCTGATATATATGTTATAAATAACAACACCATTGCATGGTAGATCACATATATGCGAAAAAAAAAATACGGCAAATACAAATAAATGTAGTTAAGAGCACTTGAGCTCGTGGCCTAGTGGGGGGAAGGGACTTGTTCCCTTCCTTTGCACCCGGGTTCGATCATTTCTGTGCATACTTATCACCCCGCGGTGCCTTACCTGTCCATTGGACTTGCAGGGTGTTCAGTGGATCCAGGGATTATTTGTGGTACGCGTAAGCTGGCCCGGACACCCTAGCTTATCAAAAATAAAAAAATGTAGTTAGTAATCTTATTTCAACTTTGAAAGAGATTATTCTATATATTGCCTCATAAGTCTAACATGATAGTTTAGAGGAATAAACTAAATGGTTGGTCCTTTTCTTCTTCTTTTATATATATATATATATATATATATATATATATATTTGGATATTCTAAAATACATTTTTGAAATGATTAGGTTTTTAATAGTGTATGCTAAGAAACAAAACACAGGCCAACACGATCACATTGCAATATTAAGATGAAGGTTGTGTATTGTAGTATATCATGGCAAGAAAATAACCTTGAGGGGTCTATTTAGCTCAACTGATCAGGTTTTTGGTTTGTTTTCTGAAAATTACCAGTTTGAATCTCACAAATCTCAGGATCATTGGAGGCTTATATGTAGGTTATTAATTTCAGGGTTTGTGGAATTAGTTGAAGTACGCGCAAACCGGTGCAGACATCCACGTTAATAAAAAAAATAATAATCCTTGGACATATTACAAATAAAATGAGATAAAAAAAATTATAAGAGAAATGAGAATAGACAAATGATAAAAATTAAAAACAATCTTATAGATTAAGCTTCACACAATCCTATAATTCAAGTTTACATAGTCACACATATAGTAAGTAGTATTGTTTTAGTGTTGGTTTAGGAGTGTGGTTACGGTTGCTTTTCAAAATGTTTTCCGTATTGAAATACATCAAAATAATTTTTTTATTTTTAAAAAATTATTTTTGAGATCAGTGCATTAAAACAATTCAAAACATAAAAAAAATAATTTTTAACAAAATAAATAAATTTTTATAAAACATGGTTTACACTGCGTTACTACAGTCCATCTAACATGTAAAATTTCAGGACTCCATTAGAATATTAAAACTATACAATATATAATTAATCGAGTCTGACATAAGAATAAAAGTTCATGCTGCAGTCCTTTTCGTGTATGGTGCCTTCCATTAATTTTTAATTTCTTGTTCTTTATTTTAAAATAAAATAAGTGTTCCAGAATGTGTCCTCTTTCGCTATAAGTATTTCTTTCAGCCTGTACAATTATTTCTGACAACTTTGATCTCAGATGGTGACATGTTGAATTGTGTACAGTTTTCCTTTCTCTCATTAAGAGTGGTTAGGGATGTCTCTTTTTGTGTTTATGCTGGGTTGTTTAAAAGGGTTTTGAAAAAAAATATATTAATTTTTTTTTATTTTTTAGTTTTAAAATACTAATATAAAAAAATAATTATAATGTATTTTGAAATAAAAATACTTTTAAAAAATATATTATAAAGTAATATCAAACACATATTAAAATGAATTTCAAATTTAATTAATTATGAGATTATGTTGCATTAATTATATGACCCACTTAAAATTAATTAATTAAATTTGTGTCAAAACCCTAATAAACCTACTCATATGAGGACAAACATAAACTTCCATTCACATTAAACCTAGTAACTACTCATATTATAACAAACATAAACTTCCATTCACATTAAACCTAGTAACTACTCATATTATAACAAACATAAACTTCCATTTACATTTGTTAATATTGTTTAAATAAATCTATTAAAGAATATTTTAATTTATAAAAATTTAAACTTATGTGAGATATCAAGATCTGATTTATATTATAATTTAATACACCTCTTCT
This sequence comes from Populus simonii, assembly GCA_007827005.2. Classification (NCBI taxonomy): domain Eukaryota; kingdom Viridiplantae; phylum Streptophyta; class Magnoliopsida; order Malpighiales; family Salicaceae; genus Populus; species Populus simonii. Next base: position 3,374,737 of record CM017481.2, read on the forward strand.
AGTAAAAATATTTGAATTTGAACTTGTACAGACCTACATTATCTTATGAAGATTCAAACTTGTAATTCCTTAATTAACAAAACTTTGATACCATGTCAAAGAATTATCTCAAACTAAAAATTTAAACTGTTCGGTCAATTTATTAGATATGATTTATATTATTTTCTAATAAAATTAATAATTAATTAAATTACAGCTTTCTATTCGTTTTCTTCATGAGAGGAAAAGATTCATTCAATAAAAAAGTTAAATGACAATAAGCCAATTACAGAAAAGCAGAGGCTAAGGGGCCAAAACAGCAGAAAGAGACTGAAAAGGGGCACAAGGATCACCAAAAGAGCATGCATGGAGGCTTGCTTGATATGGAAGCAAAAGGTGGATGAGCGAGAACGAAAGTGCTCCGAAAATGCTGTTAATAAATCTGGAAATTGATACAATGCATCTCATTAATTTGCTGTTAATGAAAATTTTCAATAAAATGATTAATTTTCATTAATCACACCTTAATTACTCCCCTAATTCTCATGCATTTAATTTCAGTCAAATGACTATTCAAACTGATGATCAGTTGTCCTTCTTCGATGCCTTCCAAGATATATAGACTTCTTCATCATCATCAGGCATGTAGCTCCTAGCTAGGGCTTCTTTTTCTTCTTCTTAATCTCTCTCCTTAGACTAGTTTAATTAGTATTAATTTGCATTTAATTACAGTCTGCATGCAAATTCAAATCGATGATATTGTTAAGCCCGATTGATCTAATATATCGCATGCCCATGCCAGCTGAAAAACCCTTTATTCCAAGAACTTATTCTCCTACTGGCCTTTTCTTTTCTTCATTCCACATGAATAATTTCATGTTTTCTTCCACTTTAATAATTAATAATAGTAAATACTATAGTGCGAGAGAGAGAGAGAGAGAGAGAGCGTGTGTGTGTGTGATTTTTGGTTTTTAATTTGTAGTAATCTCTTTATGCGTGCAAACATGTACATATATCATATACAGTATCAGTAGACGTTCAAAACCTTAAGATCCATGGATTCCCCATCTAAGCTTATATCCTAAGATGGAGATCTTGATCAGCTAGCTAGGAACAATAAATTCTACAGCTACGAGGACGTGACCCTTGGTGATAAGAAAAACTGCATCACCACACATGCATGCGCCATCGCCACCGGCACCTGATCATTCTTACACTAATAATTTCTGATTCCCTTCAAAACCCTACTGTAGGGCTGCAATTTTATCCGATCATCTCCACCGACAACCTCTCAGATAACACCATTTATGGCATATATTCCACTAGCTAGGACCCACTTAATTTCCTCGCTTTCTATTAATAAAAACGCTAAAAGATTTCAGTTGGAATTAATAAAAACATTAAAAGATTTAACAGTACTTGTAGTTTGGTTTGTAAAATTAGCATATGTATAACCAAGAAATTAAGCATGAAATAGTGTTTGGATTATGAAAAAGAACTACCTCAAATGTTTTTTTTTCTCATTAACAATATTCTTATCTTTTTAATGAGTCCTTTTGTTTTTTATTTAATAATTATAATTTTATCTTTTAAAATTAACGTTTGCTAAACTACAAATTAATATTTAGAATTATGAATATGCGAGTCATTGCAAAAACATTAAAAAAAAAATGTTACGTGAAGGAAAAACACAATTCATTATAGGTTGCAATAGTTACTCATATTTTTTTTTTCTTTTAATTTTTCTTTATCACTTGAATTTTTTTATTCTCAATTTAATTCTTTCTTGTTAAGTTGATTTGAGATTAAATTTGATATTTTGTTTTAGTTTTTTATAAATAGAACTCTCGCGATGTTAAAAGTAAATTTTTTACTCTACATTAATATTTGATTCAGCAAATTAAAATTTAATTTCATTGATTTAAACCAATTAAAATTTTAGAAATTCAATTAATTTTAAATTGAAACAACATTCAACTTCTTCTTTGTTTTTTTATATATAATAAATAACATCTTTATATATGTTAGTTTCTTAGCTCAATCTTTGATTGAAATAAAAAAATTTATTATCATTTAATATAACAAATATAATTCTCAATTTATTTTATACAAATTTCTTAATTTGTAATTAAAATTTTTCTTGATGATAAAAAAACCATTAATAACACCTGTATTTTTATTTTTATTTTTTGAGTTAAAAAAACTCAAATATTCCTCAGCGTAGCACGGGGAATCGTTATATAGATATACATATAGAAAGTTGAAAGCAGTAGAATAAAGTTTGCTCTTAAGCTTTTCTCAAGGATAAAAAAGGGGGGGAAAGCATGCTTTGAGAAGAAGGAAAGAAAGAAAGAAAGAAATATTGTTCTTGCAGGCAAAGAATGTAAATTAAATAAAACATAATTAATAGTTCATGAATCTGCTGTTCATATTGTCCTATTCTTTGTCAAGTAAGTGGTGAATAAAATAAGGATCGTTAAACGAAGATCAATAATAGACAGTGCTCATGGGACATCCTGTCAGATTGTTGAGAAAGACATAGTAGCAAGAACAGACAGCGTCAGTAGTAAAGAAGATTCTTAATCTCATCAATGATCATAAATTACTCAACAAGTGTGCTTAGCAACTAGCAAGAAATGGAAGGATCAGAGCTGGCCAAAGCAAGTTAACCTAACCAGTTAATTAAGACTAAAAAGGAAGATTCCATGCAAATTTCATAATTTAAACCCAGTTCTTAATCAACTTTTGGATCATTTTTAGTACTGGTGTATGCTGAATACTATTACAGATCTACTACTTGAGTGGAAATATCTGGTTAAAGGCAAATTCCAGCGCAAAGCCATTTTCAGCGTGGCCTCTCTGGTGTAACAAGCTGGTGTCCTTGGAAGATTCTATTGATTAAGATGCTGGTTCAATTTAATAATTGATCAGTATGGCAGATTCCAGCGCAAACCATCTTGCTTAGAAGCTCAGATGAGATCCTCCTTTGGTCAAATCAGTAAGGCATTTCAGTTTTATTCATTAATTAAATGCCTGCTGCTTTTTCTATTCTTGTTTTCCTTTTATACCTCCCTCTTTCTTTTTGTATTCAACCGCTGTGCTCCTTTTTTTCTTTTCTTGCTAGCAGACAATATTAATATAATCTTCTTGTCTATTATCCAAAAGAAAAAAGTTTTCTTGCTGCTTTTAATCCAAGAGTCTATGCTAATAGGTTATGGATCAAATTCTCGAGTACAAGATTCTGTTTTTTGTCTGAGTTAATTTTTAATTTTGTCTTTTATCTCGAGCGTAATGCAAACAGCCAAGCAGCAAAATCCCAATCATGCAAGCTGTGTAGTTTCTTGGTGATCTCTCATATTATTATAATGAAAGACAGCAAATATTTTAATGATATACATGAACGAGTAAGCTGCTGCGCATGCTGATCTTCAGAGGCAACCAAATAAAACAGCCCATTAGCCATTATTAAGAGATAAAGCAGCCCTGTGCTTGAGAAGATCCGGAGGAGGGTGAATGCCAGAAAGTTTCCTAGCTAGCCTCACAAAGTTTCCTGCATGTGAAGTGGCTGGCGCCTGGCGGTGTAAATTACATGCATAAATGTATTTCTTAATTTCAGCCATTTCTTGCCATCAAATTCCCTTCCCCACCAATGTCTCTGCAATAATTTCGAAACCCAGCGCGACCTGTTCATAAAGCCTGACTTTGCACACATAAAAAGTGGAAATTAAGGGTCCCGTGACCTCTCAGAGATTGATTCCATCGGGAATTATTCATCGATACTGCAGACCCTACTTGGTTTTTTGATAGACAAACAAGACCCCTTTGGCTTTGAGATTTTTCTAATTGAGAGATTTCGTTTTGATTTCCTAGTTCAAGCCGCGTCCTCAATGATTTAGGTATTTATTCTCTCTCTCTCTCTCTCTTCTTTACGGTGATTTTTTCAGAGTTTATTTGATACTTTAATAATAATTATTTTTAAAAATAATTTTTATTTAAAAAAATATTAAAATAATTTTTTTATTTTTTAAAATTTATTTTTAATATTAGTACATCAAAATAATCTAAAATCATAAAAAAATTATTTTTTTTTAAATTAAATATTTTCAAGATACTTTTAAAACACAAAAAATAAATATATTTTTAGAATCAAAGTTTATATATATCTTTTTTAAATTACAAGTTTTATTTTGTTTTATCAAATGCTACCCTTCTATCATGATTTCATCCAATAATGAAAGTAATTTGGAGCATCTGATTTGCGCTTTAAACGACATGTGTTATGATTTTGTTTGGTACATGCTTAGAATTATTTATTTACGGATGGAACTCCAATTATTCGAAAAAAAATAAAGAAAATGACTGAAATGGGATTTTAGTAAAGGTATAAAACTCGTTTTGGTAATAAATAAATTGAGTTAACTCGAATTCATTCTAGTTAATTTAAAATAATATTTTTTTAAATAAAAATAAATTTGAATCTTTTCTAAATTTTAATTATATTTAACAATATTAACTTTTATATAGTTAAATACAGATAAATTAGGTTGTCCCATCAAAACAATATTATCCAAAAGAAAAAGAACATGCTTAGAATTATTTATTTATGGATGGAACTCCAATTATTCCAAGGAAAAAAAAATAAAGAAAATGGCACAAATGGCTAAATTAGGATTATAATAAAGGCATAAAACTATGACCCTTCTTGACTATAAGAAGATTATGTAAACTGGGTTAAATTTAATTGATATAAATTAATATTATTTTTTCAAAAATAAAAATTAATTCAAATCTTATCTAAATTTTAACCGAATTTGATAATATTGACTTCTATCTAGTTAAATACGGACAAATCTCATCAGGTTGTCCCATCAAAACAATAAAAGAGAAAAAAAAAAAAAGAGAAATATTCTATGAAAAAAGAGAGTCCACGATACAAGTGCTCCACTCATCGAGTCCACCACGGGCATGGATTTTATTAAGCCATGCCATATACTTTTCAGTTGTCATCCATTTTATTTTATTTTTAATCATTATCATGAGCTGAATCCGTTTCACATTGTGGAACAGCAACAATGATCGATGCGTACAATAATTATGTTTGGTGGTAGTCAAAATGTGATAGTATTATTTTGTAGCTGATGGTGAATACCTGCAGACCCTAGCTTCTTTATAAACTAGACCTTGTCCACAGAAATACCCCTTTTTTGGGCTACAGTGTATATCCTCTGAGCATATACATTGCCCCTCCAAGGCACATCCATCAGCTTTCACTGCTTCTTTACCATATAATATCTCATCTGACCATTCACCGGAGAACATGTTCTTAGGGTCCAGTTGCTTCTTTGCTGCTAGAAACTTGCTGAAATTAGGATACTTGTGCTGCAAATCCAAGAATGCCAAATTCCTGTTCTTAGCCCAATGTGGTTTTGCCCCATACTTGAAGAATGCCATTTGCTCCACTTCTTCCCATACATCTTGGTTTAGCCTTGGAGTTGAAGAATCATCAGCACGATAATAGTTAAAATCAAGGACTATTGAGTCCTCAGATTGGCCTAGATATGCCTGAGAAGCCTTGATGAAACGTATCAGGAAACCATTGTAGATGTCAACCCCGCAAAAGTTCTCTGGTTTAAGGTCTCTCAGTTTCTTCACATCGCGGAGAAAATCTCCAAATTTTAAAGCAGGAAATATTGCTGTTGTCTCGTAAAAGAACAGACCACCGATTCTTGGATCCCACGCACAAGAGGTGTCGATCTTTGTTGAATATAAACATGAACCTGAGGTCTGCATTTTTCCCTGATGACCCACCACTGGATAGCCTGTAAAGATTAGGCCATTCTTCAATCCGTTGGCCACTAACTTCTTAAACCCCACAAATGTGGTTGCCAAGGCACACTTTCCATTCACATTACGCGCACTCTCCAGTAATTTCTCTGCATATTTTCAAATCCATATATAAGTGGAAAAGAGAATCCTTTTTGGCATGCATTTGACGACAACATAATTAGAAGCAGAAGAGAAAGAAGAGCAGTACCTGATGATCTAGTTGCTTTGGAGACCACAATTGAGTTAGGCTGAAATCCAAGGAAATCATATTCTCCATTACCAGAGGTGCTTAAGGGAACTCTGTAATCATATCTGTACACAGCTGTATGCCTTGATGGGTACCAAGTAACATCAGCAAATTCATATTTCTTACCATGATCCATGAATATATCCTCTATGTGAGCATCATCTGTGAAATTATATGCTACGCTTCTTTTGAATGCTGGCTCTAGAGACAGCTTCACCTATTAGTCATTTAGGATTTGTTGTTATTCAATAAATTCACCAAGTAGAAAAATTGAACATCATGATCATAAAGTTGGAGTCTAGGATGGTTACAAAATGAAAGCATTTGAAACTAACCTTGGAGATGACACCGAGCATTCCCAATGATACTTTCGCTGCATTCAAGAGGGGATCTTTGGCTCCAATTCTGATAAGTTTAGCATATCCTTCAGACTCTCTTGCAGGGACGATAAGGTTAAGGCCAATAACATGGTCGTGGACGGCTCCACCTTTTCCCCACCAAGAACTCCCATGTGCCCCAGTACTAATTACTCCTCCAACACTCACACCCTCCCAATATGGTGCTGGCACCAAGCTCAATCCAGATCGCTCAACCTCATCGATAAGCTCGCGTAGACCTACGCCCGCATCAGCTGTCACGGCTAAATTAGCGGCGTCAATTTCAATGCTAGAATTATACTTCAATGTGCTTATCAACATTGAGTTGCCATGCTGTGCATCATCTGGGCAGGCCAACTTTGGTATTGTGTGCGAAAATCGGCTAACCACCTTCACCTTGAGGTTATTTTGATTAGCATGTGCAACAGCTAACCTCAGCTCTTCTTCTGTCGTAGGGTAAGTGATGCTTGGAACATGACAATCTTTTCTATCATTCCACACACCATAGGAGTTGTAAAGGGTGCAGCCATTGTCGTTGCACTGAACCGGGGGCGGTGGCAGCATGGCACGGGTCATGGTCAGTGTGACTGGACCCCAAATAGTGAGGTGCAAGGCACCAAGGAGCCACCGGAAGGAGAACATGGGGCCTCGGTTTAGATTTCTGATTTTGGTTAGGTGAAGTCTCCTATAAAAGGGAATTTTATTGCAAGACAAAGCTTTGAAGGGAGATTCTAATGGGGTCTCTAACATGAATTATACGCCAAGATTGGTTTATTAAAAAAAACAAAAGTGTGGACACAGATTTGGATTATAGGGATACTGCTACCTTGTCTTCTGCAGAAGTCATTTGACTTTTTAAGTATTTGAGAGAGTCGTGGTTCATTTGGAGATATCATTGTGTCTAGGAATCTAGAGATGGCAGCTATATCCTATTATTTACGATTGTAATTGCATCCACGGAATGCCCATTGACCCCACTCAATCTGGCAAAAACAGTAATTGCAAAATTTTAGATATTATTTCCCAATGTATCCATGAAATCATAGCAAATTATAGTATATGAACTTAATTTGTCATATTTTTTATTTAATTTTTAAAAATTACTAGAGTCATAAATTTTAAGTCTATTAGAGATTTATATAGTCTAAATATGCAAATTAGATTTATGTATAACTATTCAAAAAGTAATTATTGATATTAACATAAAAACTTTAATTTTATTTGAAAAATATGGCATAATCATATATTATTTTAATAATTTTTTAAATATAGTTTAATTATAAAATACAAAAAATGAAATAATTAAAAAAAAAGTGTAAGGCCTAAAAAAGGCAAAGCAAATGAAAAACAAATGAAAAACATGCTGTACATTTGAATAAACAACATGTTACCCACTGTAACAATGGAAAATTGGGGTCTAGATAATTTAAACTCTAAAAACCTAAATTTTAGCATTTTCACCTTAAAACATAACAAGAGTCTAAAAAAAAAAAAATTTATTAACCCTAAAACACTTTCTAATTGGTAAAAATAAAAAAATCAAATCAAACAAAATAAAAAAAATTGAGCCATGATCTATCTTTTAGCATAATTAAAGAATAAAATTATTTTTATTGAACTTTCTTATCCGAGACAACTCATTGACATCTAAATCTATTTTTTATATATAATTAGAATGTAGTTGGCCAAAACTATTTTTTTTTTCTTTTTGCTAAGTTTCCCTCCACTCTTAGCATTCAGAGATAGAAACATAATAAAAATAAAATTTAAGAATTAAATATAAATATAAAAAATCACACAGACCAAATATAAAAAAATTATAAAATTAAGGGATCATATTGTAAAAAATTGTAAAATTAAGAGACAATATTATAATTTGGGGCGTCTAAATTTTGCACATGGCCCTACGGAAAAAAAAAACACAAAACAATTTTATTTTTTTATAAGTTTATTTTGTAATTTGTAATTATAATTTTAGATATCTATTTTGGAGAACTCAGGCTTTGATAATCTTGAATTTTGATGTGTAGTCTATGTTATAATGCGTGCTGTCCAGTACTACTAACTGTACGTGTGATCTGTTCATCAGAATAATTTCTTTTGATTAGTTTAAACTTTATAAAGCAAGCAAATCATGATACAATCGCGCTTAAACGTTTCCTACGACAAGTTGCATTAATGGTGGTATTATATAATTTACTTAATACAACTACAAGACAACTCAGCTAGTTCATTGTTCATATGAACCATGCCGGTAACCCCCCCATTTTCTTTTCTTTTCTTTTTCATTTTCAAAGTTTTATATCCTTTCAATTGAGTTTTTCTCTTAAATTAATTTTGAAATTATAATAAAATTATCAAATTGAAATGTTCAGCACAACAAAAAATCAAGTCTAGTTTAAATTATTGACAATTGTTTTGGATGAGAGTAAGAGCCTCGCACAAAAAAAAAACAATAGAGAAAGTAGTTATCGCAATAGTCAAGTTTGGTGTCAATATATTTCACTTGACAAGAAAAGTTTGTGGTGGTGAATATGCTTTATAGTCAATCGGATAATTACATGTGGCATTGCTTTTATTAATGCAAATATATTTATTATTTATAAATGTTTTCTTTATTTTTAATATTTATTTATATCTAATTAATGAATTTAATATTTGATTAATAAATCTAGAGTAAAGATAAAGTTATTAGAATAAAAATGTTTTACTAAAGAAATTATAAAGTTATTATAATTATAAGAATTCTATTGTATCAAATCATTGTTCCTAAATGCTCCTGGTCGATGCTCTATTAAGACTAGATGTTAATTAAAATCATTAAAACTGATACATATTATGTGTATTCCTTTATAAAATGAAGCATATTTTCTCATAATATGAAGTATAAGGAATACCTTAAACAAATATGTTGGTGCTTATTAGAAAATATTTATATCGAACTGACCCACATGAGTATTCTGTATGGAGAGATCACTCGTAACTATGAAAAGGCTCATGTGATAATTGTGTAAGTGATCCTTAAACTTGAGATCTTTAAGTTATTTTATATAGAAAATGTTATGCTTTGATCTTAATTACATGTTGTCCCAATAAAACGTAACAAATAACCATATATTAGATATAACATGAGTTATATGAAGATATTTGAATATCATTAGAGGATTCATCACCCTAAATGAATTAGAAAAAGAATTCCACATGTTAGTGCTGAAAATAAATATGATTTAATAGAGCAAACACACTTTATGCTATTATAACAAAAGCTAAAGGAACTCAGTGCTTCACTATGCAAACACTCATATTTTACTATGGATTTCTATAATAAAATTACCATTTTACCCTTAAATTATTAACATGGGGGCTTAGCCTTTAGGCCCATTTATGCCCGACTTTCTTCTAGGGGGCCACGCACTGGACTTGGCCTCTTTCTTTCTTTTTCTTTTTATTTTTTTCAATAAAAAAATTAACATGTTAATTCATTTATTCTTAAATTCCGACATGGTTATTAAACAATATTATAATAAATTTTTATTTGAATTTTTATTATTTATTATGTGTGTGATAACAACAATAACAACAAAAATAAAATAATAATAATTGCTCATGAAAATTTGATTAAACTCATTTATTTGTTTTTTATATCTACAGTTTTTTTAGCTTTCAATCACATACTATTTTTATATTCTTTTATTTTTAATAAAATAATGATTCAAGTTTAAAACATGTTTTCACTAGTATAAACAAGAGGTATGTTAATAAGAAAATTGATTCCAGACTTGTGAAATATATGTTTTATACTTATTTGAAATGCTTTATATTTTTAACAAGAAAACAATATTTTTTTATAATTAAATAAAATAATTTGTAGAGTTGCATGTAATATGAGATTAAATATCTTAATATGTATTTTTATTTTAGTTTTTTGATTTAATCTTTGGTTTAATTCAACAAGTTTATTATTATTATTTATTGACATATATAATTTTTGATTGATTTTATTGAACATATGTATCAACTTTTTATTTTGCAAAGAAACTTTTTCTTGATTAAACAAAAAATTTAAAATTGATTGTATTTTTAAATTTAATAAAAATGCTAAAAAATAATATGCAACTTAAACATTTTTTTATATATTCAAAAAGATTTTTAGTCCCCCGTAAGTATGCAAACTAATACTTCACTAAACCGCTTGTAATCATTAAACTAATGTAGGTATCATTCATTGGGATACGTACGCTTTCGTTTTTTATATGCTAAATATTAATCACACGAATTTTTTTAATTTCCATATCTATGCTCGTTACTTGATATTTGGATCTATGTCATCATCAGTACTTTAATGATAATTAATTAATTATTCCAGCGTCCATTAGCTCTTCCTTTTTTTTTTTCTTTGTTGACTTTCATTCTTTTCCCCCAATTGATCAATATCTAATAAATGATTTGATAGTTGAGGAGACGTACTTTTTTTCTTTCCATTTTTGAGTTTAAACATTGAAGCAAATTATTAAATTTCTGAATATAATAAATCGATTTGAATCACGAATGCATTTCGTGTGGTTTAATTTCGTGTGAAATTTGGTATATCAGTGCTAATCTATATAAAAATCATGAATACATTTCAACTTGGTCTGCTTAAGTTTTGATTTTGTATAGTTTTATATTGTGTACTTCATTAGTAGGGTTTTATATTTCTTCATTGTAATTAGATTAATAGTTAGGTTACAATCTATGTAGCTAAAACTCTGACCACACTAATCAGGTTTTTTTTATTTTATATATATATATACACACACAGTGACGGAGGCAAGGGGGCTAGCAGAGGCCCCAGCCTCAACAAGAAAATTTTTCCAACCTCTCCTTTATATAAAATAATTAAAATTTTAGACATACAAGATTATTCAAGAAATTTTACTGTTTAATTGGGCCCTCCTAATTTCTCTCTCTCTCTCTCTCTATATATATATATATATATATATATATATATATTCTCGCTTTCATTAAAAAAAAAAAAAAAAGTAAATCGATATGAGAAATACGTCATTAATATTGTCCAAAAAAGAATTCCGTCTTGTTTGATTAGCTATACACACTGGGAGTGGTTGAAACAAGTTCGTGAAAGACAGGGAAAACCAAGATCTATGAATAAGAGAAGATGATAGGAAGATGAAGGATATTCACTTCCTTTCTTTTGGGTATATTCAAACTTTAAATTCTTCAAAGAAAAAATATTTTCACAATTCAATCCCAGAAAATTAAGTTATCATTGCGCACTCATCATGGTATTTAAGGATCAAAGATGATTTACAGGTTTTCGCACCAACTAGAGGCCTCTTGCCATTAAACCTAGACATGAAGAAAACAAGCAACAAGTTGAACACTTTGAAAGACTCAAGCGGACTAGATATTAAGGTAGAAAAGGACATTGTTTTTCATAATCTTATTTATGATGATGAGATAGAAATAGATTTATATTCTTTATTAATTTGTAATATTTATTTTAATGATGATTATAATATTAATTATGGAATAAACAATGACACTAATTGCAATGATTGATGATGTTATTAATGGTGTTCTCATTGTAAGCTAAAGGTTGAGCGTAAATAAAACATAAAAGAGAGGTTTAACGAAAAAAAAATTATTGATTTATGTTATATTAATCCTTTTAATTATAAGTTTATTATTATCATAAATGTAAATTTATTCAAGAATTATATTAATATAACACATATTAATAAAAACAAGATTAGAATTTATAATTTAATACTTTAAAAGAAGAGCCAAACATGCAAGCTTGAAATTGCATATTCACATGCACTAATGGCAGTGTTTGGTAATGCAACTAGAAAGTGCTTTTAAATTTTTTTTAATATTTTTTATTTTTTATTTTTGTTTTAAATTAATAAATTTTTTATATTTTTAGATCATTTTGATATACTTATGTCAAAAATAATTTTTTAAAAATAAAAAAATATTATTTTAATATATTTTGGAATAAAAAACACTTTAAAAATAACCACTATCACACTTCTAAATACCCTCTTAGGCTCTGTTTGTTTACTGGAAAGTAGTTTTTTTTTTTAAAGGAATTCCGGAAAAGTGAATTATTTTCCGATGTTTGGTAGTGTAATGAAAAATAAATTGAAAAACACTTTCCAGTATTTGGTTATGTTATGGAAAATGAACTAGAAAATAATTTATTAATAATTTATTTTTTTTCAAGTTTATTAAAATAATGAGGAACAAATCTTACAAATTAAAAATTGAATGAGAATGAAATTGAAAAAAAATATATAATTTCATAAATTATCTCAAATAAAATAAATAATAATTAAAATAATAAATATCAAATCTAAAAAATAAAAAAATTGAAAGATGAAGAAATTAAAATAATAATAATTTCATAAATTATTTCAAATAAAATAAATAACAATCAAAAGAATGAGGATCAAATTTGATAGATAAAAAATTTCAATTAAAAAATGATAAGGGAAAAGCAAATGATAATTATAAAATTAAGGATCAAAATTAATATAAAAATTAAATTTTAAGGGATGAAATTGAAAAATAAATATCAAAACAAAATATATATAACAATCAAAAGTTTGAGGACCAAATTTGATATAATTAGCAAATAATATGATATTTTAAATTTTTCACAACTTCTAGAAAATATTTTCCATCTAAAATAAAAGGAAAACACTTTCCTGAAAACCAAGCCAAATTTTTCTTTGACTAGAAAGTGTTTTTTGTTTATTAATTTTTTTAATAGCAAACAAACACAAAAAAATTTAAAAAATAATTTCTCAAAAACTAGTGAAAAACAAACACAGCTTTAGATTTATATTTTTTTTAATCAAGCAAGTGTGCCAATCCTCTAAAACCCAGCACCTCGTTTCTTGTTATATTACCCTTTCAATTTTGTTAACAATTTTCTTTTATTTTGAATTAAATTCGTTATAAATAAAAATAATTAAAATTAAATATTTTCCAAATTTCCATTGTTTTCAAATAAGATTAGTGCTTTTTTTTTTATCACAGTATTAATAATTACTTTGTGAAATATTGTTATATATGAATCTAATATGCAAGATTTATAAAACAAATATTTGAATGTGAATATTAAATGAGAATAAAATATTTATGTTGTTATTTTTATTGTAAATATTTTACATAATATTTTTGTATTTTCTAGTTTTTTTCTTTTATTATGTATGAATTATTGAGTTATGATTTTTTTTTGTATTTATTAAACCTTGCTTTTCGTATTGTGATAAGCTTATATTTAAAAAGTAATTATTCTCATAAACATGTTTTTATATATAAAAAAAGAAATAAATGAAGAAGGAAGGGGAGTTTTAATTGAAAAGATATATTTTTCCAGCCCTCATTAATTCATATAATTGAGATTTTTGTAAATAGTTTTTAGATGATTTTTAGTTTTTTATTAAAAATATGCTACTAATAAAAGAACATATATATTTTTATTAAAATTAAAATAAATTCATAAGAAAATGAAAATTCATCTAATAAAATATATTGTCTTTGAGAATTTAAATTGTTATTTTTCTTGCAAATATCTATTTTAATTGCAACAAAACTAAATAAAAAGTTTATTTTGAAAAACTATCATGCCGCGTCACATAGGGAAAAAACTAATAATGAACCTGTGCAATAACTTTTAATTTCTCAATTAAAAAAAATTAAAAAACGCATCCATAATAATATTTAAAAACTCTATCCATATGTTTATGTGCTCCTAAGTAATAATAAATTTGAAATATTATTTTCGTGCAGGAGTTTCAGGAGCTCATTTTTTCTCTACGGTAATGTCAGCTCCAACGCCGCTAATGCCCGCTCCGCTGGAAAGCCGTTGAGCTCCATCGCCACCTCTACCACTGCCTCCTCCGACAAGCGAAGGGCTAATAAGATTTTGGTTGCCGGGTTTGCCCCTCCTTTGTTTTTCAAATTTGCCACCACCCGCGTATTAATTCGGGTACTGAGCAAACCTGGTGTGATGGCGCGTCGGATACGAGTGAATGTACGAGAAAATATAGAGCAGAAAGTTGCTCGGATTCCAAGCCTTTGGTAAGTTGCAGCTCAGCCATGTGGAGGAGTTCTTGGAGGTTGGTGGACTGCACTAGTGGTGCCAATTGTTGTAAGAAGGTGGAGCGTTGATTCAGGTCAGGTTTAGGACGTTTGGGTTGGTATGGGGTGGGGAGTTTGAGAGAGGGAATCTGCCTTGGGTGAAGCTTTGAGAGGTTGTAGTGGAGAAGGAAGAGGAAGAAGAGGATTCAGCTTGAGGGGATTTTTGGTGGGGTTGGTTAGAATGTTGCTGGGGAGGATGTGGTGGTGGTGCTTGTTGTGGTGGGAGGTAGAGGGAGAAAAGGTGGGTTAGGAGTGGTGGGACTAAGATTAGTTTATGTGCATTCATTGGCGGAGGAAACCACAGGAAAAGAGTTGAGGTGGCTTGGATTTTTAGTTTTGGGTGGTGGGTTTTATGGTAGCAAAGAGACAGAGAGCTTGGTTTCTTGGGGAGGGTGTTTTTAAGCCATTGCAGTGGTTGTTAAAGAGTTCTGAATTATGGAAGAAAGGGCGGGAGGTTATGGAACAGAGTCCTTTCGACAGAGAAACAGTGCAGAGATGCCGGCGAGTGTGTCCTTGACTGGGAGGAGGTGGACGGGACAGGCTCCAGAAAGATCAAACAAATTACAGTGTCATTTCCATCTTTGAGGCGGAGGAGGTGGACGGGACAGGCTCCAAAAAGATCAAACAAATTACAGTGTCATTAATTTCCATCTTTGAGGCGTCGATCATGCAAACTTTAGATGAAGAGGTCTCGCTGTGCACAATAAAGAGTTGCAGCAACTCTCTCCCTTGCTGTCAATCTTGTGTTTCCTACCCTGGAACTGTATTTAAACTCACCTTCTTCTTCGCAAGGATTACATCTCATCGACTAAAGGGATTTTTATGAGATTTTTTTGTTTCTCTTTTCAGAAACTAACTAGTGAGAAAGGATAGATCATATAGTACAGTTATAATGACCATCACCAATCAATGGATCCTTCCACGGCTACTTTTCCTTTGTAAGATTAGAGGTAAGTTGATAAAAATATTCTTTCGAATAGTATAAATATAATATTTTTTATTTATGTATATTGTCACCACGTCACTACGGACATCACGACTGTTTTAAAAATAAATCTTAAAAAAAAAATGAATTTCTGGATCATGTTCTTTTATGAAAAATTATCTTGTTTAAAGATTTGTCATTTAATATTATGATCACTAGAAATTCTAACTGGTCAGTAAAGATTCTATCTTAAATTAATATTGTACTGGATTGGTTACGTAAAAAAAAAGATATTATCACCCCTTAAACATCCTGCCTGAGGCAGTTTGCATTGCTGGTTCTGTCTTTGGTGTCAGTAAATATTCGATTATGGATATTTCCAACACGTAGCTAAAAATAAAATAAAATAAATTTAAATCAGTAATGTTATTCCTGACTCTGGTGTCACTGAATAATCCAATAAAATAAATTTATTTATTTATTTTCATGTGCATATTCTTTTATTTTTTTACGTAGCTAAAATAAAATAAAATAAATTTAAATCAGTATTTTTATTCCTGACTCTGACATCAATAAATAAACCAATAAAATAAATTTATTTTTTTATATATATTTTTTTTGTTTTTTTAGGTTGGGTCCAGCTCAATCCATATGAATTGGGTTAGACTCAGTCAGCCCGGCCCAGTCACTAGCCCAAGCCAGTGACCCGGCTGGGCAAAAGCCGGATGCACGCGTAAAGGTGCATGAACAGTGCGAAGGTAATAAATTACCTTCGCACAGTGTTCTTGCACCACTTGAATTTCAAAGAATGTAAAAGGGGGATGAAGAACGGGCGTACCTGCTTCTGGAGACGGCGAAGAAGGTTGCAACGCTGCCTACTGCTTCCCTTTGTCTTCCTTCTGCGTTAACTTGTCTGCGTTTTCTTTTGCTTTCTCAGCAGCTTTTGGAACTAAGAAGATGATGAAGAGGCCAGCCTGCTGTGAATTTGTTTTGAATGATTATGGGTCTTTCTTTTTCTGTAAGGACGAAGGCAATGCCAGAGCCAATACTCGTCTCTGTGTTGCTCCTCTGCCTTTCTCTCCTTCTCTGTATAATCCCTGTTTTTTTTTTCTGCGTCTGTGTGTCCCCTGTTTCGTCCCCTGCCCCCTGCCCCCTGTTTCTTTGTTTTTTTTCTTTTTTCCTTCCCCTGTGTTATTCGTCTTCCACTCGTCCTCTGTTTTTTTTTGTTTCGGTTCGTGATCTGCCCCCTGCTTCTCCCGCTCGTCCCCTTTTCTGAGGCCTTTCTCTGGCTTTTATAAAGCCAGAGAAGGTCTGGTGTCCCTGCCTCCAGAAATGGTGGGCATCGTGGAGGCGAGAGATCATGGCCGCATCGTGGGTATAGTGGCCATGATCTGCTGGATTTTCCCCTGTTGAACCGGTCTTTGGCAGACAGATGATGAACAGTAGGATCCAAAACGGCGTCATTTGGCATGGAAAATGACAAATTGTAGTTTGGTCTCTGATGTTTTGAAATGTATCAATTGGGTCCCTTAATCAATAAATTTAATTTTGCCCGTTGATTAATTTCAATTAAATCCCTGAATTTATTTAATTAATTAAATCAAAATTTAATTAAGTCCGCAAACTTATTAATTCTCTGATTTTATTAATTAAACTAATCTAAATTTTAATTAAAATTCCACATTTATTAATTCTTCAATTTTTAACCACTTTACTCTCAAATCTGATAATTTCATCTCTTAAATTTATGTTGTTTTAACCCCATTCTCAAATATATTTTTATCCATTTATTTTTATTATTTATTCAAAAATTAGATTATGACAATATATTTCAATTAAAAAGTTATTTAAAAGAGTTAATTATATTTTAATATATTTTATATTAAACAAATTTTAATATAATTATATAACTAATTTAATTATTTTTTATATAATATAATCATATCCTTTCATCGGATACATGTCCTTTAATATATTTTTAGCTTTTCTATGTAGAAGCGTATAAATAGCATTTTAAAACAAGAATACACATTTTAGTTATTCATATAGCTTACGTGTTGGAATTGTTAAAACTAAAATAAAAGGTTAGTTTTTTCATTTTGGCTATTCTTTTAACCATAGGTATTAAACCCGGATTAGCCCGGCGGGTCGACCTGGTACTCAGTCGTCCTAGGGGCTAGACTGGTTCGGGTTTGTCAAAAGACCAGCCGGTGCAATGACCAGGCCAAACCCGGTCGACCTAGCGGGTCAACCTGTGACCCGGGTGAGACCCGAGCGAGACCTGGTGTTTTTTTTTCTTTCAAATATGGAATTTGAAACTCATTGGTATATATACTCCATGTTCCCAATAAAAAAGTTATGTTTTTTCAATGTGGGATAGAAAACTTTTTGGTTTAAATACTTCAACTTAAAAGGATAACATAATATCCTTTTACTGTGAGATTTGAAACCCATCATTAGTATATATACTTTATGTTTTCAAGAAAAAAGTTATCTTTTTTCAATGTGGGATTTGAAACCCATTAGTATATATACTCTATGTTCCCAAGAAAAAAATTATGTTTTTTTAATGTGAGATGAAAAAAAATTTTGGTTTAAATACCTCAATTTAAAAGCTTAACATAATATCTTTTTAATGTGGGATAATTTTTTTTTAAAATATTCTTTTAAACTTCATTATTTACAATATGTATAGTCTATATTTACATGGATTTTTTCTTAATTTTTTCATATAAAATATTTTAATTTTAATTTTATTTTTTCCGGGTTGATTCGGGTTGACCCGGGTTAACTAATGAAACCCAGGACCCGGCTCCTTAGCCGGGTCAACCTCCGGACCAGGTTTAATAACCATGCTTTTAACTGATACGTTGGAGATGCTCTAATGGCAAAAAAGAACCGGCCACAAAAAAATATTTTAAAAATATTACTTTTTTAACATAGATGTAATTGAAATAATAATTTTCATTAAAATAATTAAATCATAAATTAATCTTAACTCTTAGTCCAAACTAGTATCAAATACAAATTCTAAATAATATATTAATTATAAATCTGAAAAACAAACCTTAATCACTAACCCTAAAATCAAATGCTAATGAATAACCATAAAAACAAGCCCTAACTAAATTTAATAAAATCTTGTTTTTTTTTGTCCCTTTTTATCTTTTGATTTGTTTAGGGTTTATTATCATTTCAATCCTTGAAGATAAAATTCAATCAAAACCCCACACTAAATAATAAAATTAAAAAAAAAAGATAAAAGAAAACCCAAAAAACCAAAAGATTTTATTATATTTAGTTAATATTTGTTTTTAAAGTTATTGATTAGTGTTTCTTTTTTAGATTAGTGATTAATGTTCAAAGTTTGTTTTTTTGATTCAGAATTATGGTTTAAAGTTAGGATATTATGTAGGGTTTGTATTTGAGATTAGTTTAGGGTTAAAGTTACTATTAGTTTGCCGTTTCATTTTTTTTTAAAGTCATCTTTATTAAAATTATACTAATTTCTAAATATTTTTTTTAACTTGAGATACTAGGTTAATTTAAAAAATTAAAATAAAATCTATCCTCCTACCTTACAAAACATTTTCCAAGTCTTTTGGGCTTCAATAATAGCCTCTCTAGAGGTGGGTGTGACTCAAACAAGACTACAAAAATCGTTCGAGCGACCATGGCCCATCTATCTATCCCAGTTTCAGAAACCACAACTGTTACCAAAATCCAGTAAACTGAGGCTCCCCATTCTTAAATAACCAATTTACCAGCTTTCTCTTTCAGAGCCTTTTAATTTTTTCTGCCCATTTAGCATTTCCCTCCACGACACTTGCTTGAGCTAGCATGAAGGGGAATATATCAATTTTCTTACGTTAGCAATGTCAAATTTACATGATCACCGATGCAATAATGGCAAGTACCAGATGCCATTAGAGGGAAATGCTACAAAATTAACATTACAAGTTCGGAGTGAACCTCCTAATCTGATTCCACTGAAAGTAACTCGGAAGTGTAAAATAAACAAGAAAGAAAACTGTTAGGGTACAGGGACCATCGAGAAAAAAATTCACCTCCATTTATCTCTGAGATCCTTCTTCTCGGACAGAACCCATGTCACAAAGATTGCCGCGATAAGTACGAAAATGGTTATGAGCAGCAGAGCATAGCTAAAATCCTCTGTAAGAGAATCATAGGTCCTTGAGGGTGCAAGGCGAGTGAAGAAGAGATCCACACCATATGTAAAGACAAGGGTGGCTGACTCCAGCTTGGCAGGTACTGTCACTATGCCTCGGAGCCCCTCCACTTTAAGGGCATGTGTAACATATGACTGCAAGAAGTAAGAGTCCGATCAGTTTGTGAACAAACTACATTAAAAACAATGAAATCATCAAATAAAAGCATGCAGTTGTAAAGTAAGAAACAGCTCCATAATGAGACGAACACAAGTTTCCTGATTCAGCTTGATTTCTGATCTTCTATCATGGGCTGAACTCATGTATCAAGTTAGCTACTGTTTTTGTGTGTGTGGGTGCCATTGGTCACCAAATCAAAATCTTCAAGGAAAAAAAAACCATTTTGGGTAGAAGATAGCAGGAGGAAAACAAGACAGGATCCAACAATGGATCACTCCAAGCTCTAGATGAAAACATATCTTTTTTTTTTGTGTACAGACATGATCACTTCCAGGGAAGGTAGATCAAGCAGAAATCTGACAGTGTTCTCTCGAGGAAATTAAAAATTAAACTGTAAATTAAACTGTGAGACAGACCGGAGGGGTAAAGGAAGAGAAGAAGATATAAGGCAACTCACTTGAGGAATGATAGGCAGTGAATCTGTAAGAGGTAAAATTCCTTCTTCCTTCTCTGATTGTGTGGGGTTAACTGACCGACGAGGGTCAAAGAAACGCTTATCCATTGCCAATACCTGTACAGTATAAAATAACAGTAAATAAAAATAATTGAACCACAAATGTTGTCACAAAACAAAGAGGAAACAACAATGGAACCTCCATTTCTAAACAGATTGTAACCAACCTGATCACCAATTGTCCCGATAAGAAGATGCTTCGAAGTGATACCCTTAGCAGTTGACGTAACTGTTATCGCTTTGACAGAATGGGTGAAATAGTAAGATTGTGACTTTGTTGTGACCTCTGGTCGTGAATATGAAGACATAGGTGAAGTGAGATTGTGCTTTCCAAGAACAAGCTTCCAAACATCTTTGTTGTCCTGAATTTCAATTTGCAAAAGTAAACCTGTTTAGAATAAAAAGAAAAAACAATATTGCATAGATTGTAAAGAATGATTACTTACTGCCCGAGACTGGTCATAAATTTCAATAACCGTCATCTCATATCTGTGTGCTCTGAGATTGAAGTAGTGGTAGACAATCCAATTTTCACTAAAAACCTGCAAAAGATGAAAACAAATAAGGTAATGCGTATCATTTAAAACATGAAGAGTGGAAGGCAAAACCTACTGCATGGACAGGACCCTGTGAGCCATGATGATTCATTCGATGCAATATACGACCAGTAACAGTATCAACAACATAGACGACCAAATGTGATTCTTCTGGTGTGGCTGATCCAATATCTCCACTGGCTTTAGGTGAGACAGTGGCCACAAAAAGCAAATTTTTTGATATATATTTGTACATCACATCTTGATCAGCAACAACTTTTGCTTGTGTATGAACTGCCTGGAGACAAATGCAGAAGGCTCTCAATTAAACATATCATGGGATAGTGTTAGCAGACCAAGATATCCTATTGAAGTTGTGTCTGAAGTTTCAAATGGAACCTTCAGTACAACAAAATTGAATGGTAGAAATTGAGGTTCTGATAAAGAAACAAGAAGAAATGGTCTCTACAGAAACTGTGATTTTTAGACCCTAAAAACGTATCAAGGTTGCCTGAAAAACACAGCTTCTAATTCAAAGCCTGAGAAAACCTTTTCGTTAACATAATCCCAACATTTTGTCCGAGGTTAAATGAAGATCCATTATATTTTGCACATAACTAGGTTATTTAGCCAAGAATTCCATATCCTCATAGAACAACTCTAATGCAATATTTGGAAATGATGCTTGCTTGTCTCATTTAAAAGGTTTTCTGTAATCCCAATCAACCTGAAAGTTAAAGACTAACCAGCAAAAGCTGTTAATAAATCGTAAAGTGAATAAATCTTTGAAGACAAAGAAATGGTAATCATATAAAATTGACCAAAAAATCACTACCTCATTTGAATTTCTTGTTATGGTTGTAATGATCTTTTCCGATTCTGAGGGGAATACAATGGACCATACTTCTCTGGTACCAAAACAATAGTTGTTTGCAACTTCACCATCACAATTGCTCTTCAATCCATGTCCCTTAATAACACCATTATCAGCTTCTACCGAGTACCAATAAATGTTTGAAAACTCAAGTTGAAAAATGGCAACAGCCTCAGGTGCTCTTGGGTACAAATGTGCCTGTCCACTTGTATCTATTAGTAGATGCAGACGTTGTTCTGTTGAATCTGTGAACGGGAGTGGAATGACTTGTGCAACAGAATGATCAAGACCAAAGGATTTCAGCTCCTTCCCTGTGTAGGTATCAACAAAGGAAAATATTCCTGGTGCATCAGACCTTGGTTTGCACCTGCCAACTACCAGAACAGATGGATTTTCATTCATAGCATGATGATGAGGAACCTGCCACTGATATACATTAATCCCAGTTGGATTTTCACATGCTTCTGATTGCCGTAGAGAGTTCAATAAGACAGACCAGACAATTCGTCCATCTCCAGTGTGCAAGGCAAAAAGTTTCCCAGATTTAGTGAGAACAATGAGCAGCTTTCGGAATCCATTATGGTCCCTGGTCATTTTACTTTTCTCAGAGCTTCTCAACCTCATGCCTTGTATGGCTGCTACATCCTCAGCACTTGCAAGCATCAATGTACCCTTAACCTTCAGCATGTGTCCCTTGGAACAACAAAATATCATGTGTCAAAATCACAGTCTGAAGAAGTCAATGAGATGAATTTTCAAACAAAATATCATGTGTCAAGATCACACAGTCTGTGAAGAAGTCTATGAGATGAATCTTCAAACAAAGGAGTGAATATGATAGCAAACAATGATTGCCTATGCAACCAGAACAAAAGCAATCTAACAATAATTCAGATCCCTCACTCTACTACTAAATAAAGAAGTTTAAAAATGATGGAGACTGAGGGAGGAGAAAAAAGTAAGGAATTTCAATTAATATAACCAGAATCTATTTCAAGCCTTGAAAGAGTGATTTTTGGCAATATTCATCTTCAGTAAGCCAGTTAAACTTGTGAGAAATAATCAGATCATACTTTAAGCCATTCGAAGAGGTTCTGCTCCACTTTGGCCACAGATACACCTTTCTTTTCTACAGGAAGTTCTGACGTTGTAACTCCTATTATTGATGCAAGGCCATCCTCCCTACTCCAGACAATCGCACCTTGTTGTAACAGCAACAATGAATGATCTTCCATCACAATCAAAGCCCTAAATCCATGAGACTTATCAGTCCTGACATAATTGTTCATGAAAACCTTATGGACAAATCCTCTTTGCTGGTTCAGCTTGATTCTCTCTTTTAGCAAATCACTATTCCAGTCATGACCTTGCTTCACATTGAGGTGAATGTCATTGTCTCCATGCTGAACCAATGCAAATGCTTGTCGGTCCTCTGAGAATGAAAGAGCATCACTAATAACTGTTGCATGATTGATTTTGTCAACCACCTCCAACTGACCTTCACTTGACACACTAATAAATGTTGTAGCTGTATTGGTTTTCACAGCAAACAAACCAGTAAGTTTTGAAGGTAATATCACTGCCATCCCTGAGAAATCCTTGACTAGATCTGATACATATGTTTTCTGAAAGCTGATTTCTCCATTCTGAAAACTTATTGTTAACAAAGTTGACCTTGCAGCATCCAGCACCACAAGTTTGGCTTTTGAAACTAAAGAAACTTCCCCTGAAAAGCCACCATCAAAGGCTGCACTGTCATGCTTTAGGAGTTCTCCATTCTTAGCATTGATTTGGTATACATCAAACTGTGAAAAACCAACAAATCCCACCACATATACTGTATTGCTGCCATGGTGCTGAATTACTTCCTGAACCTCAAAACTGCAACCAAGGGGATCACAATAGCATCAATTGCATGGTGTGGGTTAGATTGAGAAAACAACATGTGGAACTTAAAACATCAAATTGTACAGACCTTTCAGCAGGAAAATCCACCTTCCAAACAATTTCACCATGCATGCTTGAAATAGCATGGAGACTTCCTTTACCAAAAACAAGGATTGTGCTGTCCTTGTCAACTTTCGTGCTTGTCTGCAGATCAGAAACTTCATTAACAACAGATTCTTTTGAAAATCCTGAAATGCATAACATATGAGGGCAGGTTTGCAAGAATGATAGGAGATTAGGGAAGATATTGTGTTATGAATTGCGACTACAACATAGCACAAGATAACACTTCAATTGAGGAACTAAACTATGATCCATTGGATGGCATTTTCTGATTTCACAATGACCCGAGATATATGAAGATAAGAGGAATAAAAAGATTATATTTTGCATGAAGACAGCACAGATTTCTTAATTAACTATTGAATTAGAAACCATAGCAGCACAGGAGAGAGTATAGAAGATTAAGTTAGACAATAAAATAATGTTCATTAAAAGCTTAAAAAAATATAATATGTTATCACTAACCGAAACGAACAAGAATGACTTTGAGTCGCTTGGTCCCTGAAGAAAAGATTCCCACCACATCTGCCCATCAGGAAGGTTCCATGCTCTTAGAATGCTTCCTTCTGATGAAAGGGTAATAAGATCTGAAAGATTGATATAGAAGATTAGTAAAACAACATAACTGCAATAACTGAATTTCATGCCTTGTAGCAGAAAACCAAATAGCAAAAGTATCTACATGAAATAAAAATAAAAGGAGCAACGCTCAATATATGACACAACCGCAAAGTGGTTTTTCAATACATTATAAATTAGGTGGATAATACAAATCACTGTTACGTGTACCCATTGTTTTTGTTTCTCTCAAGTCCTTTACTCAACATAAAAATTGAAGCAGTCTTAACAATTCTTTCCTTTAGTAAGACACAACCTCACATAGTATTTAGGGGGGGAAAAAGATGCTAAATGTTTGCTGAAAAACATAAACAAGCAAACCTACTAATAAATCGGCAAAAACATGTAATGGAAATATCACTTCCACAGCAGCAAGAACAAATACCACATAACAGCAATAAGATAATTACATTTTCCCATGGCAATATCGATTCCATCAATAGCATCATTGGTCCCAAGAACATGCCTCCAAACTGCACAAAACAAATCCCTTCAAATAACAAATAGGAAACAAAGTAAAAAAAAAAACACTTCTGCAGTGAAATTTAACATGAAAGACTGAATGGTAAAATCCATTAAAAAAACTTACAAATCTCGCCGTGACGGAGATCAAGAGAAGCAATAACATTCTCTTCAGTAGAAACAAGAACACGCTTTCGACCAGTTTTTTGTGTTTGGAACACTGCGTGCTTCACTTTCCCTATGTACTTTTGATGCCTAAACACAATTCAATCAAACTGAATACTGATTCAAAAAAAATAAACTCTAACAACCTAACAACAGTATTAATTAACAAGTTATAGTATGAGAAGAAGAAAATTGAAGTACAAAAAATACGCAATCAGCTCAGTTTGGACTGAGTGAATAGGGAGTTTAAACAAGTTTTACTAAATTGAAGCGATTTAATGGAAAGCCAAATGGAGCTCACCAGTCCATGAGGCCGGCTTGATCTTCATAAAGAGAAAAGGTAGGGACTGTAATTGATAGGATACATAAAAAGATAAGCAGAGACCTAATCGCCATGGCCATGGCGAAATTAAGAGAAGCGATATGTTTTTCTCTCCGCTTCTTTTTATTCTAGTGGAAGAGCGAGAGACAGATCTGAGGAGAAGCCGAGGTTTTTCGGTTTTGTAAGGTAGTGTTAGAGTTCGTATTTCGTAATGAAAGTGTTTCTATTTTTTTATTTCAAAATGTTATAAAATAATTATTTTTTTATTTTTTATTTTTTAAATTTTATTTTTTAAATTTTAAATTTTATTTTTTATATTAATATATTAAAATAATCTAAAAATAATAAAGAGCTAATTTATAAAAAACCAAAATTTTTTAAATAACATAGTTGATCACGAGAACAAACAATGATTAAGAGTCTTTTTAATATTATAGTAATGATTGTTTTTTAAAGTGTTTTTTTATTTGAAAATATATTAAAATAATATTTTTTTATTTTTTAAAATTTATTTTTAATATTAAAATAAAAATATATTTAAAAAATAATTTAAATTAAAAAAATAATAAACAAAATCTTTTTGAAGTGGAAAAAACAAAACAAATGGCACTGAAAAGCATGATGAATAACGAATTAGTCTATTGGATTGTAAGAGTAGTTATGGCCTTTATTGGTCCCTGTACTATTAAGAAATATTTAATCAAGTACCTCTACTCATAAATAAAAGTTGTTGATTGATTCCCTATTATGCCAATAATTTGTTTAGTGTCTCCGTTTTTTTTTCCTAGAAGTTAACGAAACGTTTTTTTCAATGTTTGATGAGTGATGGCATAAAAACTATGATCATGATGGTCATGGTTGAGTGACCAATGCAACCCCTCCCTTCATTCATCTTTATTTTGGATAGTTGACATCTCACAACTCTATGTTGGTGTAAAAATATTAATAAAAAACAATATCATCGATTTTGTTCTAATAAAAAAAAAATTTCTTATTGGAATATTAAATTTTGATTTCAATGTATTTTTAAAGTTGGTGTAAAAATATCAATAAAAAAACAATGTCATCGATAATGTTCTAATTAGCATTTTATTTTCTTATTGGAATCTTAAATTTTCTGTTTTGGAGCATTTCTAATTTCAATTTAAATCTAAAAATAAATTAATTTTAAATTATATAATATAAATGCAAAATCAAACATCATTTCCATCATTAACATTAAAATAAAAATCAAGATTAAAAAATAATATACAATTTGAGATACTCCATATAAATAACACATTACTAGTTTTTCTTCACTTTATGCAAACAAAAGAACTTGCACCAAAGGTCATTAACTTTACTCTTTATAACCAGACCCATGCCTCACAGCAAGCAATGGCAATCATGTATATGTCCAAGATCTTAGTTGATGCAATGATGTGATGCAAGAAAAAAAAACAAAAGATAATGTTTCAACAATGCATAAAAAGTAGTGATAAAGACAATAATGATGGTTGAATTGTGGTAGTGATAATGATAGTGGTAATGATAATGATAGTAGTAGTAGTAGTAATGATGAGAAGAGAAAATAACACCACCTACGATAACAATTATGCAACTGGATTAAATGGTGAGCATGTAATTTTATAATAGTTTTTAGTAATGGTAGTAGTGGTTATGAGAAGAGGAAATATCACCACCCATGACAACAATTATGCAACTAAATTAGATGGTAAGTGAGCATGTGATTTTATAATGGTTTTTAGTAGTGGTAGTAGTAGGGGTGATGAGAAAAGGAAATAACACCATCCACGATAATAATTATGCAATTGAACTAGATGGCAAGTGAGCAAGTAATTTTGTAATAGTTTTTTTATGATTTTATACATAGTTATATAGGTTTGAACAAACATATAGATTAAAAATACCACATCAAATAACAACAAATGTAATAGAAAGTAGGCTTATATCAAGATGATGATGTCCGAAAAAATCTAAGTAGTTTAGAAGTAAGGTTTATGTGTTGAATAATTGGTTAATCTCCTAGTTCTAGCAATTTGACATATTCTCTCTAGCTAAGGTGCTTGATAGCTTGTAATTATTGTCTGGGAGGCCAAGGTGATTAATGGTTGGAACATAGAAAATATTCATTTTTTAGATTTGTGGACTCTCAAATACTTAAGTAAGTATCTTTTCAGAAAGAGACGATACAACAATATTTTAAAAAGATATACTTTGAAAGTATGTATGCTAAAAATATTGAGAAAGCAAAGATTATGAACCTGGAGTTTGAAGGATTCAAGGGGTACGTATTGCCCACGAGTTTTATCTTTTTGTGGAGAAGAGTGGCTAGAATGTTATCTTGACCTGATAGCATTTAATGATGAAAAAATATGGTAGGTCTTTGAGAGATTTTTTTAAACCTAAGAATGTAGGAAGAGTAGGATTTAAAAAGTAGCTAAGCCCATGGAGGCTGAATTCTTACCCTAGACTAGACCCAAGGGGTCCTTCCCTTGGCCGAGCTGAAAGGAGGTAGGTCCTTCCTTAGTTGAGCACAAGAAAGGTGGGTGCTTCCCTTGATCATGCTTAGGGGGGTTAGGTCTGTCCCTTGGCTTACCTAAAGGAGTCAGGCTCATCCTTTGAATGAAACCAACTTTGTTGAGTTAAAAAAAAACTTACTAAACTAATGTTACCAAAGTGTATTGGGTCCGTCCCAGTTT
Source organism: Populus simonii (assembly GCA_007827005.2). Taxonomy (NCBI): domain Eukaryota; kingdom Viridiplantae; phylum Streptophyta; class Magnoliopsida; order Malpighiales; family Salicaceae; genus Populus; species Populus simonii. Next base: position 3,402,797 of record CM017481.2, read on the forward strand.
AAACCTAAGAAAGGTAGGTCCTTTTCTTGGTTGTGCCCAAAAAAGTTGGGTCATCTCATTGGTCGAGCTCAAAAGAGAAGGGTCATTCCTTTAGTCGTGCCTAAAGAAAAATGATCCCACCATTAGCCTTGCTCAAGGGAGAAGGGTGGTTCCCTTAGCCATGCTCAAAAGAAAATGAGTTGTTTTCTTAGCTGAGCCTAAGAAAGAAAGATAATTCTTTTGGTCATGTTCAGAAAAGATGATGTCATTCTCTTGGTCATCTCCAATAAAGATGGCATCATTTTCTTGGTTGAGCCTTTCTTGGTCGTGTTCAAGGTAGAAGTGGTTGAATACAAAGAAGAGGGATCTTTTACTTGGCCATATCCAATGGAGGAGGATAATTCTCTTTTTATTGTACTTAATGGAGATGACATCATTTATTTGGGCATGTACAATAAAGATAGGTTATTTTTTTGGTCGTGCAAAAAATAAAATGATATCATTCTTTTGGTTGAGCAAAATAAAGAGGGGTCATTCGCTTAGTCGTGCTAAAAAATATATATTGTTATTTTCCTGTGGAGCTTAAAAAAGAATCCTTTTTTTTTTTTGGTAACCCAGGGTGTTCGGGCCAGCTTACGCGCACCACAACTAATCCCCGGATCCACTGAACACCCTACAAGCCCAGTAGACATGTAAAACACTATGGGGGTGACAGACATGCACGCTAGGACTCGAACCCAGGTGATAGAGGCAAGGAAACCTTGTCTCTGCCGCTGGGCTAGAAGCCCTGGTGCAGAATCCTTCTTTTTTTAGCTGTGTTCAAGGGGGGAGAGAGTTGTTTCTCTTGAATTAGAGTTGTTTCCTTGGCATCGCCATTACTCTCTCACACCTTTTTCTAAATCCACTGGTATTCCTATAATCCTATTCCATTTTCAAAATTCAAGTCTTTCCCTGTTCACTCTATTAATTTCTCGACCCTTGAAAACATCAAGCCCTCTAAGTGAAACTTTTCAACAAGAACCAAAACAGGGTATTTGTAAAATCTTGAAAAACAAATGTGGTCTTTAGCTTCTACGATCCAGGACCCATTTTGCGGTAATTTCATGACCCATTTCATTTAAGTGATTAATATCAAGCATTTTGAGCATCAATCTCCATCCTTTAAGGGTATGTAGTTAGTAGAAATTTGGTTTTTGTGTTTGTTTTGGTTAAGATTTTTTTTGGGGGGCTCATTGTAGATCACTGACTTGTAAAGCTGCATTTTTGGGGTTTGGTTTTACTATTATGACATTGTTTAAGGTTGCAAAAGAAAGTTGCATTGCTATGCTTGAAGGGGTGGTTATATGTACTTTGGTTTCCATAAACTTTTTGAGACATAGGAGACATGTTTTAAATTTTGGCAAATCCAAGATTTTTTGCTTGGCTCTGCGTGTTTAGTAAAGGTTCTATTTTGGGTTCCAGACAGTTGTTAAGATTATAAGCAAACGTATGAAAGAGAACAGCTTTATCGGCTTTCAAACCTTATATTTATCGTAATCAGTTGGAAGGACAATGAGCCTTTAAGTGGATTTGGATGCTCCTTTTCTAGTAACTGTAGTACTGCTTCGAAATCGTATGGAGGTGGATCTCAAGGTTGATATTCCTTTGGATTAGTTTGGATGGCATCTATAAGGAGAACATTGTCTCCTGTGCCTAGAGCTGGAACCTTATTAAACGGGGAAGCCTGTCAAGTGGCTTCTCCTTTTTCCAAGTCCTCTTATTCCCAGAGCTACCCCTCTTCTGGTGGATTGCTACCATCAATTTTCAGTTTGTCAGATTCTCAAGCTTTTGTTTATGGTGTTTTTTCACCAAGATCTTCAAGACCTTTGGAGAGGTCAACACCCAAGGGGCAAGTTTGGAAGAGGGCCCTTTCCCCATTTCTTCGTTTGTTTTGTGATTGGGGTTTTGTTGGACTAACCCCAATTGTCTCGATGAATTTATCAGTGAATCCAATGTCAAAGCAACGAGCGTTTTCGTTTGAGGTGGTATCTGCTACTGGGAACTTTAATAAGCATCAAGATATGACAAGAAATGCAACAATAATGGCAGAAAGCGGAGGACTTGAGAATAGTACCACACTAGAGCCACAAGTGAAGGAACAGGAGTTAAGGGATGGGATTTCTTATGATATCTCTATTAGCTTATCACTCTCTGAAGATGAGGATTTGGGGTCTCAAATGTGAATTTGCACTCACTATGAAAATATTGCGCAGCCTTTGCTGGTGCTCAGTATGTTTGAAATCATGGATACAGTTTCTGGTTGTTCAGTTCTCTAATGGAGTACAGTGTTTGTTCCATTGGAATTGAATCAGAAGATATTCTTGACTTCTATGTTAGTTATGACGTAACTATCTGGTTCGCCGGATATTGTTGAGAGTTCACGCCTTTTTTCCTTGCCGCAGTTCAGAACATGGACAGTTGCCAAGTTAACAGTAAACAGAAGCAAAGATTTCGTGGAGGGCTCCCTTTGTAATGGAACTCAAGCTATTGGATGGCATGTGAATGAATCAAGTAGAAGATTTCAGAGATTCCATGCTGACATGTCAGGGTTTGCCTTCAATAGTATCATCATTTGGGATCCAAAACGATGGCACCGTCCAGCCCCTGAACCTATCAGGCAGCTTGAAATAGTCAAGGATGGCTTCCAGGTCAGTACCTCTTGCTTTCCTTCTCATCTTATTCCTTCAGTACTCTACATTGCAGCTTGATGGCTGTTGCTTCTGCTCCAGTAAAAATGAATAATCTGTATATTTTCTGGCCTCCTTCCACTATTACACGTATGAAAATGATAAAATATACTAAAAGAATGAAGCTTGTTTTTGGCAAATTTGTCACTATCAGGGGTTTATTACTTTTAGTCGGGTGATAGTGATACAGACCAAAGCATTGCCCTCCATAAAGATAATCAATAAAGGCCAGAAACATTTTCAAGCACATCTTCAGCGAAGATATATCCTTCTTTCTTCCAGCCTTGTCTTATTTCATTTTTTTTTCCCTGGAAAAAATGGGACTCATTCTCCATCCAACAATTCGCTACTAATACTGGGCTTTGGCTCCAATAATTAACTCCACTTGTCTGCTCTTGCAGGTTTGCACATTTATTGAGCAAGTTGTGGAAGATGAAAGCCAAATGGAAGGCTTATTGGAGGACTGCTCGGGAGTCATGGCCTGGCATCTGCAGCTTCAATTTCACATTCTAGGGAGTATATCACCTCCGATTGGTTAACAAGCCTCAGCTGGAATCCGTCTCCTGTTTACTAATAATCTACAGGGAGCATTTCTTTGATTTAACTTGTGCCGCCAGACATTTCAAGTGCTCTGCAAAAAAGGATGGAACATATTCTGTCTAACGAGATGCACGCACCTTCTACCTTTGAAACAAAATGCATCATGTAACATTTGAGCTAGTGTATTATGCCTTCATGATTTGTTTCTCGTTCTTTTTTCTATCTTTCTGCCACTGACATTTTCTGATAATTATTGGCGCGCCATAGGAGGGATGCATCCAGAATCAAACTGGTTAGGGAACGGATGGTTGAAAGAGTAAACCATCCTCGAGTTCAAGCATAGCCCCAACATTTTTCATATTTTCTTTAACGCTCAAGGTATCCTGCGTGCAAAACTCAAAGCAATCTTGGGAAATTTACTTGGTACCTGCCAGTGTCTGATCAACTGTACAGGCTTCTCCTTGAATTTCTTTTCTTTATATGCAGCAACATGCCATTGATGCAACGAGCTTCTGTACTCTGCCTCGAATGTCATTTAAGAGAGCGATCACGCAAGTTATGAACACAAAAGTCAAGGGCTATTGCAATCTTTCACACTCCAAAGGATGGAAGGTGCTCCGGAAAATGTAGTTGTAAAGTAAAAACATTGAATTTGCTTGCGAGATTAAGAATTTCATAGCCGTTGTGATTAGACCAAGTGACTAGTGTAGGTAAATAGATTGTTTTTAAAACCATTAAATAATATGAAGGAGACGGCCTGTCAACTAAATGTCGATATGTCCGAGTGGTTAAGGAGACAGACTCGAAATCTGTTGGGCTTTGCCTGCGCAGGTTCGAATCCTGCTGTCGACGCCTCTTTTCTTTTACCTAGCTATGACGAACTACTGGTCGTTTGGATCTCTTATAATTTTGCTTCTCGCAAGCTATTCCAGGAATATGTTCCTTTCTTTGTCTCTAAAAACGATACATTCCTCCACGATATTGGCACGCCTCTTCTTTTATTAATTTTATCATTCTAAATAATGTTTTATTTATTTAAAATTAATTTTTTTTATTTTCAAATCATTTTAATGTGTACTACTATTAAAAATAATTTTTTTAATACATTTCTAAAAACAAAATACTTTAAAAAACAATCAATATCATACTTATAAACACCCTCTTCCACTACAATAATATATATTATTTGAGTCCTTTTTCTTTTTGGGTTTGAAAGAAATACCGTAGAACAACATAAAAAGGTGCTAAAATTCACTTCACATATCTGTTTCTTGCAAAATAGAATGAGTGCTCCTCACTTCATTCCCATCTCTTCTTCCTCTAAAGAATTAAACTTTCTTCACAACTCCTAGCTATCTACCTTTCTCTTTAATTTCCACATCTGATCAGACATTACTAGCTAGCTAGTGATATGGTGCCTAACGTGGACCTAATCCTCCTTGCATTCCTCTATGGCTGTTTCATTGCTTGTGTAGTAGGAGCTATCATCTTTGCAATCTTGAATGCCCTCTTACTTGCATTCTTTCTCACACTCTTCTCCATTGCCATAATCGATCTTCAAGCTGTGTTCTCTTTTGTTTCTCGGTTCGTTGTGCCTCTAAAGGAAAATCTTATGCTGGGGTTTGCTCTACTCGTCTGCATGGTCATGTATTATGCCATCGGAGCCATGTTGGCTTCAAAACCTTTATTTGAACGCATGGTTTCTGAAATCAAAGTGAAGGCTCGACATGTTTTGAGCCATTTAGAAGTTTTAGCTGCCTCTTGTTGAGACTTGAAGAATATCATGCATGAAGCTTTTCAAGTCATCTCATGTTTTGACATGTTCGGAACTGCTCAAGCAACCGGCCGGCGCAATGCGGAGAATGAGTAGCAGCAGCTATATATCAGTTCTGTATGTATCTTGATTCCTCCATGTCAGTAGGAATTAATTCCCTTCTTTCATGCTGTGCTCAGTGAGACATTTTTCTACTTAGAAAATAACGAAATCCGAATCATCAGTGATTTTCTTGTTCAACACAATAATAATGAAATCCAGACACATGCCATGTCTTGAAGTTTATTGAATTTGGCCAGAATTAGATGGTTTTTTTCTTACTTATGTTTTGGTAATCATATTTTAGATGCTTAGTCTTTTTTTTTTCCTTGTTGAGAATATATTTTAGATAGGTGATATATGAAAAATTAAAAAGAGTGGACTGAGTTTGATATATTTCCAGATGTTTAGACCCTATTCCAATACATCGGTTTGTAATTAAAATAATCAAGAACTTTTATAAATAGCCAAAAAACTGTGCTACTACAAATATGATGAATTTTTCCATTATATGTCACTATGAAAATCAAATTCATTTAATATATACAATTCATAATGGAAATATTGATATAGGTTTAGTTAAACAATCAACTATTCAGTTTTAAAAATAATTTTATATTATTCTTTAACATATCCTTTCAAGTTTGTGAATAATTTTTATTAATTAGAATAAAAATAATGAGATTCAAACGCGTAATTATTTGACCATCAAAACTCTGATACCATGTTAAAAAATTAATTTAATTTAAAAGCTTGAATTATTAGATAAACCTCAAAAAATAATTTTATATTATTTTCTAACAAATTCATCATAAACTTTGTGAAAATTAATGAATCATAATCAAATTATTAAAACATCAATTATGTGAACAGATCATAACACGCGCGCGCACACTTTGCATTGCATTCGTTTTTTCACTGAGTTAAGGAATGTTATATATATATATATATCAATATTGGGTTAATGCTTGCAGATAACAATATTCCTTACGTCAACAACAATATATTTTCACCTTTTCTAATACTTTTTCTATTTCCAATTCATTTTTTTTATATAAATATCTTATTGGATTAAACATAAATTACAGTCCTATAGATTTAATAACAATATTTAACTTCATTACTTTCAATTTATTAAAAAAAAGTACCAAAGACAAAAATTTAAACATATAAAAACAATACTCCAATTAACAAAACCTAATAAGTACTTTGAAAACAGTGTATCATGGGTGAAACATTGAGGGAAATAAAATCTTTTTACATGGTACATTAGTTATTATCAAATTGATTTTGAACAAATAAGTTTTTTATATTTTAAAAGTATAATAAAACAACTAAAATACTCTTGAGAGCAAAAATTATAAAACTAGCGTTCATGGACTTTTTTGTTTTTTCATACTAGTTTTTTTTGTTATAATTAAGTTGAATAAGAAGTAATATGATTTTTTAATATTATAAAATATATTTTTTCAAAAAAAGTGGTTGGCGTGTGGGCTTGCGCTCTTCAAGTGATGCCTTCACCATCCAAAAATCCCCTTACATCATGTCATTAGAATTATTGCAACATCTTCTTCGTGGTGGGATGACGAGTGGCGGCAACAAATAAGTGTTTTATATTCAAAATTTCAGAGTTGTCCTTTTATTTACTAAGATTTTAACTTTGATCCTTATTCTTTTGATTTCTAATTTTTGTTCTTGGTCTTTTTATAAAATTTTGATTTATTTTTAATTTCATCCTTTAATCCCAATTCGTAATATTTTATTTTTTTCAATTTGACCCTCATTCTTTTGATATTTTTTTTCTTTAGGTCCTTTTGTTAAATTGATTTTTCTTTTCAATTTCACCATTCAATAAAAAAATTATAGTTGTCGTCTAATTTGTTTTTTATTTCAACTTTTATTCTTATTTTTTAATTTCTATTTTTGGTTTTAGGATCCTTTTGTATAATTATATTTCAATTTTATCTTTTATTGATTATGAATTAGACTTCATGGTTTTTTCAAACAGAGCATTTCCAGTCTAATGACCCGGGTCACGAGTTTGAAAAGTTGATGTGGTTTGACATTATTTTTTCTTTACTTATTTTCTTTGCTAATTTCATCATACTACATTGGTTTTTTTTTTTTTTTTTAAGAAAATGAGCTTTGTGGTTTTTTTCCTTTTCTTTTCTATCATGCTATCCCGATCTCATGACATGGGTTGTGGGGTTGGCGAGTTAATCATGTTGACTCAGCCCTTATAACTCGGGTTGACTCGGTTCTTATAACCAAAGTTACAAGTTTTTCATGCTAACTCGGGTTGATTTAAAGTTTTTATGTTATTTTTAATCAATTTATCATTTTTTTATATTTAATTGGTTGAAAATTGAGTTATATTATTTTTTTTATTTTTGAAAAAAAATTTTAAGTTATCATGATAATTTTTTTATTTAATCCAAAGGAAAAACAAACCAGCAAAGCAAGCTTTAAATATCATATGGGTCCGTGCGTGCCCTAACAAACGGTTACCTTATCTTCTCTGTTTATCAAATTCATATTTTGCCGCGAACTCTGACTAGCCAGCATCTTCTTCTGGCAAAGCAAAAGCAAAACAAATCTTTAAGACATTTTTGTGATGGAAACAACAAACGTGCTTTCCTCTCCCTATGTTATCATCTTCAAGCTAGTAAGCCTTGTCGTCAATCTCCAGTTGAAAAATCACTGAAGCTACAAAGATTCCGATCACCGAACACTCAACTACTGTCGGATTCTGATAGGGAAGGTTTGACAGTTGAAACTGAAAATTTTTCCGGTTCTGTCAGTCCTGTTTACGTGCGCCTACACCTCCTAATAAAGATCTCCGAACTCCTCATAGCGGGTAAAATTAGTTTTGTGATCTTAACATTAATACTATAGATTAAATTTGGGAATTGTTTTATAATTTTGTTGATTTACATCTTGTGATATTTTTCTGATGGAATGATTTGCTTGAATGTGCAGGTACCATTTTGCTGATGACAAGTTTATTTTCCAATACTGATATGAAGAATTAATCTCATAACTTTGGAATAATATAAAATCATCTCTCTAGCCCACACAATTTCAACTTTTGAGTTAAATATGGTTTTTCTTTACTAACTAAAAGATTATAAGTTCGAAAATTACTGTATTTTTTTTTTTCTAGTTAAAATATAATAACATAAAATAGTATGGTTTTGTATAAAATTGATTTAATGAAACATGTTAGAGAATGTTTGTTATTGGAATAAGAGTGTTTGTTCTTGTTTTGGTATGATAAATGCGAGAATTAAAATATAAATATTTAAAGAATAAAAATTGTGAACCCTGGATTTGAGTGGTTTAGGAGGTATAAATAGCCCCTAAACTTTGTCATGTTGCTTGAATTGAGGGGTTGAAGTGTTATTTTCTCCTGATAATATTAATGAAATAAGGGATATATATCTTTTACACAATATATATTAATATTAATGGCCAAATATCCCTTACATAATATTAATGTTGATGGAAATATGGTAGGACATTGAAAGACTTTTATACACACAAGGATGTAGAGAGATGAGTATTCTTGACATTAATATTTTATGTTAAAAGTCATAAGAATAAATAAATAAAACTTTATGACCTAACATGAGGTCTATAATGATTGTCAGGCTCATACCACTTAGACTTGGCACAATATTAAGCCCACAAGCAATGAGTCTAATAGCTTGCATATATACTGAAATTAGTGCGTAACTAAACTTAAGGATGTTGGGTTCAACAGATTGTAAGATCCATGTCCATTTGAACTCAACACATAGCTAAACCTAAGGATGTTGGGTTTGGCAGATTGCTAGATCCACATGTACTAGGGTTTAGCGCGTAATTGAAATCAAGGACGTTAGATTTGACAACTTGTTAGACCTATGTGGCTTAGTGTGTAGCTGAACCCAAGAATGTTGGGTCTAACAACTCGCTAGACCCATGTGTACTTAAGCTCAGCACATAGTTGAACACAAGGACATTGGATATGACAACTCGTAATACTCATGTCTGCTTGGGCTCAATGCATAGATGAAACCAAGAATGTTGAACATGGCAACAAATTAGATCTATGTCATCTGGGTTTGGCTCTGTCAATCATTTAGATGTTGGATATGGATATAATCCCCACCCTCTTATTATTTAGATTGTCAACCTACCTTTGGCCTTTTAAATATGGATTTAGGCTCAAAATTTAATTTTAAAAATATGCTATCCAAGAAAAACTACTCTGAATCCTTCCACAACAGATTAAGCTTTGGTGACATTAAGTGACTGCTCATTTGATCTAACGGAAGAAGTTGTGTTCAGTCCAAGTGATATATTCTTTTTTTAATTATCGCAAAGGTAGGCATGAGCTGATGTTGGAGAATGCTTTTTGTGGTTGAGAAAGACATCTTGCAGCCTCCTCAGGTGCGTTCCATGAATTCTGTCCTGTTCCTCATAAATCTTGAGATTACTGTTGATTTGTTATGCATAATTTTTGTTTAGAATTTTATGTTTTGTTATTTGCCTATTTATTTGCTGAAAATAGTTTCTTTTAAAAAGTGAATTTTAAGAAAGTGAATTAGATGTTTGGTAGTGTAATGAAAAATAAGTTAGAAAACACTTTCCAGTTTTTGGATATGTCATGGAAAATAAGCTGAAAAATAACTTATTAATGTTTTATTTTTCTCAAGTTTATTAAAATAATAAGGAATAAATCTTATAAATTTAAAAGTTGAATGAGAATGAAATTGAAAAAAAAATATAATTTTATAAATTATCTCAAATAAAATAAATAATAATCAAAATAATAGAGATCAAATCTAAAAAATAAAAAAAAATGAAAGATGAATAAATTAAAATTAAAATAATTAACATTTCATAAATTATTTCAAATAAAATAAGTAACAATCAAAAGAATGAGGACAAATTTGATACATAAAAAATTACAATAAAAAAATAATAAGGAAAAAACAAATAATAATTATAAAAATGAGGACAAAAGTTAATATAAAAATTAAATTTTAAGAGATGAAATTGAAAAATAAATATTCAAAACAAAATATATATAGCAATCAAAAGTTTGAGGATCAAATTTGATATAATCAGCAAATAATATGACATTTCTAAAATTTTCACAACTTCCGGAAAGTATTTTCCGCCCAAATTTTTCAGGAAAACACTTTTCTGAAACCAAGCCAAATTTTTTTTTGATTGAAAAATATTTTTTGTTGATCAACTTTTTTAATAGCAAATAAATACAGGAAAGTTTGAAAAGTAATTTTTTTAAAAATAAATTTTAAAAAACAAAAATAGCATTAATTAACAAGGAATTAACATCTAGGTTTCTTAGCTTGACGACTACATAAGAGAGATTCTGCTGTCCTGAGGTTATAAATAAACTTGTTAATGATTGATAGCTGATAGCTCTTCCTTCTTGCACGTAGCCATCCTTCCCTGTTTTTCTTTCCCCCGTGGGTACGCAGGCAAAGCTACAAGATCATTAAATAAAATATACAGAATATGGATCTTTTGCATTCGATTTGCGCCCATTTCTGCTGCTCCTGCGGTTCCTAGGTATTAACAGTTTGGATGTCTGAAATAGTTGTTGTTGTTATTTTTTAAAATATTTTTTTATTTAAAAATATATTAAAATAATATATATTTTTTATTTTTTTATATTAGCAAATCAAATTAAATGATTAAAAAAATTAAAAAAAATATTAATTTAAAGTTAAGAAAAAAATAAAAAATTTAATTTTTTAAAAATATTTTTAAAATACAACCAATCAAGGTTAAAAAAATAGATAAATGCATTCACAGGTTTCTAGGTCCAATATACGAAAGTTTCATTGATGGTTGCTGCATTATATAAACAAGAAACGTCTGGCTCTTATTTTCAACATACAAAAGATGATATAAGGTCAAAAGATTTTTCCTCATTATCAATTTTTACGTGTGAATTTAGGAATGCATTTAAGCAATTGATTTAATTTAATTTAAAATCAATTTTTTTAAAAAAAATTAAATTTAACAAAGAATAATATATAAAAAAACTCGAGATAACTCATGTTATTTTTAAAATTAATAAAAAATTCTACAAAAAAAAATTAAAAAATAACAGAACTCAATCTCCAATTAAATCAAATGATGAAAGATAAAATTAAAAAAACACATGAGTTTTAAAAAAAGAAAAAAGACAAATGAACATAGATGAATTTTTTAAACTTGAATTAATCTCTCAAATTCACAACTCGTTAAATCGTAGACTTAGGCTCAATTAAAAAGCCCAATTCAATAATGAATAATGAAATCAGAAAAAAAAATTAATTTTAAAAAAATTATCAAAGTAAAAAAAATAACAATAAAAAATCAAGAAGGATAAAATTAAAAAAAAATCATATTTATAAATGATATTAAATAAAATAAACAGCAATAAAGAAAATAATAATTAAATTTGACATATTAAAAAATTAATGTAGGTTAAAATTAAAAACAAATTTAATTATAAAATAATTCAAATTAAAAAATTAATTGAAAAATCATCAATAAAATTTAAAGAAAAAATAAATTAAAGAGTTATTGTAAAATTTTTAAAGGCAAGAAAATCAAGAAAAAAGAAAAGAGTAAAGTAAATTGATGCCAAACCTCAGGGAATTACACCGCACATGTCGGTTAGAGAGGAAAACCCTGCCGTGATAAATCCAAAAATTCCAAAGAAAGCTGTTTTTAGTCGTTGTAAGCTGCTGCACTTAAACACGGAGGAGTGACATACGTGCTAACACGTTCGAGGAGTGGCATACTTGCTAACGTGTTCAATGAAGATGCCACATTATTATTATTTTTATTTTTATTTATTAAAATACTAATTTTTTTCTAATACCGCGTCCTAATCATAAAAAAAAATATCTAAATGAAATTACACCTACACAGCTACACTTGCTTCAACAGTGGAAGCTGGCCTTGCTCCAGCTTGTATGGATACATGCTCTTGTGTTTTGAAATTGCAAACGTGGGTAAGGAGACAGGACAGAACTAGGGGGAGGGTTAATCTTATTTTTCTTACTTGCAATACCTCTGTCCGTTTACCAACTTGGGTTTCACTTTCCCAGTTTAGGCGGCACGATTCTAACCTCAGCAATCAATTTTCTGTGGCATCAATAATCAACTGGATATGAGAAATGAGATCAAGAACCCTAAACTAGCTCTGTGATCTGCGTTTTACAAACATGACTTGATGCGACCACTTACCGTTGATAGCTTAAGGCTGTTCCTTTTATTTTTTTTGTTCATAATATGGGCTTAAATTCTTAATCTTTCAACCTTGTTGGATGTAGGTAATTTTGGAGATTACCAGACATGACAGAGGTGGAGGTTGGAGGAGGACCATGGTTTACAACTTGGAAAGGCAAGACATCTGCTTCACAGTTCCTCTGACATGCTCTACGAGTTCCCATTGATCTGGATGGAATTTACAGTTTCGTTCCATTATTCAATCCCCCTGGTTTATAGCCTAGTTGGCTCGTGCTTTCGTTTTACAAAAGGACTCGCCTTTCACAACCTAGAAATAGAGAGAGATATGGCACAGTGTGGGTGCCAACCGCTGTTTGCATGCACCTTGAGGACCTGCCGGTCCAAATGCTCTGGATGCCTTCGTTATCTAAGAAGCAATTATATCCATGGCTTAAGCTTTTAATACAGTCCCAGCCTCCCAGGCCAGATATAGCGACGGTAACAGCAACCTTTTTTCCACTGCCTTGTCTAAGACAACGGTTTCAAATGCTCTGTTAGTCTGTTTGTCCCCAACACATCGTGTTTGTTCAAGTTGGTAACAAACTGATGTGTTCGTTTAAGATGGTAACCAGCTGATCAAACATACTCTTGCCTGAGAGTTAATTTTTTTTGTTACCTTCAGTAGTGTCCAGTTTGGTTGATTATCGATATTTTGGCATGAGTTGAACTTCTAAGCTTCTAATTACTAACAGTGAACTTAGACCCTGGTTGTGGTTCATCAAGTAATTAATCTAAAGAAGCAATTATATCTGTGTATCCAACATCTTACATGTATTGAAGAAAATCTGTCCAGTTACATTACAATACATTGAGAAAACAAACAAATTATTCACACTTTTCCTGATCTCTCAGATATTATTTACAAAAATGTGTCACCAGTAGTCCTTACATGAGCAAGAACCATCTTTGAAATGGTGGAAACGATTTCTATCTCTTGCAATAATTTCTCTATTGAAGATCTTTGATATTAATTTGGTGGCAGAATGACAATTTCCACACACGCGAAGATTCTTCATTATTCTGATTGTTGTCCCTGGCTTTGTACTGATCAAACCAAAGGCAATGGCCAACTTTTCACTGTGATGACTCAAGACCCCTTCTTTCCACTCCTCATCCATGTCATAAAGCACCTCTGACGTATCTGGTACAAAACCAGCTTTCTCCAAACGCATATCAATTTCATCCAACATCTTGTAGATTTCATTGCTCTGGGGATGTACCTTGTCACCAACAAGAAACTCATGCACCACACTATCTACTTCAATAGAGCTACAACCAGGAACTTTCTTCATCCTGTTATCATTTAGCCTAGTTCTTATTTTTGCTACGTCCTCCCATCTACCAGCTCCTGCGTAGATGTTTGACAAGAGCACATAAGCGCTTGGGTTTTCAGGTTCTAGTTCAAAAAGATGCTTGGCAACAGATTCAGCCAACTCAATGCGTCTATGAATTCTACAAGCTCCAAGAAGAGAGCACCAAATGGCCCCATCTGGTTTCATTTCCATATTCTTCATCAAGGTTTCTGCTTCATCAAACAACCCGGCTCGACCAAAAAGATCTATCATGCATCCATAGTGTGGCAATTTCGGAGAAACCTTGTAATCTTGGATCATTGAACTAAAATATCTGCGTCCAAGACTTAGCAAACCAGCATGCTTACAAGCTGTTAACACGCCAACAAAAGTGATGTCATCTGGTACAAACCCCTCACTAGTCATTCTTGAGAAAAGCCCAAGAGCCGTATCTGTGTGCCCGTGCATGGCAAACCCAGATATCATTGCATTCCAAGTTGCCAAGCTTTTAGTATTCATGCAATCAAAGATTCGTTTAGCTACCGCTAAATCACCACATTTTGCATACATGTCAATGAGGCTTGTCCAAAGGGCAACAGTATTTTTCATACTTTTCATGTTCTTGTCGACATAAGCATGAACCCATTTGCCAAGATCAAGCGCACCCAAGTTAGCACAAGCCGGAAGAATGCTCAAGAAAGTGACATCATTAGGATCTATATTCGACTGCATCATTCGCCTAAATAGCCCCAAGGCTTCCTTATAACAGCTCATATGAGTATAGCCACCAATCATAACATTCCATGAGACCACATTCTTATCCTGTATTTTCTCAAATAGATTGCTGGCTTCTTCCAAATCTCCACATTTAACATACATATCAATAAGTCCGTTTACAAGCCTAATATTTGATCCAAGTCCACGATCTTCAATCCAAGACCGAACCAAATTGCCCAGTTGAAGAGAAGATCCTGATTGAGCGCAGGCCGAAAGGACACTAAGCATTGTGCTCACATTAGGTGTAACCTTTGCTCGACGCATCTCTTCAAAGAATGCCATTGCCTCTTCGACTCGACCACTCTGAGCATACCCAGAAATCATAGCATTCCACGACACAACATCTCTGACAGGAATTTCATCAAACAACTCTCGAGCTTCATCCAAAAAACCCTTCGAAGCATACCCAGTAATCAAAGCAGTAAAAGAAACAGCATCTCTCATAGAACTTTTATCAAACACCAATCTTGCATTAATCAATTCACCATTTTGTGCATACATGTTAATCAACGAAGTATGTACAAAGGCATTATGTTCAAGTCCAAGCTTCAAAACATGTGCATGGACCTGTTTCCCTTCACGGGCACCTCTAATTTTGGTGCATGACTTGAAAATAGAAGGAAAGGTGTACTCATTCGGCTCTGTACCAGAACTAATCATATGAACATAGTATTCTAAAGCTAAAAAAGGGGATTCGCTCGATGAGAAACCCCTGATCATATGATTCCAAATCACATGATTGGGGTTTCGAATGGTTTTGAAGAGAGAGAGAGCATAAGAGAGGTCACCATGTGGAGAGACGGCGCAAAACTCGATGAGCTTGCTAAGAGCGAAGTGGGTGTTGTGGAGGCCAGTTTTGATGATTTGGGAGTGGATTTGTTTGAGAGTCTGGAGGGTTTTGCAGTTGGAAAGGAGAGTTAGAGAAGGATGGTCATGGACAAGCTTGTATGGCGGAGAAGGATCAGAGAAGGAAAGAGCTTGGAGAGTACTTACGGGTGAAGCCAATACCACCATCTTCATTTGTAGTTTGTGAATCCGGAGTTCCTCTATTCAAAATTTTCAAACGTTGAAGAAGGTCAGATTTTTATCCTTGTAGATTTATTATTGTTTCACTTTCACCCTCATAGTTTAAGCTTTCACAATATTACCTCTATAGTTTCTAAAATGTCTTTATTTTGCCCTTGATAAATAACTACTTTTTTCATGAATTATTTCTTGGCTATAAATTATATATCATAATCATGTCTAATTAATTTTTGAATTATTTATTTTTTCATATTTTTTTTTTATTTGGTACCGTTCACCATCTTTTATTACTCTATTACATAAAAATGGTTGCATGCACAACAACATTAACTACAAATATTCTTCTAATCCATACAATAATTATGCACTATAGTACAAAGTCACATATAAATAAAGAAGAATATCTTACTTATTTTTAGCTAAAAAAAGTAAAATAATCTCTCAAGAAATAATTATTTATTGGAGTATATATTTGATATTATAGTAATTTTTACGGTTACGATTTCAAAAAGTATGTTTAAGAAAAATTATAAATTATAGTTTTTCTTAATCAATATTTTAAGAGAGAATTTTCAACGAGATTCATGCAAAAAAATATATAAAAATAGTGCGTATTAAATAATCAAACATTTTTAAAACCATGGTTAGTGTAAAACATAATTTCAACCACACGACATTCCATTTTCGAACACACTCATGTTGAATATGTGTTATCAAAAATTCTAATTTAAAAAAAATCAAAAGCATATGATTAATGTTGGGTGTTTTTAGAGGTCTAAACAAACCTCAAAACCTTTGACTCAAACAAGAACTTAAATGGTTCAATTAAATTTAAAATAATCTTGAACTGCCAGCAATAAATGGTTCAATTAGGGCAGCCATGATGCATCAAAAGGATCAATATAAGAAAGTATAAGAAATATAAGAACCAAAAGTGAATTTTATAGCACTGTTTAAATAAACGGTAAAGAAATGGTAAGCGTGGCCAATAACGTCCCTTTTGTCTCCATTTTCCATTTTGCCGCCACCTCACTCTCTCTCTCACACCCCTCCTCCTGTGGTGGTGTATAAATAGCAGCCTCAAACCCCCCTGCGGCCCCGCTCCTCTCTCTCTCCCTCCAGACAGCCATCCATTCTTGATTTCTCTCGCTCTCTCCAGTGCTCAATTAATCTTTCAAAAATCTTGAATTTCGAATAATGGAAGCACACATTCACAATTTCTCCCCTAATTTCTCACCACTTCGACCCCTAACAAACCCTAATTCCTCTATCAAACTCTATCACTCTCGAGATTCTACCTTTTCTATACCTCTATCGAAATCACTCAAGCTAGGGTTCCGATCATCGCCACTGTTGGCGGCGACCACTCCCGTCACTAACACCGATACTTCACTAGCCTCAAAAGGAGAAAATGAGAGGAGTGTGAGTCCAGTTTATGTGCCAACGCCACCTAATCGTGGGCTCCGTACTCCTCACAGCGGGTAATTTTTTTTTTAATTCTTGATAATTATTTATTCCTAAATTGTAATTTTATTTCAATAAAATTGACAGGTACCATTATGATGGGACGACGCGGAACTTTTTTGAAGGTTGGTATTTTAAAGTGTCGATACCGGAGCGGAAACAGAATTTCTGTTTCATGTATTCAGTGGAGAATCCTGCGTTTCCTAAGAAATTGACTGCCTTGGAGTCGGCACAGCATGGATCGAGATCAGTTGGAGTTGGTGCTCAGATTCTAGGGGCTTATGACAAGTATATTTGCCAATTCTCTGAAGAATCGCAAAATTTCTGGGGAAGTAAGTGTTTTCCCCCCCTCTTTGTAATGTTATGGGAACTGTTTGAATTTATAAGATTCTGTGTTTAAGAGTTAAAGTTGTTACTATTAGTTTGTTTGTTGATGCTTAGGTAGGCATGAGCTGGCATTGGGGAATACTTTTGTTGCTGAGAGAAACATGCGGCCTCCAACTAAAGAGGTTCCTCCTCAGGTTGAAATCTCTATTGTTCATCTTAAATGTTGATATTGATATTCTTTTTGTTTATCATTTTTTTTAGAATGTCCAACCTTGTCAATTTTATAAGGTTTTAACATTTGGGTTTCTTAGTTTGAATGCATAAGAGAGGATTTCTTTTTTATTTAGTTACAAAGCCGTGGATTAATAGTACATAAGAATGTTGTCAGAGTTGCAAGGCTGTAAAACTGTGCAATACAGCTGCGGAGGAAAATAAGAAAAGTCCTCTTTAACAATTTAACTGAAATGTCTCATTTTGCTTCCGTAACTTCAAATGGTTTCTCATGTCTGAAAAATTTGTAGGAATTCACATTAGCTACTGTACCCTTTTTTTTTTTTTAAGTTTTGAGGTGGTTGAATATATCAGCATTAGCCTTTCTGTTCAGTTCTGTATTAGATATTTTTTTTGTTTATTTTACATTTCCTTGCATAAGACTGTTAAAACCTGAAAAATTAGAGTGGATTCTCAATTTCCTGTCTGCTTGGTTAGACTTAGTGCAAGTATTTCTTGGTTTGCTTGGTTTATATTCTTGCTGAGGCTAACCATGTCAAATGAATCCAAGTTACAACTTACATTTTGTAATATTTAATTTGTGCAGGAATTTGATAAAAGAGTTTTAGAAGGATTTCAAGTAAGCCCACTTTGGCACCAAGGCTTTATTCGTGATGATGGCAGGTATTCTCACTCTTATCATCCATACCCATAGTGTAGAGATTGAGTTTCAGGATGTAACATCTCACATGCATGGGGGCTTTTTTTGTAAAATCATGCATGCATGTCACACTGCATTCAGTGCCACATTCAGGATAATGGATTAAACTTTCTAATGCTTTGTTAGTCCAACTCCTTATCCATGCTTAAAGTGGTGAGAAAATAATACGATTGGGTAAGTCGGGGCAAATCAAACATATTTCATGTTTGAAATTTTGATAATCAAATATATTTTTAATACCTTGGTTGTTTCTAATTTATTTGAGCATTGGTAGTTTGACATGACTTTTCTTCTAACTGCAGGTCAGATTATGTGGAAACTGTTAAAACTGCACGTTGGCAGTACAGCACACGGCCTGTTTATGGATGGGGTAATGTTGGGTCTATACAGAAGTCGACTGCAGGGTGGCTTGCTGCTTTTCCTGTATTTGAACCCCACTGGCAAATATGCATGGCCGGAGGACTTTCAACAGGCATTAACTATTCTTGCTTCTGGTTATAATTGTTTTGGAACATTCAATCTGATGTTGGTTATGATACTTTTATTCTATTTTACAACAAGTTGTCTAATAAAATCAATGATCTTTGTAAACTGTTCTTGCTCATTATATATAATCATCTCTTGTTTCTTACAGTTCTCTTTTCTCCCCCCTTCTAAGTAAATACCTTACAAGAATTTACAGAAGCCTCCGTTGTTAATTTCTAAGTGCTCATGCTGCTATGAAGGTCACAAGTTTGTGAGAGCAGAATATCCATAGGCTTTAGAAATAATTATATTCTAGGTTTTTGGCTCCTTTTGTTGTCACAGTGGCAAAGAGTATTGTGATTAGGTTCAATGCTTTCTAGGGAATAATGCTTTGGGTTTTGATTGGACACAGGATGGATAGAGTGGGATGGTGAAAGATTTGAGTTCGAAGATGCTCCTTCTTATTCTGAAAAGAACTGGGGTGGAGCCTTCCCAAGAAAATGGTTTTGGGTAAATATTTATTTCTTTCATGTGGTAAATATCTGTGTATTAATGGATTATATGTTTTTCTTTCGTGGAATTTCATGCCTTACATAACATTGTAAGGGTGGGTAAGTTACTTTCACTGTTGCTCTTTGCATGACTAATAATTAACTATTTACCCTCTTTTCAACATACAAAGGTGACCTTACATCAATATTATTCACCCCAATTCACGTTTTGATGTGTGGTGTGGGAATGTTGTGTTGTCATTACATGTTGGTTCAAAGTACAGAAATTGAAGAAAGCACATTAACTTTATCTCTGGCTCATTAGCCTGCTTTCTCATGGACTTGATTAGATGGCTCATTTTTTATGCGTTGTTGATTAGTGGAAATTTTTGGTGAAGAAATCTCTGCTCTGTTTAAGTTATTGAAGTTGTTGGGAATTATTGCTGGGATGATGTTTTGCTAATGCATCTTAGGTTTGCAATTGTCCACATATGCCTAACCTGGAAGAAAAGAAAATTAAAAAAATTAAAAGAAAAAGTCTGAATGCCTGTATGCTAATTGTTGATGTTTTACATTTTACCATAGGTTCAATGTAATGTCTTTGAAGGTGCAAGTGGAGAAGTTGCTTTGACTGCAGCTGGTGGGTTGAGGCAAATACCTGGACCAAGTGAGACTTTTGAAAATGCTGCATTGGTAACTTTCCTATGACAAATCCAATACTTTGTTCTCCACTTTCCCTTGTTTCAGCAATTCTTTTTAGATAGGTAAGTTTTTTCTGCTCTTTAGGAATATATATGGCTAAATGCATGTAAAGAATGAGATAGTGAACCAATGATATGCAATTTTCATGGAACCTCAGCTACCCTTTATGTTTTCATATGGAACTTGAATATTATTCATGAGTTTGAATATGCCTTACTATCTTTAGTTTGAGATCCTGAAATAGAAGAAAAGCCAAAAACATATTCAAGTTTACAAGTTGGACGCACTTGTTTTAAATAAACTGACACACAATACAATGTCCACCTATGCAGGTTGGAGTGCATTATGATGGGATTTTCTATGAATTTGTGCCATGGAATGGTGTTGTAAATTGGGAAATTTCTCCATGGGGTTCCTGGTACATGGCTGCAGACAATGGGACACATTTGGTATCTTCTGTTTCCTGTTTCTAGTATTCACAGTCACACAGTATAAATCCACTTTTAACTCTGATGTCCCTGTAAGTTTGGTGTTATTCTTCACTTAAACATGTGAAACATTAAAAAAGAAAAAGGAAGAACATGCTTGCTCACATGATTTTTCATGACCTCTTAAGTCTTTTATGGATACATATAATGATAAGTTGGAGTTATATTATCAACTAGAGGTCTAATTTATTGTCCTTACTCAGGTTGAATTGGAGGCAACAACAAAGGAATTGGGAACAGCATTGCGTGCTCCAACAGCAGAAGCTGGGCTTTCTCCAGCTTGTAAAGATACCGGTTTTAGTTTTCTGAAATTGCAAATATGGGAACGTCAATATGATGGCACTAAGGGGAAGGTGCATTTTACTTCTCACTCTCCCATATCCATCCACATATTCATCAACTTCATGCGCAAAAACATTAACTTAAACTATACTATTTAACCTCAGGATTTATTCTTAGCATTAAGTGGCCTAACTATTCAACAGAACATCAAAAACTTTGAACTTTTCTTGTGTGACAGTATTTATCTTGCAATGTAGTTTCTTTGTATAAAAACAAGTTTCGCAACCAGAGGTTGCACTTGTTCTTCCGACATGTATTTTCAGTGACATTATCCCATGAAACCAGTGAAAGGAGTCCATCTGTGGACTTAATGAGTGATTTTTTCTTAAAAATCTAGAGTTGTCGTTGGAGAAATGAAGGGTCTGCTTTTAGCATGTGAGAATTTGCTTCCTGGATGTTCTATTTTTGTTTGTCACACCTTGTATGTTATCTATGTGCTAAAATCCATATGGATTGATACAATTCCAATGACAGCGTTTTCTCATAATTTTTCAAAATCCTTGGCATCCAATTTTTTAATGTAATTTGTCAAAGGGGCAAAGCGCTAATCCCTGGCATGCAATTGTTGTGATTGGTATATGCTCTTAGATCTGCACTATTACAAGTTGGTTTTGTTCTTGTTCAAGAAACAAATAAGACCAGTTAGTTTATTTGTTCATACTATGGCTTTGGATATTCCTACACTTTCAGCATTATTATATGCAGTTAATTTTGGATGTTACAAGCGACATGGCATTAGTAGAAGTTGGAGGAGGACCATGGTTTACCACTTGGAAAGGCAAGACATCTATGCCAGAGCTTGTCAGCCGCACTATCGGAGCCCCCATTGACGTGGATGGAATTTTTAGTTTTGTTCCTCTGTTCAAGCCCCCTGGTTTATAACCACTAGGCCAGTTCTTTCATTACGAAAATGGATCAAACTTGGAAGTTTGAAGAGCCAGAGAAAGGAAGATGGCAGTTTGATATGAAAGACGATCCATTGTGCCCCAAAGCAGCAGACTAAATGTTTTCCATGACGCTGTAAGTTGCATGATCAGTTCTTTTGTTGTAAATTTCACTCAAATGACATGTAGCTTGGGCAACTGCAGTTAAAAGGGAACTGGGTGCTTGCCTTAGTCTGACTTCATCCATTCTGAGGCATTTTGCATTAGCCACTCTTTTTTTAACGACATAGCTAGTGCAAAGCTAATATAGAATTTGTGTACCTACCTACCTCGCTTTTCATTCAGCACCTTCTGCAACTTTGTGGTCATTTATTGTATATTTTGTGGTTTGTTATCCTGAATTTTTCATTTGCAGCTATCAGAATGTAGCAGCGATTAAAACCGTAAGCAAAAGTAAGGGTGCCTTTACTTATGAAGTTGTTCTCGGTTTTTTTCAGATTTTTTTTTTTTTAATAAACCGAAAATTAAAGAAGATGCATTCACTGAATTGTTTTCTTAGAAACAGGTGCTCTCTAATTCTTGAAAACACCAAATAGAGATGGAATACCCTTAAATTTCTCAAAAGTGTTCCTGTTATCCAGATCTGTTTACGATCTTATGGTATGTTTTATATCACTTATGATATGTTTCTCTTTTTGTCATATGCATGCGAAATTCCTCGTCTTTCCAGATTTGGCTCATACGGGAAAAGGTGGTCAAAAGCAAGTTTAACACAACAAAAACAATTTACGGAAGTATTTTCTAAGATTATTATTAGCACGGGAACCATCATGAATTAATTCATCATTTACTTTTTACTTTTTAAATTAACTTAAGCAGACAATTGAATTGAATTTTCTTTTTCATGTATATTATTTTTCAAAAACAAATTACTTTACATGAAATGAGCTTCAGCAGCCAATAACCCCCTGTTTATCCCAGTCCATACCTCTCCGATTAGGCATGGTTCATAATTTATGGATACCATGTATTGAAGGATGCATAAAAAATCTAGCAATATATATTTGTTCAGAAAGAAAAATTGTAGGAGAAAATATACTCCAGTCATTCTGAAGTAATGGTAACCCTTACCCCATTCTCAAGAAAAAGAAAAAGAAAGATTTGGTAACCCTAAACCTTATGGTAATCAATTTTGTTTTGCTTCTACTCCAGCAGACGCTCCTCCTTGTCCTCGGCAGGTCCATAAGCCCAAAAACATACAAGATAATACACAAAATTAATTATACTCAAGACAGTGATCAGCCAGTAATAATCATCTAACCAACCCTTGTTAAGATTGCTTGACAACCAGCCCTCCTTCCCTCCCTTGGATGTAACCCTGTCCACAACATCCACCAAAGCACTCCTTATCAGATCAGCCACCGCGGTTCCGAAAGTGAAAAGAGCCACCGCAATGGTAGACATGCTTTTAGGGAACTGAGAGTAGTAGAATTCTATCTGTCCAATTGAATTAAAAGCTTCAGCCAATCCAAGCAGGATTATTGGTGGCAAAAGCCACTCTACTGTCATGTTCACCCCACCGTCAGGTTCGTCTTCTAGTCCTTCCTCAATAGCAGTTTTCCTTCTCATGGTTTCTACTACTGCTGACATTGCCCTTGCTGCAACTGGGACTAGCAAACCAATTCCTATCCTCACTTTAGGACTAAGCCCGCCACGTGGCCTGCCAGTGAATCTTGCTAACAGTGGCAACAGAATTCGGTCATAAAAGGTTAGCCAGATTGTGAGAGTGAGAACCAGAAACACATTGAGGGATCCTGCTGGAAGTTCAAAATTCAAGATGTTCCTGTCCATGGTGTTTGCTTGGAGCGTGGCAAATGAGTTTTGGTTCAAGTTGATATGCATCATGATGCCTGTAGTCCAAATGGGGATGACTCTAAGCGGAGCTTTCAGTGACTACCTGATCAACTGTGCATAGCCGCCATGGATTTGAAGCTGACCCATCAAGATTTACATCCCTATCAGGATCTATTATGATACAAGCTCGGTTCAGATACCTGCACAAAGTGTTGAGAAATGTTAAGGAGAGATGATTTGGATAGTCAAGCATCGAAGCAAAACTTATAGTCATCATTGTGTTAACACTGGTGTACCTTAAATTATCAGTAGGGACCTGGAACTCAGAGTCATCACTGTGGTAATACTGTTCAATGCTACCGTGAGATAGATTAAGCTTTCTGTTCGTGAATGCTGCAACCACAAACTGAACAAAACCTGTAAATAAGCTCGAGGAGGCCTTCACTTTGATGTACTGGGAAGAACCCACCAGAAACATTAAAGCAGAGGGGAACATGAGAATTGCAAGAACGGCAAACCCAACTTTCCAACTGAGGTTATCTTGAATGTAGACAATAACAGTAAATGCTATAATTGTTGATAATCCTGTTGCAGCATAATACCAATTAAAGAAACTCTGCAAGACACTCTCATTGTTGGGGTCCTCTTCGTTGTCTAATTGGTCTGCGCCGAAGGCAATAGAGCAAGGCCTAATGCAACCAGCTCCAATGGATATAAGGCCGAAAGAGAAGAATAAGATAGCCATTTGGCCCGCTGTAGCTGAGCTGCACGTATCGGTGAATCGGTCACAAGGTGGAGGTTGTAGTTGTGGTATCATGGCAGTTAACCAAAGAAGAATCATCCCCTGCATGAACAGAGCAGATTTAGAGGTCAAGACTCAAAACCCCTACCCCCCCCCCCCCCCCCCCCTCAGAAAGTTGGAAGCAAGGCCAACAAAGAAGAAACTCGGTGAATATGGTAGCGGGAAATGACTCACAAGAAGGCTGCAGAATGATCCCAAAGAGATCACCAGATACCGTCCCATGAATGAATCGGAGAGGAAAGCTCCGAAGATGGACAACCCATTAGACATAGCAGACCATCAGAAGAGAATGGTCGACCCATTTGCAGCCTCCAAGCGATAGTTATTCATCAGGTAGAATATCATATTTGGCATCAGCCCATAGCTAGCCACCCTCTCAAACGCCTCATTAACTATAGATGCACAGAACAGGAAAACAAATAACCCAACATGATTCAACAGAAAACAAAGAACAGAAGGAGGAAGGAACTTAACAGTAGATTCTGAAGATTACCTATGATGAAGGGCATGGTCCTTAGGCCACCCTTTTTTCTGTCCTTGTCCTTAGGGATGAGAATCATCTTCTCCTCTGCAATTGTGTTTTCCATTCTTTCCTCTCTCTAACAGCACAATACTAGACAGGAGTCCATACATTTGAAAAGATAAAAAGAAAGAAAATTAATATAAGAAAAGCTAAAACATGAGGGATATAATAACATTGTGGATTGCTCCACATTGTTTTATTTTTTGCTGGGAACACATGATTTTTTAAATTTTTCCTTTTTTTTCTTATTTTTTTAAAAATTATTTTTGTTGATTTTATTTTTTAATATTGAAATGATTTAGAGTTTAGCTTTTTTATTTTTTTTTTGTCTTTCTATGAGATTAGCATGATTTGTGGGTTTGTCAAGTTAACCTAGATTGCTCCAGTTTATGAATTTGGTGGGTTTTTTTTAATTGAATTTGATTTTTTTTATAATATTTTTTTCATATGGTTAAAAAAATAGTTTAAGAGAAAAACTTTGTTATTAAACTTTATAAAGTAATAGAAATTAAAGAATGTGGGGAAGCTATTGTTTACCTAACATCCATTGCACCATGGATTACAATGGTAATCCACGGTGTTTTTTATTTTTTGAATTTTTGTTATGATTTTTTTTCAAATCAATTTTTGTCCATTTCATCTTTTAAAATTGATATTGTTAAGAATTTAGCTTTATGATTTATGGATTTGCCAAAGTAATCTAGGTTGCCTCGATTTATGAGTTTGGTGGGTTGTTTTTTTTTTCAATTGAACTTGAATTTTTTTATAGTCTATTTTTTTTAATCATATAGTTAAAAAAGTAGTTTTAGAGAAAAATCATGTTATTAAATTTCATAAAATAAAAAAAATTAAAGGGTATGAAGAAACCATTATTTACCCACACACATTGCACTATGAATAACTATAGTAAATTCACAGTGTTTTGTTTTCTTTTCTTTCCTTTTCTTTTTGCTTTTTGTTATGATTTTTTTATTTTTTTGTCTATTTTATTTTTTTAATATTGAGATAGTTGAGAATTTGACTTTATAATTTGTTTCTTTTTATTTTACCTTTTTATAAGGTTAGCATCGTTTGCGGGTTTGTTAGGGTAACCTGAGTTGCCCTAGTTTACGAGTTTGGTGGGGTGTATTTTTTTTTAATTGAACTTGATTTTTTTATTGTTTATTTTTTTCTTATATAGTTTTAAAAAATAATTTTAGAAAAAAGTTATGTTATTAAACTTTATAAAATTCATGAACTTATTCACATGTTTGGCTAGTTGACTTGTTTCGCGGGTCTGACAAGTTTAACTTTTTTAAATTAGTTTTTTTTCATCCTTATATACTAGGTTAATTGGAAATTCAATTTCATAATTGGTTTCGTTTTGTTTTTTATGAAATAATCGCGATCTAAAAAAAACATCTTGGTATTGGGTTGATGTTTGATTTCGTAATCATCTATTTTTGTTATCATATGGTTAAATAAAACAGAGATTTTTAAAAACAAATTATAATCCAAGTGGAGTTCATACCCAGTTTACATATTTGGCATACTAGTCCGACTTATTTGATTCATAAGTTTGACGAGTTTATCCATTGATAGGATATATATATTTGTTTTTGGTCTTTTATTTGTTTTTAATTTTTTTTTTGATTTCATCATTTAATATTGGATTGGTTGAAAAATAGATTGTATTATTGATTTTTGTTTGCTTTCTAAGGATAATTGTCTCAAGTAAATGTTTATTTTTAGGTTGATGTTTAATTTTGTGAGCGTCGATTTTTATCATATAATTAAATAAAAAAAATTTATAAAAAAATTATTAAACCCAATAGAGTTATCAAGGTTGCAATTGAATATATATGAAATCGATCAATTTAAAAAGAGTTATCTCTCACATAATTAAATTAAAAACTTGAGTTTGAGAAAGAGTTGAGTCAGATAATTTTAAAATTCATTCATTTAATTAGATTTAATAACACTATTAACAAATTCTATATACTTTTAATATTTTTTTTAAAATTAATCCAACTTGTAACTCAGTAATTAATTAATCCTGCTTCGATTCGATATACTAGATATGCTCGTGTTTGGAATTGTAGTAGCTGTCGTGGTTGTGATTTGAAAAAAGTTGTTTTATAAAAAGTACTTTTAGTTGAGATTGGTTTGAAAAAATATATATTTGGTTAAAACAGTGGTTGAAATTGAGGTTGAACAAAAAGTAATTTAATGTGTTTGGTTACAAGAACACTTTTCAAATTGAGGTTATAAAATAATTAAAAAAAATGATAATTTTAAATTTAAATATTGTAAATTTAATTACTGGCGGTATTACATTATAAAATAAATTATTAGTTCATTAAATTATATAGAAATTTGAACACTTAAAACTACAAATTGTTTGATCTTTTGTTATTTTTTCCAAAAAATCACAATCTCTGGTTGTTTTTAATATGATCATTGTTAAGAATACTTATTTTGTTAAGAATACTATTTACTGCACTTTAGACCCTTTGACTCAAACCTTGGCATTGATATTGAAAATATCATCATCCACATTGGACCTCATATCATATTAGTTTGAAGAACATGAGAGAGCTCTCACTTCTCTTTCACTCCCTGACAAAAACTTTACTAGTTACAACGCAGACGTAGGAAAACAACTTGGAGCTGTTTCAACAAAACGTAGATGCGTTCGCAAATTTTGGTAGGTTCCATTAACAACAAACAATGGTTTATCATTTATCAAACAACTGGTACCTGCAGTCACAACTAAACATGGAAGCTACCATGCAGCCAAACGCTCGGATTTTTTTGTTTGTTTTCTTTGAAAGGCTTGGTTCACGTGTGATGACTAACAAATCTTTTAAACTACAGTCCACTCATCCTTGTTGCTTGCATTGTTTTGATGCCATTTTTTCTCCTAATTGAAAGGGAAACCCTTTTTGCATATTAACGTATGATTGTGATTTGTACAGTAATACAAAACCATTGGTGCTCGGGAATGATATCAATTTAATTAATTAATTAATTAAATATATATATATATATATATATATATATATTTTTTTTTTTTTTTGTGTGGTTTGGTCTCATTGTTTGAGTCAAAGCATTGGAATAGGACCAAATTGATCATTAATAAAAAAAGCTAATTTTCTATCTTCATGCTAGACAAAGATAATTTCTCTTCACATTTGTCGTCCCAGTTAGGGAGGTGATTTTGATATGGTGCATAGATTGTCTAGTGTGCACCATATGACCTTGAAATAAATGAAAATAATCAAGTATTGGAATATTCATAAAATAGACATAGCTGTTTATTAATTCAAGAGTACCTTTGAATTTCCTTCCAATCATTGCAATGTGGCTACCATGGACAAAGATGAAATCCAGTTATAAACCATACATGGAATCTAACACAATTCCATAATTTTTAACCACTAATCCTCATCTGTCAAGGCTTCCCCTCCGTCAGTAGCATTGCCTTCTTGTCCCTTGCAAGGACCATATGCCTTGCTACAAGCACGATAATATATGAAGTTAGCCAAACTCAAACCAGCAAGAAGCCAATAATAGTAATCGTAATGTCCCTTGTTGATGTTGCTTGAAAGCCAGCTCTCCTGATCGTTTCCCTTGAAGAAGTTGCGGACAATAGTTACTAGCAAACTCGCTATCAAGTTTGAAACAGACAGTCCCATCTCGAACAGATTGGAGGCTACACTAGACATGCTCTTAGGCAATTCAGTATAGAAGAACTCATTCTGTCCAATACCACAGAAAGCCTCAGCAAATCCGGTTATGAAAAAGTATAGCAATAACCACAACGCTGAAATGTGCAGCACGGAATTAGGGTCATCAGAAAATCCTTCTTTGATCGCAGTTTTTCGCCGAACACTCTCTATAATTGCCAATGCTGCCATGGCAGCAGAGGATGATAGGATACCAATTCCTATTCTTTGTTTTAAGCCGAGACGAGTTGGTTTTCCCCTGATTTTTGATGCTAGAGGGATGGCTACACGATCGTAGAGAGCAATCCATATTACTGAAGAAAATAACTGAAATGCAGTGAAGGAGCCAGCAGGAACTTGGAATTTTGAAGTAATGTGCCGGTCCATAGTAGATGCCTGGAGGACTATAAAAGAGTGTTGGAGTACAGTTATAGACATCAAGACCCCTGTGGACCATATTGGGATTACCTTGATCAGTGATTTAAGCTCTTCTACTTCATCTACTGTACAAAGACTCCATGGATTTGAAGCTCTTCCATCTGGGATCAAGTCTTCTTTAGGATTACTAATGACGCAAGCTTTGTTTAGAAACCTAAGACAAGGTATATGATACAAAAAAATTAATACTTTTTAGGAGTCATCATAGAATCCTGACATAATAGAATCCTATTGAGGTAAATCTTGGATATAAGACGGAAATTAATTTCAGGGCACAAAGTTTTTGAGCATATAATGATACCTTAATTTTTCAGATGGGACGAGAAGTCTTGATCCTTTCCTATGATGATACACATCATCTGAGACTTGGGATGATAATTTGATACTTCTATTTCTAAAGGATGCCACCAAAACTCGAGCAAATCCATCCAGCCAGCCTGCCTTAGCCTTTGACTTGACATAAATGGGAGAAGCTAAGAAGAATGAAAGAGTTGACAGGATCATGAGCACCACAGGAATTCCAAAACCCACCTTCCACCCCATGTTATCTTGAATGTATAAAATACAGGTCATGGCAAGGAACAACGCAACCGAGACTGTCGCATAGTACCAGCGGAAGAAGCTCTCTAATATTCCAGCACGTTTGAGGGTGTCCCTCTTGCCCAACTGCTCAGCACCAAAGGCCAAGGACGATGATCTTATGCCGCCAGCTCCAATGGCCATGAGACCTAAAGAAGAATATAAAAGCAGAAGCTGCAATGTCGATGCGGATTCGCAACTTTCATGAAATTGGACACAAGGAGGTGGTCTTGTTCCTGGAATTATAGTTGTTAACCATAGTAGAATCACGCCCTGTACAATAAAATTAGGTTGATTGCTGCTATTGTGAGGTTGGTATATAGACTTGGAGTTAGTACTCTCTTTTCGATTTAGATGAATAGTTGGTCTTCTTTTCAATCTCACAATTCCATATTTCTGGAATTAAAACAATATTTTGAACTTGAATCTCGTTTTGATGCAATGAGAATTGTAAATTCACGGAATCCTTTTTTGTTTCTTAACTTTTGTTACAAAACCTTAGTTATTGGAATAAAAAAATCTCTAATCTTTTTGACCCTTACAAACAAGTAATCCCCCCCATCTCTCTCTCAATATACACCACCTTGAAGGAAAACGTCCATAAAGACAACCAGCAAACCCATCAGTGGAGATTTCTCCCAGTGAAACTTTATGAAGTAATTATTTTTTGGTGTAAGATTCAGTGGTTGTTAAACTATTGTACATAGGATCAAACCCTTCTAGCAAGCAATCTCAGTGAGAATAAAAAGGGATTCAATATTTTTCTTCCTTTCTCTAACTTAACTTGATGATACGCATAACACCATCAACCAATTAACAGATGGAAAATGGACAAAATTAATCACAATGTAAGAAGAGCAAAGTTGATATATTATATAGGATCTAGAATTACCAGAAGGCAAGCAATACATCCAAAGCCGATCATGAAATACCGTCCCACATAGGTATCCGCAAGAAAAGCACCGATAAATGGCGTAAAACTCGTGGCAGCTGAATGAAGGTAGAGTATTTGTGCACCATTGACAGCATCAATACCATACTCTCTTGTCAAATACAGTATCAGGTTTGTCGAAAGCCCATAATTTGCCAGCCTCTCAAATGCCTCATTTACTATAAAAAATTACATCGAAAAACATAATCCGTGAAAAGGATAATCAGAGCATAATATACGTGATTGCTTTTTTTAATATGTACGTACCTATGATAAATACCAAGGCTCTTAAGCCACCCTTAGTAGTACTGCTGCTCAAGAGCGGCTCTTTGATTTTCCCTTTATGATCTAAAGGATCTTCCATTTGCTCTTCTTGGACCCTCTTCTTGCCTGAGGGAGTATCACTGTTGAAACTGAATCTCGCTTAATGCCCAGGTTGTGAGAGAGGGCAGGGTTGCCTTTTGCCACTCAATCATATGCTGGATATTCTGTTGCCCTGTCGGGTGGTTCCCCACGATACTGGTGCAGAAGAACCAGCTACATTCTATTAAAACAAAGCAAGAAAAAGAAGAAACGAGGAATCATGGATTTTTTTTAATAGGAAAGTCATTTCAAGGATTCTTGATCCTAAAGCCAAGGTTGGCTTTGGTTAATCTTGTAGTTTTCTGCACGTTAGCATACAGTGAATTGCAGTCCAGCCTGAACAAGAAAACAAGAGAAATGGAGAAATTTGCGGGTAGGATTTTTTGAGAAATGGAATTTGTATATTAATTCAACTACGCATGTGATCTTAGAATGGAATAGTATATATTTCAAATTGAAATGGTTTTTTTGTTTTTGTTTTTCAATTCTTTTTGCCTCTGTAACCCAAGAGTTTTTCAAAATAGGGGAGGTACGCTATCCATTTAAATAGAAGTTAATTTTTGTTGCAGCCTCAAGTTGGTTCAAGGCAGACTCATAATGAAACAATATTCCTCCATTTTATATATATGAATCTCCGATTCAATAGTTCCTTTCTCATCTTCAGTTTTCAATTAAGCTAACCTTTTAAACACTACATATGTTTCATTTTTACTCACAACTTTCACTTTGTTAGTCTTCATGAGATCTCCTTACATGATACTTGATCTCTTTCACATTTTGATCATAGATACTTACCATTCATTCTCAATGCAACTTTCCATTTATTTTATTTATGAATCCACGTGATCATGATTTTTATATCTTAGCCTTTCATTTTATATGGATGGCTTCACCATCTCTCGTCAGCAGTCTCTACTCATGTTTGTCAGCTTATTAATTTTTAATCAATAGCTAGCCCCAGTACTCAGCTGACTGATTTATCAATTACTAATGATCAGTAGCTAGCCTTCACTCATATAATTGATTTACCAATATCTTTTATATTTCTTTGATTTCCGTTTGAGATGAAGCCACAATAACAAGAAGCTTATTAAAAGTAACATTGTTTTTATTAAAAGGACAAGCTGGAAAAGGCACTGCTGCCTCTCCTGATTAGAAAAAAAAACGTATTGGTTATACATAGATGGGTGTTTTCTCTATTTACCAGAGGCCAAATTGATTGATTGGTGATATAAATTATAGTCAGTACGTTACACATTGATTTACTTTTGCACCTTTGGCTAAAATTAATACTGTTAGAGTTTTATTATCACTTGTGGAAAATCTTGAATGGACATTGCAATAATAATACGATGTAAAGAACGCTTTCTTGCATGCGTGGTAATTTATAAAGAGAAATATATGAGTTTGTTTGAGAGTATATGTAGTTGTGGTTGTTTTTTAAAGTGTTTTTCACTCAAAAATATATTAAAATAATGTGTTTTTATTTTTTAAAAATTATTTTTGACATCGCATATCAAAATGTTAATTTGAAACAAGAAAAAAAAATTCAAATCTTTTTAAAAACACTTTTAAAACAATTTTTTTTTTCATATTGTTATATGGATAGTCTTAGGTTCGTGTGCAAGTTGGAAAAGGAACTTTACAGTCTCAAACAGTCGCTCAGAGGTTGATTTGGTAGGTTTTGATTTATTATTAAGAAATATGGATATTAGCATAGCAATGTCAATCATCCTCTATTTCTAAAGAGGTAAAATGACAAATTAATGGCACTCATAATTTATGAAGGAATTTGATATGAAAGATTTGGAAGGGGGATGGAATATTTGAGCATCTACACACACTAATCAAGGAAATAACTCATCATTCAATATTTTTACCCTAATTACTTGGTAATTGAAAATGTACAAATGGGTAAGCTAAATCAGTTCTCCAATGTAAATAGTTTTGGAAAAATATTGACAATAATTTCATCTAACAACAACAACTATTATTATTAATTAATAGGTTCCGAAATCTCGTAGCTGAAAGACATTATAATATCACTAGAAATACAACTTATTGTTCATTAATTAATTGTTTCAATGTTATGAAAAAGTCAACAACCACTTGCACAAGAGTGCACCGTCGCCAGTACGCCGTGAGTCCTCCTGATCTCCTCAATCCCTATAGGTCCCTCGCTAGATTTGGACCACATTTTCTATATATATATATATATATATATATATATATATTAGTGGTACCAAGTACGGAACCAGGAATTTCTCATGCACTTGCTATTAAATAAATATATAACTTTTTAAGATCAATTATTAACTCATACATATAAATTTTTAAAATTAATATTAAAGTTTTAATTCAAATATATTATCTAAAATATTAAAAAATAAATTTGAAAGTACATAAAATTGAAGTGAAAATAAAAATAAACTCACTATTAAAATTAAATTCTTCGATGTTTTGTGAAATATAATTGATCTATAATTAAATCTGAATCGATATTATAACAACCCCTCAACCGGGATAAAATAAGAATCTCATGTCAACTGAAAAATAAAGTAATTAAATTTTTTTCCCTCTCTCAATTCCTCATTCCTTTACTTGATACTTTCTTAGATTAATATTTTATAAGTTGGACTTTATAAGTTTACAAGGTTATTCTCTCTCTTTACTTATATTTTTCCTTGGGTTTTTTTTTTATGTTTTTCCCTTACTTTTCTCTCTTTCTCTCTTGCCTTTTCTTTTCTTTCTTTTCCTATTCTACTTATGCCCCTTCGACAACATATAAAAAGAAAAAAGAGTTGATTTGTTTTATTTTTTAATGGCAAATAACCACTTTACCTTTAATGAGTCGTTTTGTTTTTATTTGACGGTCTTTTTTTTTTGCACTACCAAGCTCTGCTCATCCTAAAATTTTAACTAGATTTTATTCAATATATTTTAAGATCCCTCATAAAATTTTAGCTTAATCTGATGGTTGGATTGAAAATTACGTCCAATGATGTAAAATTGGTCAAATTGTGATTTTTCATCAAATTTCTGAATTTCTCCAAAATTTCTGAAATTTTAACCCAAGATAAAGCATCATATTAGAAGACTCCATGCAAATTTTCAGAATTTTTTGATAATTCAATCGAGAATTACAAATTTGTTTTACATAAAACTAGTAAAAAAATATTGATAAAATCTTAACCTGGGCTATAGCACAACCAAGCCTCCGCCCTTGGATGGTACGGCTCCTGGTACCCATATAATATATTCTTTTTTTGTTTACAAATAAAAGACATCACATTGGAGTTCACATATTAGGAAATTGTGAAAAGTGAAAAATCAGAATATATTATCTTGAAAATTTCTAAGAACATCTTTCAAGCTCTATATGAAGTAATAACCTCATAGTTCTTCACACAGTCTTACTAACATCTTACTGTATGGTAAGTACAAACATACAAAGATCCTTAAATTTAAATAAAACTACAATCATGCATCATCAATCAATCCTTCCCTAACATCTCCATTAACATCTACACACAGTAATCAAGGAAATAACTCATCATACAATATTTTTACCGTAAAATTACTTGGTAACTAAAAATATACAACTGAATCAGCTAAATCAGTTTTTGGAAAAAATAATAACAATAATTTCATATATTCTTATTCTTATTCTTCTTTATAATTAATAGGTTCCAAAATCTCAATTCGTTCTTCACTGTTCATTAATAGAATAGTGGAGCGTAGAAGGGGTGATTCCTCCTCTTTTCTCTTCTGTTTCTGCATTGCTTCTTCTTTATGTTTTTATACCCCCGCTTCTCTATTTCTTCTTCTGTTTCTAATGGTGGTGGCGGTGGTGGTGTTGTCGATGATGGCTCAGGGCAGTTCTTGTGGCGGCAACGAGAAAGGTAGGCAGTGGTGCCCCCCTTTTCCCTTCATGTTCCTTCCTTCTTTCTGTTTCCTCCCTTCTCCTTTCTTTTCCTTTTCTTTCTCTGTTTTATTTGCTTTTGTTTCCTTCCTCTTTCTCTCCTTTCCGTCTCTGTTTCTCTCTTTGCCTTCTTCCTATGTTCTTAAACAACCACCCCCATGTCAGCTCTCTCCTCGGTCTCCCCCTGTTTTTTACCTCCTATGTTTCCTTCTCTGTATATCATCCTTTTTGTTTCAAACCATTCCCTCAACCTTCTCTCTAAGTCTTTCTCTCCCCTTTGTTCTCTCTCTCTCTAGTCCTCTCAAAAACTCTCTTGCAAATCCCACCCCCCCTTTTTGTTCTCCCCACTCTGGTATTTATGAGGGGAAAAGGGGAGAGAGCCACCCTACCCTGTCCAATCATGCCGAATGGGTAGGGTGGTTGGGCAGCTGCCCGCAGGACTTGTCTCCTTTATTTTTTCATCTCAGGAGGCCAATGGGCGTGGGTCTTGTCAGTTTTGTGAGAGAGAGGGAAATAGGCATTGCATGAGAGAAAATCTCCTTCTTTCTCTGCCTGTGCGTGTTCGAAGGAGGAAGGAGATGTACAGTGCCATTCAAAACGACACTGTTTCCCCCCCTCTTTTTTAACGGTAGATGAAACAGTGTCGTTTTGAACAAAACACGTCGTTTCGAACAAAACATGTCGTTTCATTCAAATAAAATTGGTGCCAAAGAAGTCAATTTCCAAATCGGTCCTCAATTTTTAATTTATTGAATCAAGTCCTCAATTGCAATTTTGATTTTAAGAATCAATTCAACTGTATCCCTGCCAAATAGAATGTCAGCTCTAAAGTTGACCGCCTTTTTCATTTTGGTCATTGGTCTTGAATATATGCATTTTGACCCTCAATTGATCAATAAACTTCCATTTTCTTCAATTTAGTCCCTAATTCAGTCAATTTTAGCACCTCTATTTACACACCTTTTCATGTTTGATCCTTGGTTTCAGATTTCTTCAATCAAGTCCTTAATTGGCCATCAAACTTCAATATTTATGCAATTAAGTCTCTGATTTGACCAAATTAACTCTTAAAAACTATAATTTGACTCCTGAACTCTAATTTCTTCCAATTAAAGCTCATATTGACTTAAAAATCAATTTTTTTTGTAATCAAACCCTCCATAAATTCAATTAAACCTTCAATAAAATTTAATTGAGTCCATAAATATCTAATTTTAGACTTTTCATCCTCAAATTCCCGACTATTTTTGGAATTTCTCGTTTGGTCAGATATTTAAATAAAAAGAAATAAAATAAGGAATGATATGGTCGGGCTTGAGGCCCAGACCCTCCCTGGACCCAACCCTTTTTTTTATTGAAGCGAGATCTATCTCAGCCCGTACAGGCTGCCCAGCCCAGTTACTAGCTCGTACCAGTAACCGGCCCTTTTCTTTTTGTCAGGCGTGCGTGCCTGCTTCAGCAACTATGTAATGAAAATGCAAAACAGGGGAAAACAAAAGCTTGCCTGCTTTGAACAAGAACCTGCAGGTGCTGGGCGAAGCTTCTCTTTTCCGCTTCCTTTCTGCTCTTTTTCCCATCTTTTTCTTGTTCTTCCCGTTTTCGTTTTCTCACGTTTTGTCTCGCTCTCGTCCCCTCTGTGTTTTTTCTGGTTTTCGTTCGTCCTCTCTCTGTTTTTGTTTTCTTTTTGCTTTTTCGTTCTCTCTCTTCTTTTCTGGCTTTAGTTCCTCTGTTTCTGCTTCTTTTCTTTCGTTTTTTTTCTCTGAAGTTAGTTCTTGTCTATGCTCGTCTCCGTCTTCTATGTTTTTCTTTTCGTCTTTGTTGTTTCCTCCTTCGTCTTCTGTTTTTTCTCTTGTTCCCCCTGTGTTTTTCTGTTCGTCCCTGGTTCTCTCGGTTTGCTCTCAGTCCCCCGGTCTACCTCTGTTTGCCATTGTAATATATATGTAGTAGCATGAGGGGGAGTGTTGGTGTAAGGCTAGTAATATGTTTATTTAGTTTGCTTGTAAATATAGGTATCAATGTAAATAGAGCATCTACACACTAATCAAGGAAATAACTCATCGTACAATATTTTTACCCTAAAATTACTTGGTAACTGAAAATGTACAAATGAATCAGCTAATATATATATTGATGGTACCCATATAATATATTCTTTCTTGCTTACAGATAAAATACCAGGAAATTGTGAAAAATGAAGAATGAACACACTATCTTGAAAATTTCTAAAACCATCTTTCAAGGTCTATATGAAGCAATAACCTCATAGTTCTCTCACCAACACATCTATCTTACTGTATACGGTAAGCACGAACATACAAAGATCCTAACGTTAACTTAAACTACAATATCATCATCATCATCATAATGATCATCATCATCATCATCAATCAATCCTTCCCTAACATCTCCAGTAATGCCCCTTTGTCCCCCCTTACAAGGACCATAAGCCTTGCTACAAGCAAGATAATAAATGAAGTTAGCAAAACCCAAACTAGAAAGCAGCCAGTAATAGTAATCATAATGTCCTTTGTTGATGTTGCTTGAAACCCAACTCTCTTGATTTGCTTCACTAATAAACCCACGAACATTACTTACTATAAAACTGGCCACCAAGCTTGCAGCAGAGAGTCCAATACTAAAAAGATTCGAGGCCACGCTAGACATGCTTTTAGGCAATTCAGTGTAGAAGAACTCATTCAGTCCAACACCATTCATAGCCTCAGAAAATCCAAGTAAGAAATAAAATGGCAATAACCACATTGCAGACATGTGCGTAACCGCGTCAGGAATATCCGAAATTCCTTCCCTGATTGCAATTTCTCGTCGCACCCTCTCTATAATTGCCAGTACTGCCATGGAAGCAGCCGAGACCAGAATCCCAATTCCTATTTTCTGTTTCAAGCCGAGACGTGTTGGTTTTCCCGTGATTTTTGATGCTAGAGGGATGATTACGCGATCGTAGAGAGCAATCCACATTGTTGCAGAGAGCAACAGAAATGCATAGAATGATCCAGCAGGAATTTCAAATTTCGAAGTGATATGTCGGTTCATAGTGGATGCCTGGAGTAATAGGAAAGAGTTTTGACAGACATTTACAGACACCAACACCCCT
The DNA here is from genome assembly GCA_007827005.2 of Populus simonii. Taxonomy (NCBI): domain Eukaryota; kingdom Viridiplantae; phylum Streptophyta; class Magnoliopsida; order Malpighiales; family Salicaceae; genus Populus; species Populus simonii. The sequence continues at coordinate 3,440,574 of CM017481.2, forward strand.
GTCGACCATATTGGGATTACCTTTATTAGTGCTTTCAGCTCTTCTACTTGATCTACTGTACAAAGACTCCATGGATCTGAAGCTCTTCCATCTGGCATCAAGTCTTCTTCAGGATTCTTAATAACACAAGCTTTGTTTAGAAACCTAAGACAAGATAAGACAAAAGGAAATCCTTATAGGAAAGTACTATCATATATAAAATTACCTTATTATACAAGTGCTTCACAGGTAGGTTAATTACCTTATTCTTTCACTTGGCACGACAAGCGCGGATCCCTTCCTATGATGATACAGCTCATCCGTGTCTAGCCTAGATAATTCAATCCTTCTCTTTCTAAAGGAGGCCACGAGAACTCGAGCAAATCCGATGAGCCAGCTTGCCTTAGCCTTTGGCTTGACATAAATGGGAGAAGCCAAGAAGAACGAAAGAGTTGACAGGATCATGAGAACCACAGGAACTCCGAAACCCACCTTCCAGCCCATGGCCTCTTGAATGTAAACCACACAAGTCATGGAAATAAATACAGAAGCTGAGGATGTAACATAGTACCAACTGAAGAAGCTCTCCAATATTCCAGCATGTTTAAGGCTGTCCCTCTTGCTCAATTGATCAGCACCAAAGGCCAGGGAGCATGATCTTATGCCACCAGCTCCGATAGACATAAGGCCTAAGCAAAAATATAGAAACAAAAGCTGTGGTGTCGTCGCGTCGTTATTGCATATGCTACTAAATTGGGCGCAAGAAGGCACCGTTGCCCCAGGAATTATTGTTGTCAACCACAATAGAACCATTCCCTGCACATTTATTTGATTCCAGTTAATATTTTGACATGATCCAAAGTTTTGAGAAAGTTTTTTTTCCTTCTTCTAAACTTGAACCTCGTATTAATTAGAGAAGTGCAAACAACTTTAGTGTGTGTGTGTGTGATGAAGATTTGTCAATTTGGACAACACATGATAACAGATCTTGTTGAAGATTTTTATAAAAGGATTTAAGAATAAAATAGATATAATTAAACATGTTGATATATATATGTGCGTGCGTGCGTGTGTAAGGATAGATAACTATATATTCTCCCAAGTTTTATCCACGATAGCTTGTTACTTGTTTATTAATTCTTGTGAGATTGGCTTCCGAAACAAGCAATGGGTCCATCGATATGCAGATATCTCATTACTTATATAAAATATTCAGAAATATAATAATTAACACGTTTAATATATTAAAAATTATTTCAATTTAAAAACTCATTTAAGAATAATTTTATATTAAATCTAACCATAAGAAATATATGTGTATATAAAACACGATTAATTGTCCTTTTTTTCTCCTTCGAGATTAGCAATGGACTTAATTAAGTGGAATCACCACTTTTGTTTGTGAGAGAATCGCCACCACATTGTCTTTGTGACAAACAGAAGGGAGAAAAATAGAAAGACAAGAGAGATGATGCAAAGTTGGAAAGAAATAATGTTACCAGAAGGCTCGCAATACATCCAAAGCCGATCATCGGGTATCGACCCACATATGTATCAGCAAGAAAAGCCCCAATAATTGGCATGAAATTCCCAGCAGCTGAGTAGAGGAAGAGTATTTGGGCACCGCTAGCTGCATCCATGCCATACTCTCTAGTCAAATACAGTATCATATTTGTTGATAGCCCAAAACTTGCTAGCCTCTCCAGTGCCTCATTTGCTGTCAAAAACATTAATTTAAACCACATTACTTGAATAGTAATATATATAAGCTGCCAAGTAACCTGCTGCTCATAATATATGCGTCTGCGTGTATGTTGCTGAAAGTGTATTAAATACCTATGATGAAAAACAAGGCTCTTATGCCACCCTTCGGGCTGCTCAAGAGTGGCTCTGTGATCATCTCCTTCGGATCTGATTGTGCACTCTGTCGATGGAGGGAAAGAGTCTCACAGCTTCTTCAGTCTACTAATTTGTTGTGAGAGATCATTTGGTGCACGATGAATACATTTATACACCCAGAGATTTGTTGCCTTAAGTAAGCTAGGTTTTGTCTGGCCTTTGTTTTCCCGCTGCTGGTTTTGGCTTCATTAGCTGTTCCTCTAGGATTCACTAGCTGTCCTTCGATTGATTCTATCCATAAAAAAAGAAATAGAGATTGAACGTTGATGTCACTGGATAATAATTCTTTAGTAAACGTAAGATTTTCTCAAGTTGCAATTTTTTATTTCACTGTAACCTGTTTCCCGGAAGAACAGCGTCAATTCGAGCACACAAATATTCTATTCATCTTTTAAGCTAAGTATCCAAGCACAGACAAGCTGAATTTTGTAGAAACAGAATTCTTCCTTGCAGGTTTTACTTAGCTCTTGCCCAATTGGATTTAGGACCAAGTTTTTGGATTAAATTATGTATTCTTGTTAATCCAATCAACTTCATGTATGATCTTCCAACAAGGATATTGCACATGTCAGGTGGTTTTTTCGTTTCTAAGAGAACTGCGTTCTTCTTTTATTTAACACACTGCCACACCGTCTCGCCTGCACCACAAAAAAACTGAAAGGGAAAACCACCCCGCTTATTGTACTTCAACTTGCATATATAATAAATTGAAATGGAAAACATTCATTGTATTGTTCATAAATTGCTATTCATACGCATTCATTGTACTCTTTGCTTATTATTATTATTATTTGCTTTGCTTTTGACGATTTGATAAAATAAAATTGTATAGAAGTTGATAGCAATGAGCTCAATGCTATGCATCAACTTTGTTCTGGAAAATCAATCAATATCAAGCTAGGAATAAAAAATTGTCTCCCATTGCAAAGCCAAAATAAGCTTCAATACTGGCAACATTTACGAAAGCCAACCGTACATTTTTAAATGCAATATATTTGTTTACAGCCCAAAATATGTTTGAAAGAGTAAAAATAATGATACTTTAAAATAACGAGAAAGAAAATTATTGGTTTGATACAATGAAACTCGTTTCTCCTCTGTGAACAAATGTGATCATTAGCTGTTTCTTTGTAGGGGACCATTAATTTGAACATTATTTTTTCTTAAACCCTATAATTCCAAAACCTTTAATTTGTTTTATTTATTTATTTTTTAAATGGGAGTACTGTTTAATTTCTTTTTTATATATAAAACTAGGACCAGATTCAACCCCTAGTGTAACATGTTTGATGTGGGACCGATATGTGCCTTGTATTTTGGATAATTGTTAGTGATATGGCACACGTATGTTGGGTGGTCAGTGAGATCCATTGCCAGAATCGTTAAGAAATTTGGGTATATTTCAATGATAAAGGACTAAATGTGACTAAAAAAAATAAAAGTTAAGATTTAAGGGTTTTAATGTTTCCTAACCGATAGTCTGTTTATGACTTAGGATGGAGATTTATTTATGTGAATAAATCTAGCGTTTTAAATTTATTATGGGCTCGTGTGTCCAAATAAATTTTTATGGGAAAGATACATAAAGGTACACTGACATGGTTCACCTATCTTGGAAGGTGGAAGGATTTTTCATAACTGGTATGTTGTGATGGAAATATTCCTAATTAAAATTAGTGAATATTCAGAATAATTCTGAAAATTTTCTAGTTAATTTATGATATTTAAATACTAGTCTACTTGTACGTTCAACATTTATAACTAAATATTGACCATTAATTTTCATGAATTAAATTTTTAGTAATTACTAGAATATTGATCAAATTCTCATGGATTAAATAAACTAATTATTAAATTCAAAATATATGTTACAAAACTCAAACATAACATGTATTTAATTTTTAAAACAATATATGATTTTTATAGTTTTGAGAGACTTGACCGTATGCAATCAAGACATTAATTTATTTTTTTGTCTTTTTGGTTTTACGCATTCAAAAATATGTAAGAAAATACAAACACACACATTCTTTTTACTATATTTTATTCACGCACTACAATTACATTTTTTACATATCACCAAAACTCAAAACAATTGAAACACACACAGAATACACATTTATAATTTACAAAATAGACCTTTCAAAATTCACAAATTAATCTAGAGAAACTACTAAAAATTCAAGAATAATGTTGAGAAGCTTCCAAGTTTCAGGAACGATGGCGGCGCTTGGGTCACATGCACCAGCACCATTGACGGCGTGTGGAACAACGTGCCAACACCGGTAAAGACAAGAAATGGGTGGATTGGGGACTGCTTCTTCTCTCTTTTCTTCCTGTGTTGGCAATGAGTTTTTTTTTTGGTTATCTGCAAACAAAAGAAATCTCAAACATGAACAATCAGTTTATTTCCTTTTTTATATAGATCCATTTCTCTCTATAGTTTGTTTTAGGGTCTTTAATGGTTGTTGGAACACTCAACGATAACGTGAGGAGGTGTTGGAGGAAATAACCAATTGGTCTGACGTGGTGGTGGTCGTGCTTAGTAGTTAACAGTGAGGAAGAAAAGTTTTATGGGTATTTTGATGTGGGTTTTATTTGGGTTTAATGAGCTGATTTTGGCCAAAACAAAAATGGGAACAAAGTCTTGTGGTTCTAGGTTTAAATTTGCAGGCAAGAGGAAATTGAGGGGTTTTGAGTGTGTTATGGTGAAGTGTGGTTGTCGGTTAGGTTGGAGGACAAACTGGTAGGGACGCTGTTATTGTCATGGTCGACAATTAGTGGGTGGTTTTTGGTCAAGCGAGGATGATGTTGGTGGTGCTGTTATGTGGCTAGAATAAGGAGCAAAGGTTGAAGAAGAAGGAATCGATTGAGAGACTGATTTGCTCACTTTGGAATTTTAGCTGTAGCTGTGAGCAGACAGGGGTTGAGTGGTTCTGGGTTTTTGTGACTGGTAAATGTGGTGGTTGGCTTGGCAATATTAATGGTAGGTCTGTCAATTTGTTTTCAAACAAAAAAATGAGAGGGGTTGTTGATTTTGGGTTGTGTGGCTAGTGGTGGTGATGCAACCATATTATTCGATAGTTTCACCTACATTTAACTAATGTTTTGCCTATGTTTTATATATAAAATGCGTTAATATTCTTTGTTTTATGTTTTGAAGGCACTTTTGGATTAAAGATGCAAAAAGGAGTAAATTGAAGGTAATTGATATATTTGACCTTCAGTCGATATTTTGTGCAGAGCGTGAGCTCTAGAGGTCAAAATGAAGTGATTCCAGTGGCATTAGAAAACTAACATCCATACCTTTCTGGAAATCTAAGTCAAGAAAATAAAATAAGGAAGAGCATGGAAATCGCAGCCTTCAAAGTCAAATCTTGCAATCTGCCAGTGTTGACCTTCGTCCATTCCGACTTGAATATCTGAAGCTACAGAAGTCCAATTGATGCAAACTCAAATTTTTTGGATTCCTGACTCAAAGGGATATAAACTCTCCAAATTTCATAAAAAAAATATGTCATATGAGGGAGATATGAGTTTTCAAAGATGACAACTAAATTCTGCCAGCAAACAGGTTTCGTGAAGAAACGAGTCCAAATTACGCTCCGAAGCATCTAAACCGATATCCAAGTTTTCATTTCAGAAATTTATCTCCTCTAAGTCAAAGCTTGAAGATTTCATGCAAGATTATTTCTCTTTTTTTAGGAAAATAGTTATTGAAGTACTTAAATGTAAACAGTCTACTTAAGGGAGGACTATTTTGTAAAATAGAAACTAGGGTTTCCTAGGATATAAAAAGAATGAGAGAAGAGAAGGGGGGCAGCCAGCCAAGAGGATAAAAACGCCCCCCTCCTCTAAGAAACTCAAAATTATGCATTCTTCCTTCTTTTTGATTAGTTGTTCAACAAACATGCAAGGCTAAACATTTTTTCTTGGTTGCAAGGACATGGAAACCTTCGGATTTCAAGAATTGTGAGATTTATTTTACCTTTTCTTTTCTGTTTATATGATGAATATGTTTGTTCTTCTATGCTTATTTTTCCTATGATTGTTTATTTTAATTGCTAGAGCGGACTCTAAGTTATTATTGTAGACAATCTATTACTATGTTTGATATCAAAACCGGAGTTGTGGTATATGAACTTGTGAAGCAATTGAGTTTAATAATTGTGGCGGATCTACGTTATTAATCTTAGGGAGAACATTCAATCAAATCAAATATAAACTGCGGATAGTTATGTTTTCTTGATTAATCAACTTATCTAGTTCTTAAGGCTGCCATTGAATTAAATTACTAGTGCGGACATTGTGGTTGTTTGATGGTTAGGGTTAGTTATACGGCGGATTCGTTAACTAACCAATGTTAAGAAGAGATAAATATTCAGAATATAAATTGATGTTTTGTTTCCATGATCAGTTCTGATTTCTGTAGGTGGATGTTTACTTGATACCAAGGTTTGTTCTCTTGATAATTTTCTGATTTTATTAAATTTTGTTTGATAGTTTTCTGTTTTCTTTTGCTTTAGCTTAGATAACGTCCAAACCCCCCCCCCCAAATTGCATATCATCTAGTATAAAAATCTGACTTAAATCTTCATCGTGGGATCGACCCCTTGCTTGCTCTATATTATCTTGTGTGTTGTGTTTGAAGTTAGGGTAATTAATTTGTGCGATCGTGACATCGCAATAGGTGGCGGTGTTTGTAATGGTGTTATTGGAGTGTGTTTTTAGTGATGATTTGGAGGGTGAGGTTGCGGCTATGGTGGTGGTCAAGACATGCTCGTGGTGTAGTGTGGTAGTGAGACGGAGATGTTGTGGAGAAAGATTGATGATGGATGGAAATTAAAGGCTACACAACTGATCCCATTGCTGGTATTCGTTGGATGAGTGAATTATTTTGCACTTCTTTAGCTTAAGGAAAAGGGTCAAGTGTTTGATGTTGGTTTTAGTATTTGGGTGAGTTAGCTGTGAGTGGGAGAGGACGTGGGAACTTTTTTTGCTTTTTTTTTTTTGGTTAGTTTTTTTGGTAATGGCCTCCCTATAAAATCCTCCCCTAAATTTCCACCCTTCTTTAGTGTGTGGTGCAAATATCTATTTATAGATAAAAAAAGTTTGTTACTTTTATTTGTTTGGCTTGCAAATAAACTAGGTGACTAAAAGTAACCTAAATAAATTGGTTTCTTTGTAAATTTTTTTATTTTTATTTTTTTGTATTTTGATTCTTTTAAAGAATAACATCAATGTTGACTTAAAAAACATATTAATAACTAAATGTGTTGAAAGTAGATTTGTATTTTATTTTAAATTGTTTGGAAAAGACACTGAAAATGATGTAACTACATCAAGACCATATATTTTGTGTTTTTTTTTCTATTTTTGGTTTTCTATTTTTTTTTCAAAAATAAATTAAAATATTAAATAGCAACAAGTGATATGACTATAAACCCTGTAAAGATATCTTGTGATGTCCCTTGACTTGACACTAAAATGCTCAATACAAGGAATAAATGCTAAGTCAAATAACCTTAAAAGAACAAAGTCGAGTAGCATGGTTCATGGACAAAATTCAACTAAGTCTTTAACTTCTCTCATAACTCTCTTAGAAATGGCTTATAAACTTGGAATCTCATTCAAATGACTTAGGATTCTCATTCAAATGAGCCACCTCTTTAAAGTAGAGATGGGCAATCCATGCAGCATACATAATCTATTTTGCAAGTAATGAAATAGGACATTTTGGAGAACCCATCCACCATCATCATAACAGTATACATAACTTGTTAGCTATAAGGTAAACACAACACGAAGTCCATGTTAATATCTAATCAAAGAGCATATATTACAGGTAATGAAGTATGCAAACAAGCATTGATAAGGGTGCAGTTGGATTGGTAACAAATGAGACACCACTCTATAAACCACACAACATAACCCGATACCTTAGGCCATTAATAATTAAAGGATATTAAGGCTATAGTTTTGTCATGTATGAAGTTACCCTTATAATGCAGCTCACAAGCAATATGATCACGAAGGGAATAATTTAAAACATATAATTGCAAGTCATAAAATAGATAACCATTAAGAATAGCATAATCACCTTACTTAGCACCAATAACCATCTAAAAATAAATTTGTTAAAGTGAATAATCTCTTAAGTACAACTCTTGAAAAAGTGTCAAACCTCATAAGCTTCATGTGAATGACGTTGAGAAGAGCAACCTATTTACTCAATACATCAACCACTTATATTTTTAAAGGAAGAATCTCCTCCTAGGCACAACTCATTAAAAGTGAACTCTTGGATACAGGACACCAATTTTTCATGTCAGCTACTTAACTTTATAAAAAGTGAACTCTTGGATATAGGATTTTAAGGGTGTTGTTTAAGGGTTTTTTTTTTATTAAAAGGGTTGAAAAATAAATTTTTCGATAAAAAATCCACCTGTAAGTGACACGTAGCTTGATTTTTCCTTTTTTTTTTTTTATAAAAAAAAGTGGATAACATGTAATATGCCCTTTAAAAAAGAAGGAAACATGGTCTAAGCATGCTGGGCCACCTAGGCCCGTACGGCTCAAATTTGTTTTTTGTGTTGTCCTTTGATTTTTTTATTTACAATGGTAGTTTTTATTTGGATTTTTTTAAAATTTTTGATTTCATCCTTCAATATTTATACAGTTATTGTAATCTCAACATCTTAACATTTTATTAGTGCCCAATTTTGCAAGTTCTTATATTTGCTATCATATAATTTAAGTAGAAAATTATTAAATCCAATGAAGTGCATGACTCGGGTCATGGATTTGAAATATTAAGTCGCAAAAGCCCAGCTCAATCCAAGATCATTGTCTCATATGTTATTACAAAGATCCATCTTGATTTTATTTTTACAAAGTCAAACAATGTTTTAACTGGTCATTAGGGTTATCTTTGTACTTAGTAAGTTAACTAGGTCACATCAATACAATTCCTATACAATTTAATTTGAAATCCAGGTTAAATAAAAAGTAGGGTCAGAAGTTTTCAAGTTTAACTTATTGGGTCAAGTTTAATATAAATGCCTAAGTTTTCCTAGGACCTAAACAATTTTACATATTTGTGGACTTGACTTTGAAGAGAGAGATGGAGAGCGAGAGAGTCCCACTAGACTGTTGTGATATGAGGAGGTTTGTTGTTGGTGCATATTTTTTTGCATTAAGTAAAGACTTAATTTACTATACAATAGAAACTCATACTTATAAACACTCAGGAGGGAGTGTTTCTTTTCAATGTGGGATATATTTTTTTCATTCTTCTTTATTTATTTACAAACTATAGACTAGACCGTTGTGATATGAGGAGGTTTGTTGTTGGTGCATAATTTTTTGCATTAAGTAAAGTGTTTTTAAATATTTTCTGAAAAGTATAGGGATTTATTGTGTAAAATCACATTATTGATTCCCTCACAAAACACTTTGTATTTACTGTTCATAGTGTTTATCTTTTTTCATCCCAATATTTCTTTTTTCAAATTGGACACTAATTTAAGTTAATTTATTAGGAAAGAGTAAGATTACATGACAGGGGACTAAAGCAAAGGAGGTAAAGGATATGACCAACTTTTTCTAATTTTATGCAAAATATTTATTGTGGACCTTATACTTTCTAAATTATAAATATTGAGTCCCCTCAATTTTTAAAATTTCATAAAAAAATCATTTTCAATCTAAAACTTTATTTTTCTTATTTTTAGTCCCTAGTTCAAGAGAAGAGAAAGAAAGTCTCTGAATTTTTATGGTAGAGAAAGAAAATCACCGTTGACACTGATTATAACAATTAAAATGATTGATCTTGGTGTTAACAAGTTCCATTCGATTAGGAGAATTTCACTTGTGTGTTTTTTCACTTTCAAATTGTCTAAAATATAGATATGAGCTTTGAAAGATTTTTGTTTTGAGTTGATTTTGATTTTTTGATGAATTTAACAAGGTGTCTAGGATTTTTTTTCTAAGTGTTTGGGGTTAAAATGGGTTGAAAACTAAATTTTTTTCCATCTCACATTTCATTGTGGACTCACAGTTTAAAAATTTCCTATTTTTTTTATTTTGGTCGAACATGTTTTGAGGTGATTGCCTCTTTTTGAGACCAAATTAAAAGACAATGGATTCAAATCTATTGACAAGGACACGATTCAAAGAAGGAGAATCAAAGAGAAAAAATAGGTGAAAATAGGTGGTCCTTTCAAAATTTAGTCAAAAAGTACACTTTGGTCCTTATAATTTTTAAATTATAAGCTTTCAGTCTACATATTTTTTATACAATTTTATTTTGGCCCAAAAATTTATTCCTACTATTTTTTTAGTCCTTTGTTTGAGAGAGGAGAAAGAAAGTAATCAAATTCTTGTCATAAAGAGAAAGTTCTAGTTTACATTGCTTTTAACCATGAAAAATATTGATTTTTATGTCAATTGCTTACACTCGATGAAGGGAGTGTGTCCTAGGTGTTCTTTTATCTTAACTTTGACTAAGATGTTAGATATGAGCTTGAGAAGTTTTTTGATTTCGGGTTAATTTTGAGTTTTTTTGTTGTAATTTTGGGTTTTATGCCCTATGCCTTTTTTTTTCAACTTTAATAAATTTTTATCAAAGTTTTATAATGATTTTTGATAGAATATGATTCAATTTGCACTTATTTTACAGGTAATATTTTATTTTTATTTTTTTATGTTAGGAGAGATTCTTTATTTTTTGCCTTAAATTTATTTCCCTTTAATCTTATTCAAACGCTCTCCTATACGTGTATTAGTATTATTCTTTAATTAAATAAAACATTTATTCCAAGAACAAAATATTATTAGATACAATAAAGTCAATACAATCAAGTTTATTATCCAAGTTTCGAGATTAAATGCCTATAGCCACATCTATCTCTCAACTTTGCAATTTATTTTTTGGTTAAATATCACTTGTTTTTTACTTGATTTTAAAAAAAAATATTTTATTTTTTAAATATATGTAGCCTTGCATAATATATTTTTTCTTTGATTTTATTCTAAGAGACAAAGTTATTAGACATGACTGGATACATGACCCATGTTACGAGATCAAATATCTTGAACCACATCTAACTCTCTATTTTTTTTTTAGTTTTGTCTTTAGTTATCATTGATAATTTTTTTAATGGCATAGATAATTATTTGACTAAATAAAGAATTTATTCAAACAAACAAAGTTATTAAACACAACTGTATATATATGACCCTTGTTATGAGATTAAATATCTTGATCTATATCTTTCTCTTGATTTTTTCAGTTTAGTCTTTACTTATCATTAATGTCTTTTTTATTTTATTGGCAAGAATAATTCTTGATTTATTGAATTAGATAAATGAATAAGCTTTTTTATTTTTATTTGTGAATTTTTTATGCTGAAAAAACACGTTAAAAAAGTATGCATATTCTTTGTTTTTGCTGAAAAATAAAATTATTTGATCTACAATGGAGCACATGTCAAATAGATAGAATAATAATAGAATGATGCAACTTTAAATATATTACATGTTTAATATTTATGGAATTCTTACATGTCAATCTCTTGATCAATAATACTTTACTATCTAATTAAAAATTAAAACATATATCTCATATCTTGTATGCATCCTACCAACACTCATTAAGAGGTTTTAGTGTCAACCTCATCTTAGATTGCTAATCAGCTACGGACTTATTGTCAATGGAAAAAATAGTCTTCCAGTATATGTTATAATTAACCTTCATGGTTGTCATCATAGCTTTGATGGAATTCACTGATTCACCATTTGATTATCTTTTTTTTGTCAACTAATCTGAATAATATTTGTTTTTTTTCTCAGGGTCCAGTGTATTGCCCCTAGGTGGTCAGCTTTTCAAGGATGAGCAAGAAGTGTCAATGTTAGCTCTGTCAAGAATTTTACAAACTCTATCAATGTAGTTCTTATTTGACAATATTTATTGTGCTAAAATCAGCTCTCACATTTCAAAAATCATATATCTATTCAAGTCTAATTATTGAAATAAAATCAAAGAGATGTCTTTTTTAAAAAGTATTTTTGAAAATCAATCTTGTTTGGTCAAAGACCCAACACACACCATTAAATACATGTAGTCCTTTGACTATCTTGTATTTTGAAAACAGAAATTGACTTGTTGTGAGATTAAAATAACTTTTCTATGGTTTTTTGTGTCCATTTTAATCTCTGATCTTGGGTACATTTTTTATAGTACATGATGAGGTGACCTTTCATGAATTTCAAAAAATTAAAACTGGAGGCTTTATCAAGAAATGTTGTTTCTTTTGAGCACCTATTTTATCAGCATATATAACAACCAGTAACTTAATTCATGAAGCTACGAGTCTTATAGAAAAGCTTTTCAAGTTTCGATTCAAATTGCTTACTTGATGAAAAAGGACTTTTGAAAGCAAAAAATGCAGGCCATGGTTCATGTCTATGAAAGAAAGGAAAATTCACATGTTCAAAAGGTGTTTTGAGGGTTTCAAAGACCTAGGATCAACATCAATTATTCATCAGCTCTCTTTCTATTGGTGTCTTTATAAAGAAAATGACATATAACTATGTTAACCTCAACAATCAGAATTCTCTTGACATGGATCATAATACAAATCCAAATTTTGATTTGATGAATAACCAATCTAATCATTTGAAAATACTAGAGGCTTTATCATAGATATTAGAAAACATGTTTATAGCTTAGTGTTTTTTTTCTGGTGTTGACTTTTGGCATTTGCTATGTTTGCTAAAACTCAACTCGCCTCTTGCTCACCAACTTCAAGACTCAATTCTTAAGCTAAGTATCCAAGCACAGACAAGCTGAATTTTGTATAAACAGAATTCTTCCTTGCAGGTTTTACTTAGCTCTTGCCCAATTGGATTTAGGACCAAGTTTTTGGATTAAATTATGTATCCTTGTTAATCCAATCAACTTCATGTATGATCTTCCAACAAGGATATTGCACATGTCAGGTGGTTTTTTCGTTTCTAAGAGAACTGCGTTCTTCTTTTATTTAACACACTGCCACACCGTCTCGCCTGCAACACAAAAAAACTGAAAGGGAAAACCACCCCGCTTACTGTACTTCAACTTGCATATCTAATAAATTGGAAGGGAAAACATTCATTGTATTGTTCATAAATTGCTATTCATACGCATTCATTGTACTCTTTGCTTATTATTATTATTATTATTTGCTTTGCTTTTGTTTTTGTTGTTTGCGAACGATTTGATAAAATAAAATTGTATAGAAGTTGATAGCAATGAGCTCAATGCTATGCATCAACTTTGTTCTGGAAAATCAATCAATATCAAGCTAGGAATAAAAAATTGTCTCCCATTGCAAAGCCAAAATAAGCTTCAATACTGGCAACATTCATTGTATTATATTTTTTTTCAGTTTTTAGGTTTGAAAGAGTAAAAAGAATGACAGTTTATAGGTTTGATACAATGAAACTCGTTTTTCCTTTGTGAACAATTGTGCTGGTGGTGCTCAGCAATGAGCTCGTTGTTTCTTTGTAGGGGACCGTTAATTTTAATTTTTTTCTTAAACCCTATAATTCCAAAACCTTTAGCCTACTCGGTCAGTTAACTTTCTTTTAGTGAGTTGTCATTCATTTTTCATTACTTTTCCATTGGTTTTTTTTGTTACAGACTTTTCCATTGGTTTGATTTATTGTTTTTTTTTTAAATGGGATTACTGTTTAATTTTTTTTTGTATATAAAACTAGGACCAGATTCAACCCCTCCTATTCTATTATAACGTGTTTGATGTGGGACCCATATGTGCCATGTATTTTGGATAATTGTTAGTGATATCACACGTGTATGTTGGGCGGTCAATGAGAGCCATTTTCCAGTTGTTGGATTCAGAATTATTAAGAAATTCAGGTATATTAGTCTTATTAAAAATTCTAAATATAAAAACCTGGCTGTGATTAGAAAAATTAAAGATTAATATTTAAGGGTTTTGATGGGTTCCTAACTAGTAGTCTGTTTATGGCTTATGAAGATTTATTTATGTGAATAAATCTAGTGTTTTAATTTTATTGCGGGCTCGTGTGCTCAAATAAATTCTTATGGGAGAAGTACATAAAAGTGCATTGATAAGGTTCACCTATCTTGGAAGGCGGAAGGATTTTTCATAACTGGTGTGTTGTGATAGAAATACTCTTAATTAAAATTAGTGAATATTCAAAATAATTCTAAAAAATTTATACTGTATTTTAAATAATTGTTAGTGATATCACACATGTACTCATGGTATTGGATGGTGAAGAGAGTTACCATATCGTTGTTTGGTTTAAACTGGTTAAGAAATCCCGGTGTATTGATTTTATCAAAGATTTTAAAGGTAAGGGGTTGGTTGTAACTAAAAAAGATATTAGTACCCTTAGAACACCCTACCCGAAATAAGCTGCATTGCATGGTCTGAATATGGTTTAAGGGTTTTGTTGAGTTCCTAACCGGCAGTTTGTTTATGTCTTCGGATGAAGATTTATTCGTGTGAATAAATCTAGCGTTTTGAATTTATTATGGGCTCATGTGCCCAAATAAATTCTTATGGAAAAAGTTCATTTAGGTGCGCTGATAGAGTTCATCTATCTTGAAAGACAGAAGAATTTTTCACAACTCGTGTGTTGTAGTGAAAATACTTCCAATTAAAATGTAATGGACCTAGAAATCTCATTCAAATGAGCCACCTTTTTAAAGTAGAGATGGGCAATCCAGGTAGCCTCCATAATTTTTTTTTTGTTTTTTTGGTTTTAAACTTTCAAAAACATGTTAGAAAATACAAACACAAACACACACATTTGTTTTATTATATTTTATTCACACAAACTACAATTACAATTTTTACATATCACCAAAATTCAAAACAATTCAAGCACACACACAACAAACATTTATAATTTACAAAATAGGCCTTCTAAAATTCACAAATTAATCTAGAGAAATTGCTAGAAATTCAGGAACAGTGCTGGGAAGCTTCCAAGTTGCAGGAATAATGGCAGTGCGAGGGTCTCATACACCACCACCACTTACGACGAGTGGAATAACGTGTTGTCACCGGTGAAGACAAGAAATAGGTGGATATTGCTTCTTCCTTTTCTTTTTATGTTGGCAGTGATTTTTCTTTGTTTTTCACTCCCCTTTTGTGCCGCCTCCTCTCTTCTTTTTAGTGTCTTCTAACCTCTCTCTATGTCTCTCCTTCACCTAGCTGATCCCTCTTTTTCTCTTTTATATTTTGACCTTTTTACCCCCAGATGGAAAGAAGAAAGTTTCCTTCTATGTTTTGTATTCCTTCCTATCCGGATATTGCGGGCCAGATTTGAAGTAGAAAACGTGTGAATTCAAATATCTCTATTTCTGGAGAAATTCTAGAAAATTGAATCTTCTTTCCAACGACATTGATCTTGTAGTTTTTGGACCTCTGAGACTCAAGATATGGGCTATAACCCGTGACAGCCTTTGAAGTGCAGGAAGTTCAGGTTTGATTCAATCTCTATTATTCGACTCGCTCTTTGGGCTTCAAAACAGCAAAACTGAGTTCTATGTCCTTCATATGTTTTGTAGATCTTCTTCTTAGATATTTGAAAATGGTGACGAATGCCTAGAACTCAGTTGTATAACTTCCTTTGCAGCCTAAAATCAATCATTGTTCGGTTTTACTGTCGGATTCTACCTATTCAATAATCTAGTATCTGAAAACACTTTAATTTCCCACGATGTCAATAGTTCAAAAAGAGATCCAAATTCTAATTAAATTGTGCAACACCACAAAAATATTTCAAAATCAAGCATGAATAGTGGAAAATATACGTGCTAAAAATTCCCTTATCAGTAATTATTTTGTAATGTTTTGGTGAAAACCGGGTATTTTAATATCGAATTTGTATCTTGACATTATAAAATACAAACAAATATTAAGAAAAACTATTTAGAAAAATACGCAGGAAAATTACAAATTTTTTAAAGGATTTTTTAGATTTTTTGGATTTTTTTTTACTAGACTCGACCTGACCTAATTATTTTGACTTGGGCCGGACCAAATAGTGGCTCTCAACTGTTCACATGCTATATGAACAGTGGAGAGTGAATTATAATTCACTCTCCACTGTTCATTAGCATAAAAGTGGAGCGTGGAAGGGGTGAAGCAACAGAAAAAGGAGAAGAAGAAGAAGAAGAGGGACTGACCTCACGGTGAGGTGCTCTCATTCATGGTGGCGGTGTTGTGGCAGCAGGCAGCGGTTCCTCCTCTTTTCTTTTCTATTTCTGTATTGCTTCTTATTTTTGTTTCTGTTCCTTCACTTCTCTGTTTCTTCTTCTGTTTTTTTTTATGGTGGTGGTGCTATTGTCGATGGTGGCTCAATGTAGTTCTTATGGCAGCGATGAGGAAGTTAGGCGGTGATGCCTTTTTTTTTTCCCTTCTTGTTCCTTCCTTCTTTCTATTTACTCCCTTCTCCTTCTCCTTTCCTTTCCTTTTCTTTCTTCGTGACACGACCAAAGAGTTGATGTCTTCTCCCAAGTGTAGGAGTGTCGAAGTAATAAATAACACGGCAAGATCGGGGTCGAACCACAGTGAGGTTAACTGTATAAACTACAAATAAAGAAATAGATAATAACATAAAAGGAGTTGAAGAGAGTTTTGAGATGTGATATTGATATAATGATTAAACAAGGATAAAATAATTGTCAAGGTTAGAGGATCTACAAATGGTATTTCAAACAAGTATAGTATAAACTCTTTTTATTACTCAACTGGAAACCACACACAAAGGAGGTTCCAATTGGATTATAAATTGTTAACATGATTACATTAGTTATCTTATTCGAATAATGCTAATACTTGTAAATGTTGTTAGGTATTCATGATTATAACTTATGTTAATAACAAATCAAATTCTTTTCATAGCACAAGTGTCAGTTATACCATATGGTTGGGCTATGAAAGTGCCAAGTATTTGTTGTACCAAGGGTTATACATCATAAATCTAGATTAACCATTTAACAAACAAAGTATTAAAAGTGAACAAGATAACAAATACAAAACATGTTAGTATCAAACATGAAAGTCCATGTTGAGTTTATACTATACTTATTCTTACACCATTAGTGTAACCTTTTCACCTTGACATAATAAACTTAGCTAAACATAATGAAAGAGAGAAACATAAATAAACAATATAAGAACATAAATAAGATGTCTAAAGGAAAGGAAAGGAAATGAAAAGAATAACAAGAGATTAATATAAACAAAACTTAAGCATTACAAAAATATAAAGAGAGAAGCAAGAAAATGATCTTGATCTGAAAACCAAGATGCCTAAATGCATGTCAAATACCTCCTTTTATAGGCCAAAATTTGGAACTATTGATTTGATGACTAATTGTTGAGTGGGTGGCCACATCTTGATTTGGTGACAATCCTTATCTTCTTATCTGAACAAAACATCATTGTTAACATTAGAATTTGAACAGATAGTCTTCATGAAAGTTCTAGGAAATTGTCTCAACTTTCCAAAAAAGAAAAGAATCGGTGCATTTGGATTTCTAAAACTCGAGATATGGGTTGAACACTGAATAGTGTCTGGGCTGCAGGACAAATTCTGATTTCTCCGTTGTTGCTACAATTTGAACCTAACGTCATTTGAATCTTAGACTCTTCATAAATGTTTTAGGCCTTGTCTTAGCTTTACATACATATAAACTAGACCTAAATCCAAGTTCTACAGCTCCAGTTATGATCCAATAACCGAATGGTGTTCCAGTTTGGACTGAACTAACATCTCTTTTCTAAGCTTAGTCATCTCTTTGTCTTCTCAATTTCAATAGTTAAACTCATTAATCAATCTTTTCATTTATCTGATAGGCCTGCATTTAAGATGTATATTTATTATAAATTAAAGGTATCTTATATTATCAGATATGTTATTATAAAACATGCTCTAGTTAAGGAGTTATTGATACTTCAAGTGCAAAATGATGATATAGAACCTTGATAAAAATACACTTTTAAGTACTAATCACCCCCCCAACTAGCTTATTACCAGTCCCTAGTAATCAAAGCGTTAAAATAGAAAAACAATTTGCAAGTTCCACAAAACAAGACATTCATCATTCAACTTCCATTAATCTATCCAAATAAACAAACTCTCATTAAATTTATATATCTGCTTCATACTTCTTAAACAAGATATTAATAAACCTTCCTTTTGTGCTCAATAAATCAACACATAGTTATGGGGCTATACTTGGAAGAAAATAAAATTTTGTTCTAATGTTTAAGGTTAACTTCCTTAGGTTGGGATTATTATCTTCTTTTTTTTCTTTTCTTAATATATATACATATAACTTAAAAGACAATGCATCTTTAACCAATGTAAGGAGCTTTAGGCTAATGACTCCCAGACCAGTTGGTCTTCGGGCATTAGGTGTTGAGACACCCCTACAAGCTTAGTAACTCGGGTTTCAGATACTGATACGTAGATAATGTAATGTTTTTTTATTCCCTTAAGCTTTTCTCCTTAACCCATGTAACAAGCTTTGGGTCAATAGCTCCCAAGTCAGTTGACTTTAGGGTATTAGGTGTTAAAACACCCTTCAGGCTTAATTGCTTAGGTTAGGGAGGCTACGAAACCAAACTTATCTACGCTTTTATTATCATCAATATTATCAATTTTTTTTTTGCAAATTATATACTATCCCTTTTCCTTAGTTGTTACATTTAACAAAAAAACATAAATAATGTAATAATCCAATGTGCAACCCACAATCATATGTTAAAGTGTGTGTGTGAAAATAAAGGTTTAAAAATACTTGTTAAATGAGTATATGAGCAGAATCAAGTGATAACAATGCAAGAGTTTGTAAACCTGAATATTTCAAGAGAAGTATGTGATAGACCTTATTATGAATATTGCAAATAACCATTGGAAAATATTTACTAAGATGCATCTCAAGAGTCAATAAAATTCTCCCTTACTTTGCCATCCTAGTAATAATAGTTTTGTTAAATGGTTTTATTAAAAACAAAAGTAGTTGGTTGGTTAGTTATTTTTTTTTTGTCAACCACTACCCTCTCCCCCCAACCAAAACGAGACATTGTCCTCAATGTCATAAGATAGAAAGATAGAGTATAGAAGACATTACCTGAAACAGCAAACATTGACAAACCTGAAACATACTTAAAAAAATATAAGAAATAACAAAACAAAATAATATGCTATTAATAAAACCAAAAGACACAAGGTTTCACAAACGAAGGCTCAAATCCAATCTAAGCTTTTTATGGCTTTCCTTAGTTGACCAATTTATACGACTCATGAAGGGATCAATTACAGGGATGAAAGATTGTAGTTGGTCAATCAATTGTTCAGCAGTAGTAACATAGAATATGATTTGTCATGCCAAAGATGTTAGAAATTCTTATTCCACAGCTTGATCAAGAAAAGACAACAAATTATCATAAAAACCATTAACATTTAATAAACCTATAGGTTTATGGTGAATGTGCAATTGGGCCCAAGAGGAAATATGAAAGATCTCTTCCAATGTGCCCAGACCACCTGGTAAGGCAATGAAGGCGTCAACATGGTTAAACATTGTATTCATTCGATCAGACATTGTGGAAACCTACAGTTCCTCTCTAATTGTTTTTCCAATGATGTCCCCTTTTGCTAAAGCTTTGGGTACGACCCTCAAAACTTGACTACCTCCTAAAAATGCAGTTATTGACACACCCCTATTAACCCAAGGCTGCCTCCCCTATACACTAAATGAATCTTTCTCTCAGCTAGTACCTGACCAAGATGATTTGCTGATTCTTTCCCATGTTGAATCCATCGAAAACACAAATATTTCTTATGTGATGACTTGAGGGACCTGCAATTTCTACACCCTTAGTTTTACGTCCAAGAATGACTTAAACGTCCTATATGGGTTGGGGATAGGCTTCCCATTCAGTTTTTTAAAAAACTGGCAAACAGGGTCTTTTATAGTCAGATTCCTAAGACTATGCCGAGCATGTTCTTTATGAAAATGGGGTCATAAGTTATGAAATGCACAATGCACATTGCCACTAGGATATGTCCCAAAAGTCAATAGAATATTATCTAAAGATTCCTTATGTTTTGAAATGAATCCTAACTTTTGACAATTTTCACAAGCTTTACAGAACACATGTGTGTCTTTGAACATGGTGGGCCAATAGAATCCATATTGTAAGATTTTTGCAGTCATCTTTTTTGACGAGAAATGACTCTCACATGCCTCAGAATGACAAAGTTTAATGACACTACTTACCTCATTGTCCGAAATGGATCTTCAAAATATTTGATCAGGACAATATTTGAATAAATAAGGGTCATCCCAATAAAAATTCTTCACTTCGTTCAAAAACTTTCCTTTGTCTTCAGTACTCTAGTGAGCTGGCAAATCTCATGTTGCAAGGAAATTGATATGATTAGCAAACCAAGGCATTGGACTAAGAGAAAGTAAGGATTCGTCAGGAAAGTAATCATCGATTGGTGTGATGTCGGATGTTGAATCTATTGTCAATCTTGACAAAAGATCTGTATCAACATTTTCAGTGCCTTTCTTGTCCTCGATTTCTTCTTGAGAATAAATCATTTGCAAATCTGCATATTCGACAAACTCTGTTTTACTCACGGTGGATTCAAATTGATTATAAACTAATTTTTCAATAACATTTACTTCCTGTGAATCATTATCATCTCCAGGTTGCTTGCAAATGTTGAAAATATTCATCTCCAATGTCATGTTTCCAAATGATAACTTCATCAGTCCATTCCTACAATTAATCAATGCATTAGAAGTTGCAAGAAACGGACGTCCTAATAACAGGAAATGAATTACATGCTTCAATAGGTTGTGTATCCAAGACAATAAAATCCACAGGGTAAATGAATTTATCAACTTATACTAACACATCTTCAACTATTCCTCTAGGCACTTTTACAGATCTATTAGCAAGTAAAGGAGTTACAGAAGTTGGTTTTAACTCACCTAGATTGAGACTTTGAAAAAATAAATATAGAAGTAAATTCACACTAGCTCAAAGATCAAGTAAAGCTTTTTCAATTTTATGTTCTCCAATAAAGCATGAAATTGTAGGACAACTGATTAGTACTTAAAAGTGCATTTTTATCAAGGTTTTATATCATCATTTTGCACTTGAAGTATCAATAACTCCTTAACTAGAGCATGTTTTATAATAACAAGTCTGATAATATAAGATAGCTTTAATTTATGGTAAATGCTCATTTTAAATGCAGGCATATCTCACAATTCAAAGGATTGATTGATGTGATTGACTATTGAAAGTGAAAGGACAAAGAAAAGGCGAAGCTTAGAAAGGAGATACCGATTCAATTCAAATTGGAACACTGTTAAGTTATTGGGTCATATCTAGAGCTGTAGATCTTGGATTTCAGTTTAATTTATATGGATAAAAAGATAAGAAATAGGCCTACAATGTTCATGAATAGTTGAAGACCAAATCTACAGTTTTCAAATCCAAAGTTTGGCCACAAAAGAGAAGTCAGAATCTATCCTGCAATCCAACCCAAACACTGCTCAGACGTTTACCCATATCTGGAGTTCTAGAAGGAAAAATGATGTGAAATTCGGTGGGTGGAAGGAAAAGACAATTTCCAACAACTTTCATGAGAAGACCTGCTCAAATTCGGATGGTAACAATGACATTTCATCCAGACAAGAGCTTGAGGGCTATCCACCACGTCCACCAGCAGCACTACTCAGTATTTTAGCCATATCTCGAGCTCTAGTGATCCAAATGCTCTGAAATTTTATGGGTGGAAAGATAAGATGATTGCCAACAAATTTCATGGGGACACTTTGCCAAATTTCGATTGCATCAATGTCAATTTATCCAGCCAAAATGCTTGAGTGCTGTTGTCCACCAAGTCCACTAAATCAATAGTTGGCCACTACATCAATAATCAATTACCAAATGAATAGTTCTGAATTTTAGCCTATAAAAGGAGGCATTTGCCATTCATTTAGGAATCTTGGTTCTTCATATCAAGATCATGTTCTTGCTCTCTCTTTATATTTTTGTAATGCTTAAGTTTTACTTTCATTAATATCTTGTTCATGCTTTTCATTTCCTTTACTATACTTAATTAACTTATATCATGTTTATGTTCTTATATTGTTTATTTATGTTTTTCTTCTTCATAATTTCTAGCTAAGTTAATTATGTCAAGGTGAAAAGGTTTCACTAATGGTGTTAGGATAAGTATAATATAAACTCAACATGGACTTTAATGTTTATATCCAAGAAAGTTTGCTATTAACATGTCTTATCATTTTTATCTTATTAATTCTTAATACCTTGCTTGTTAAATGGTTAATGTAGATTTGTGTTGTATAACACTTGGTACATCAAATACTTGATCCTTCATAGTCTTCGGCCGACATCGTTATTATGAGAGGAACTTGATTTGTTGTCAACATAAGTTAGCATCATGAATACCTGATAAAATTTATAAGTATGGTGTTACATAAATAAGATGATTAATATGATTATGTTGATAATTTATAAAGAGTTTATACTTTACTTATCTCTAATACTATTAGTGGATCCTCTAACCTTGACATTTGTTTTTATCATTGTTTAATCTTCACATTTATCTTACATCTCAAAGTCCTCTTTAACTCATCATCACCATCATCATCATCATCATTGTTGTTGTTGTTATTGTTATTGTTATTGTTATTGTTATTTATAATTTATATAGTTCACCTCCCTATGGTTCGACCTTGGTCTTGCTGGGTTATTTATTACTCTGACAGTCCTGCACTTGGGATAAGACATCAACTCTTTGATCGTGTCAAGTTTTTGGCGCCGTTGCCGGGGAGGTAAATTCTTGTCTAAATTATAATATTTATTTTATTTTCACTTTTCACTTTTCTTGTATCTAACTTTTGTTTATTTTGTTTTGTTTCCTTTTCATTTGTTTTCTTCTTCCTTTTATTCTCTTTCTACATGTGCATGAGAGTTTGGTCACGTACATTAAGTGGTAGACTTTGTAGGGTATCCTCATCATTTTCAGAAAATATGGCCGAATAAGATAATCAATCACTTCATAATGAGAATAATCGAGTTAGAACACTAAGAGACCACATGAATCCAACAAGAGCAAGTGCACCCTTATGTATAGTTTTCCCTCTTGATGCATCTCTCTTTAATTTTAAGATAGGCATTATTCAACTTTTACCTTCTTTTCATGGCTTAGATCTAGAAAATCCATACTTGCATTTGAGAGAATTTGAAGTAGTCTGTAACACCTATAATTACTTAAATTGTAGCATGAATACCATCAGATTAAAGCTTTTTCCTTTTTCATTAAAAGATAAATCTAAAACATGGCTACAAAATCTTAGGTCAGGATCTATTCGTGCTTGGGATGAAATGCAACAACAATTTTTAAAGAAGTTTTTCCATCTCACAGAACAAACTCTTTCAAAAGACAAATCAGCACTTTCACTCAAAAACCAGGAGAAACATTTTACCAATGTTGGGATAGGTATCGAGATTTACTTAATACTTGCCCTCATCATGGTTTTGAAATATGGAGATTGGTTTCACATTTTTATGAAGGGTTAACACCTAAAGATAGGCAAATGGTGGAATTGATGTGCAATGGAACTTTTAAAAATAAAGACCCTGATGAAGCAATGGAGTACCTAGACTTGCAAGCTAAAAATGCTCAAAATTGGGACACTACAGGCAGTTATGAGGCACCAGGTAAAACTCAACCTCATACATCTAGTGGAGGTATGTACAACCTTAGGGAAGATCATGACCTCCAAGCCAAATTTGCATCTTTAGCTAGAAAAGTTGAGGCACTAGAATTAAAAAAGAGTGGTCAATTAAAATCTGTTCAAGACATTATGTGTAAAATCTGTGAAACGAATGAACATGCAACCAATGACCGTCCAACTTTGCCTTCTTTCAAAGAATGCCTCCATGAACAAGCCCATGCTTTAAATAGTTTTCAAAGGCCCAATCATAACCCATACTCGCAAATATATAACCCTGGTTGGAGAAATCACTCAAATTTCAGTTGGAAGAGTGGTAACAATAATGCACAAACTTCACAGCCACCATTTCAAGCACACCATAGTTTTCAAAATTCTCATGGATATGCACCTCCTTATGCTCCACCTCCTAGAAGAAATCTTGAGGAAATATTGCATGCATTCATTGAAAAGCAGGAGACAATCAACACTCAAAATGCTCAAACCATGGCAGATCTAAAAGATGCTCTTGCAAAATTCACATCTTCTCTCAGTTTTCAAGAGAAAGGTAAGTTTCCATCTCAACCACAGCAAAATCCCAAGGGGCAATACAATGCAAATGCAAGTAGTTCCGGAAGCCAACACATGGATCAAGTCAAATCAGTCATCACTCTTCGCAGTGGTAAGGTTATTGAAAAACCCACTCTTAAACCTTGTGAGAAAGATGATGAGTTAATCTCTGAGGGTAAGGAAGGGGTTGAATCTGAATATTGTAAAGAAAAGACTGATTCCCTACCAGCACTTCCATTTCCTCATGTTATGACCAAACAAAGGAAAGTCAATCACAACTCTAAAATCTTTGAAACTTTCAAACAGGTAAGGATCAATATAGCTTTGTTAGATGCTATTAAACAGGTACCTTCTTATGCTAAATTCTTAAAAGATCTGTGCACTGTGAAGAGAAAACTGAATATGAAAAAGAAAGCCTTTTTAGCCGAACAAGTAAGTGCCATTCTTCAGAACAATAATGCTTTGAAATATAAAGACCCTGGTTGTCCTACAATTTCTTGCTTTATTGGAGAACATAAAATTGAAAGAGCTTTACTTGATCTTGGAGCTAGTGTGAATTTACTTCCATATTCAGTCTTTCAGAGTCTCAATCTAGGTGAGTTAAAACCAACTTCTGTAACTCTTTTACTTGCCGATAGATCTGTAAAAGTGCCTAGAGGAATAGTTGAAGATGTGTTAGTAAAAGTTGATAAATTCATTTATCCTGTGGATTTTGTTGTCTTGGATACACAAC
Organism: Populus simonii; assembly: GCA_007827005.2. Taxonomy (NCBI): domain Eukaryota; kingdom Viridiplantae; phylum Streptophyta; class Magnoliopsida; order Malpighiales; family Salicaceae; genus Populus; species Populus simonii. The sequence continues at coordinate 3,465,572 of CM017481.2, forward strand.
CTGTTGAAGCATGTAATTCAATTCCTGTTATTTTAGGACGTCCGTTTCTTGCAACTTCTAATGCATTGATTAATTGTAGGAATGGACTGATGAAGTTATCATTTGGAAACATGTCATTGGAGATGAATGTTTTTAACATTTGCAAGCAACCTGGAGATGATAATGATTTACAAGAAGTAGACTTTATTGAGAAATTAGTTTATGATCAATTTCAAACTACTTCCAGTGACATTGAGTTTAATGAATCTGAAGATTTGCAAATGGTTTATTTTTAGGAAGAATCAAAGGCAAGTAATTGGAGACCACAAATAAAAAGAATTGCCACCACGATCAATTGAGTCTATACCTTCAAGTGTTCAACCACCAAAACCTGATTTGAAGCTGTTACCATTCAATCTCAAATACTCATTTTTGGGAGAAAATGAAACTTTTCCGGTAATAATCTCTTCCAAACTTAATGCACATCAAGAAGGTAAGTTGTTACAAACTCTGAAAATGCACAAAAATGCATTAGGATGGACCATAGCTGACATAAAAGGAATTAGTCCTTTGATTTGCACACACAGGATTTATTTGGAGGAAAATGCTAAACCCTCTAGAGAAATGCAACGAAGGCTTAATCCTAATATGAAAGAAGTAGTGAAGAATGAAGTCATTAAGCTTCTAGATAATGGAATCATTTATCCTATTTCTGATAGCAAATGGGTAAGTCCTACCCAAGTTGTACCCAAGAAGTCTGGAGTTACTGTGATAACAAATGAGAAAAATGAGTTAATTCCAACTAGGACTATTACTAGTTGGCGCATGTGCATTAACTATAGGAAACTTAATTCAATGACTAGAAAAGATCATCTCCCTTTACCTTTCATGGATCAAATCCTAGAAAGAGTTGCAGGTCATGAATTTTATTGTTTCCTAGATGGCTATTCAGGTTACAACCAAATTGAAATTGCATTGGAAGATCAAGAGAAGACTACTTTCACATGTCCATTTGGTACTTTTGCATATCGAAGGATGCCTTTTGGATTATGTAATGCACCAGCCACGTTTCAAAGATGCATGCTTAGCATATTCAGTGATATGGTTGAACGTTTTCTTGAAATTTTTATGGATGATTTTTCTGTTTTTGGGGATTCATTTGATGATTGTTTGACTAACTTAAAAAAGGTTTTGAGCAGGTGTGAATAGAAGAATCTTGTGCTGAATTGGGAAAAATGTCATTTTATGGTAACAAACAGCATTGTACTGGGTCATATTGTTTCATCAAAAGGAATTGAGGTTGACAAATCTAAAATCGAGTTAATTGCCAACTTGTCAACACCAAAATTTGTTAAAGATGTTAGATCATTCTTAGGACATGCTGGTTTTTACAGAAGGTTCATCAAAGATTTTAATGTCATATCTAAGCCATTGTGCAACCTTCTAACAAAGGAAAATGTTTTTGAATGGACTGAACAATGTGAAAAAGCCTTTGTTAAACTTAAAAACTTGCTTACTTCTGCTCCTGTCATTCAACCTCCTTATTGGTCATTACCTTTTGAAATAATGTGTGATGCTAGTGATTATGCCATAGGTGCTGTCTTAGGACAAAGAAAAGATAAGAAACCCTATGTGATTTACTATGCAAGTAAAACTTTAAATAATGCTCAAATGAATTATACTACCACTGAAAAGGAATTACTTGCAGTAGTATTTGCATGTGACAAGTTCAGATCTTATCTTGTTGGCTCACCTGTTGTTGTTTTTAGTGATCATGAAGCTTTGAAATATCTTCTTTCAAAAAAGGATTCTAAGGCTAGATTGGTACGATGGATTTTGTTACTTCAAGAATTTGATATCACAATCAAAGACAAGAAAGGCACCGAAAATGTTGTCGCGGATCATTTGTCAAGATTGACAATAGATTCCACATCTGACATCACACAAATCAATGATTACTTTCCTGATGAATATTTACTTTCTGTTGCTACAATGCCTTGGTTTGCTAATATTGTTAATTTTCTTGTTTCAGGGCATCTGCCAGCTCATTAGAGCACCCAAGATAAAAGAAAGTTCTTGAACGAAGTGAAGAACTTTTATTGGGATGACCCTTATTTATTCAAATATTGTCCTGATCAAATATTTCGAAGATGCATTCCTGACAATGAGGTAAGTAGTGTCATTAAATTTTGTTATTCTGAGGCATGTGGGGGTCATTTCTCATCAAGAAAGACAACTGCAAAAATCTTACAAAGTGGATTTTATTGGCCCACCATGTTCAAGGACACGCATGCATTCTGCAAGATTTGTGAAAATTGTCAAAAGTTAGGATCTATTTCAAAACGTCACATGATGTCTTTAAATCCTATTCTTGTCATTGAGATCTTTGACTGTTGGGGTATAGATTTTATGGGTCCATTTTCTCCATCATTTGGTTTCTTGTACATATTAGTCGTAGTAGATTATGTTTCAAAATGGATAGAGGCAATTCCAAGTTGAAACAATGATCACAAAACAGTGATAAAGTTTTTGAAAGAAAATATTTTAAGTCGATTTGGAATCCCTCGAGCCATGATAAGTGATGGTGGAACACATTTTTGCAACAAGTCATTTGAGTCTTTAATGAAGAAATATGGAATCACACACAAAGTTGCCACCCCTTATCACCCTTAAACAAGTACACAAGTAGAACTTGCTAATAGGGAGATCAAACAGATCTTGGAGAAAACAGTGAACCCTAATAGGAAAGACTGATCTTTAAGACTTAATGATGCACTTTGGGCTTATCGAACTGCTTATAAAACATCATTAGGTATGTCACCTTATAGACTAGTCTATGGGAAACCTTGTCACTTGCCTGTGGAACTTGAACATAAAGCTTATTGGGCTATTAAAGCTTTCAATTCAAATCTTGATGATGCTAGTCAGCTGCGAAAATTACAAATAAATGAGCTTGAGGAAATAAGAAATGATGCATATGAAAATTCAAGAATTCATAAAGCAAGAATCAAAGAGTTTCATGACAAGAAAATATTGAGAAAAACATTCAATGTTGGTCAAAAAGTCTTGCTTTATAATTCTCGACTCCATTTATTTCCTGGAAAACTAAGATCAAGATGGAGCGGTCCTTTTATTGTGAAACATGTGTATCCATATGGGGCCTGTGATATTGAGAATCCAAAGAATGGTAATGTTTTCAAGGTAAATGGACATCATTTGAAAGTTTACTTTGACAATTTTTCAGTTGAAAATGACTCTATTGAATTGGGTGATCCTGTATATAAAGATTGATTCTTTTTCTCACATTGTTTTTGTGTTTCTTTTTGGTGTGACCTTTGTTTTGCTAGTTTCTCTCACCCCTGTCAAATGGCGGATAACGGTACTCCGTGACTCTTAAAGTCGGTTCTTTCAGTTTCCCATGATAACTGATATCTGTGTATATATTTGTGCAATTCTTTGCTCTTTCTCCTTTCTTTGCATCTCTTTTCCACTTCTCATCTAAAAAAAAAATGGACACCATTCTTGAAAAATTGAAAAAGTATTTTCCTGCTCTGCCTCAGAATGCGATTACAAAAATTTACCGTGCTAGATGTGCAAGATTGCGATTGTTAATGAACCATGGAATTCCTGAAGATATTCGCTGGCTAATTGAAGCAAAGGTCCGATTATCAGGTGAGTCATCTAATTCTTTCATTTCATACATGCCTGGAACAGGTAAAAGCACTTTTGCAAAGAAACGTCGTGCAAAAAGACTGCAAGTCTGTCACAGATGTGCCAGATGGACTTGTAATGCAAAATATCGTTCTTTAGGAATGGTATCTGTAAATTGTGAAGATAAAATACAGTTCATTAAGGATGGCTTGAGTAAGGAGTCTTTAGATAATCTTCTGTTGACTCTTGAGACGCACCCTAGTGGAGATGTGCATCGTGCAATTCATGATTTATGGCCACAATTTCATAAGGAACATGCTCGACATAGTCTTGGTAATCTGACTAAAAAAGACCCTGTTTGCTAGTTTTTAAGAAAATTGGATAGGAAGCATATCCCCGACCCATAGAGGGCGTTTAAGCCGTTCTTGGATGTAAAACCAAGGGAAGATGTGAGCCACAATCACAACTGCTTGTACATACATATTTAAAAAAGAGAGAGAGAGAGATAGAGAGAGAGAGAGAGAGACTCCAGCTGACCTATATATAGGTGGTTTGATTACCTTTTCAATTTCTCATCTATAAAATCTTCTCTTCCTTCCCTTTATTTCTACTCAACCCACACATTTAACAGATATCAAAGTGTGTAGCAATGGCAGGTTCCTCAAGTCCTCAAATAAGAAATATTTGTGTTTTCGGTGGATCCAATCCTGGGAAAGAAAAAGAGTTTTTAGAATCAGCAAATCATCTTGGTCAGGTATTAGCTGAGAGAAAGATTCATTTAGTGTATGGCGGAGGCAGCCTTGGGTTAATGGGGGGGTGTGTCAATAGCTGCATTTTTAGGAGGCAGTCAAGTTTTGGGGGTCGTCCCCAAAGCTTTAGCAAAAGAGGACCTCCTTGGAAAAATAATTGGAGAGGAACTACAGGTCTCCACAATGTCTAAACGATTGAATACAATGTTTAAACACACTGATGCCTTCATTGCCTTACCAGGTGGTCTGGGCACATTGGAAGAGATTTTTCATATTTCCTCTTGGGCCCAACTTCACATTCACCATAAATCTATAGGTTTGTTAAATGTTAATGGTTTTTATGATAAATTGTTGTCTTTTCTTGATCAAGCTGTGGAACAGGAATTTCTAACATCTTCGGCATGACAAATCATAATCTCTGCTGCTACTGCTGAACAATTGATTGACCAACTACAATCTTTCATCCCTATAATTGATCCCTCCATGAGTCGCATACATTGGTCAATTGAGGAAAGCCGTAAAAAGGTTAGATTGGATTTGAGCCTTCATTTGTGAAACCTTGTGTTTTTTGGTTTTATTAATAGCATATTATTTTGTTTTGTTATTTCTTATACTTGTTTAAGTGTGTTTCAGGTTTGTCAGTGTTCGTTGTTTCAGGTGATATCTTCTATACTCTATCTTTCTACCTTAAGACATTGAGGACAATGTCTCATTTTGGTTGGGGGGAAAGGGTAGTAGTTGATTGATACTAAAAAAAAATAAAAATTAACTAACTATGTTTTCTATTTGCAAAACCGTTGTTACTAAGATGGTAGAGTCAAGGAGTTATTTTGTTAAAGTGACTCTTGAGACGCATCTTAGTAAACATTCTTAACAAGGTCTATCATAATACTTCTTGAAATATTCAGGTTTACAAACTCTCGCATTATTATCAATTGATTCTGCTTATATACTAATTGAACAAGTATTCTTAAACCTTCATTTTCACACACACACTTTAACATATGATTGTGGGTCGCACATTGGATTATTACATTATTTATGTTCTTTTGTTAAAGGTAACAACTAAGGGAAAGGGATAGTATATAATTTGCAAAAAAAAAAAAACAAAAAAAAATGAAAAAATATATAATAATAATAAAAACGTAGATAAGTTTGGTTTCGTAGCCTCCCTAATCTAAGCAATTAAGCCCGAAGGGGTGTTTTAACATCTAATACCCTAAAGTCAACTTACTTGGGAGTTATTGGCGCAACGCTTGTTACATGGGTTGAGGAGAAAAGCTTAAGGGAATCAAACATTGCACTATCTACGTGTCAGTATCTGTAACCCGAGTTATTAAGCTCGAAGGGGTGTCTCAACACTTAATGCCCTAAGACCAACTGGTCTGGGAGTCATTAGCTGAAAGCTCATTACATGGGTTAAAGATGCATTGTGTTTTAAGTTATATGTATATATATATAAAAAAAACGAAAAGGATAATAATCCCAACCCGAGGAAGTTAACCTTAAACATTAGAACAGAATATTGTTTTCTTCCAATAGAAGCCCCATCATCTATGTTTTCATACATTTGAGCACATAAAAAAAAGGGTTTATTAATATTTTGTTTAAGAGGTATTGAGCAGATATATATAAATTCAATGAGAGTTTGTTTACTTGAATAGATTAATGGAAGTTAAATGATGAATGCCTTGCTTTGTGGAACTTGCAAATTGTTTTTCTATTTTAATGCTTTGATTACTAGGGACTAGTAATAAGCTGGTTGGGGGGTGTGATTAGTACTTAAAAGTGCATTTTTATCAAGGTTTTATATCATCATTTTGCACTTGAAGTATCAATAACTCCTTAACTAGAGCATGTTTTATAATAACAAGTCTGATAATATAAGATAGCTTTAATTTATGGTAAATGCTCATTTTAAATGCAAGCATATCTCACAATTCAAAGGATTGATTGATGTGATTAACTATTGAAAGTGAAAGGACAAAGAAAAGGCAAAGCTTAGAAAGGAGATACCGATTCAATTCAAATTGGAACACTGTTAAGTTATTGGGTCATATCTGGAGCTGTAGATCTTGGATTTCAGTTTCATTTATATGGATAGAAAGATAAGAAATACGCCTACAATGTTCATGAATAGTGGAAGACCCAAATCTGCTGTTTTCAAATCCAAAGTTTGGCCACAAAAGAGAAGTCAGAATCTGTCCTGCAATCCAGCCCAAACACTGCTAAGAAGTTTACCCATATCTGGAGTTCTAGAAGGAAAAATGATGTGAAATTCGATGGGTGGAAGGAAAAGACAATTTCCAACAACTTTCATGAAGAAGACCTGCTCAAATTCGGATGGTAACAATGACATTTCATCTAGACAAGAGCTTGAGGGCTATCCACCACGTCTACCAGCAGCACTACTCAGTCTTTTAGCCATATCTTGAGCTCTAGTGATCCAAATGCTCTGAAATTGTATGGCTGGAAAGATAAGATGATTGCCAACAACTTTCATGAGGGACACTATGCCAAATTCTGATTGCATCAATGTCAATTTATCCAGCCAAAATGCTTTAGTGCTGCTGTCCACCAAGTCCACTAAATCAATAACTGGCCACTACATCAATAATCAATTACCAAATGAATAGTTCTGAATTTTAGCCTATAAAAGGAGGCATTTGCCATTCATTTAGGAATCTTGGTTCTTCATATCAAGATCATGTTCTTGCTCTCTCTTTATATTTTTGTAATGCTTAAGTTTTACTTTCATTAATCTCTTGTTCATGCTTTTCATTTCCTTTACTATACTTAGTTAACTTATATCATGTTTATGTTCTTATATTGTTTATTTATGTTTTTCTTCTTCATAATTTCTAGCTAAGTTAATTATGTCAAGGTGAAAAGGTTTCACTAATGGTGTTAGGATAAGTATAATATAAACTCAACATGGACTTTAATGTTTATATCCAAGAAAGTTTGCTATTAACATGTCTTATCATTTTTATCTTATTAATTCTTAATACCTTGCTGTTAAATGGTTAATGTAGATTTGTGTTGTATAACACTTGGTACATCAAATACTTGATCCTTCATAGTTTTCGGCCGACATCGTTATTATGAGAGGAACTTGATTTGTTGTCAACATAAGTTAGCATCATGAATACCTGATAAAATTTATAAGTATGGTGTTACGTAAATAAGATGATTAATATGATTATGTTGATAATTTATAAAGAGTTTATACTTTACTTATCTCTAATACTATTAGTGGATCCTCTAACCTTGACATTTGTTTTTATCATTGTTTAATCTTCACATTTATCTTACATCTCAAAGTCCTCTTTAACTCATCATCACCATCATCATCATCATCATTGTTGTTGTTGTTATTGTTATTGTTATTGTTATTGTTATTTATAATTTATATAGTTCACCTCCCTATGGTTCGACCTTGGTCTTGCTGGGTTATTTATTACTCTGACAGTCCTGCACTTGGGATAAGACATCAACTCTTTGATCGTGTCAACAACTAGGGTCTTTATATTTCAAAGCATTATTGTTTTGAAGAATGACACTTACTTGTTCGGCTAAAAAGGCTTTCTTTTTCACATTCAGTTTTCTCTTCACAGTGCACAAGTCTTTTAAAAATTTAGCATAAGAAGGTACCTGTTTAATAGTATCCAGCAAAGGTATATTGATCTTTACCTGTTTGAAAGTTTCAAAGATTTCAGAGTTGTGATTGACTTTTCTTTGTTTGGTCATGGCATGAGGAAATGGAAGTGCTGGCGGGGAATCAATCTTTTCTTTGCAATATTCAGATTCAACCCCTTCCTTACCCTTAGAGATTGACTCATCATCTTTCTCATAAGGTTCAAGAGTGGGTTTTTCAATAACCTTACCACTGTAAAGAGTGATGACTGATTTGACTTGATCCATGTGTTGGCTTCCGGAACTAATTGCATTTGCATTGTATTGCCCCTTGGGATTTTGCTGTGGTTGAGATGGAAAGTTACTTTTCTCTTGAAAACTGAGAGCAGATGTGAACTTTGCAAGAGTATCTTTAAAATCTGTCATGCTTTGAGCAAGTTGAGAGTTGATTGTCTCTTGCTTTTCAATGAATGCATGCAATGTTTCCTCAAGATTTCTTCTAGGAGGTGAAGCATAAGGAGGTGCATATCCATGAGAATTTTTGAAATTATGTTGTGCTTGAAACAGTGGCCGTGAAGTTTGTGCATCACTCTTCCAACTGAAATTTGGGTGATTTCTCCAACCAGGGTTATACATTTGTGAGTATGGGTTATGATTAGGCCTTTGGAAACTGTTTAAAGTATAGGCTTGTTCATGGAGGCATTTCCTAAAAGAAGGCAAAGTTGGACAATCATTTGTTTAGTGTTCATTGGTTTCACAGATTTAACATATAATTTCTTGAACATATTTTAATTGACCACTCCTTTTCAATTCTAGTGCCTCAACTTTTCTAGCTAAAGATGCAAATTTGGCTTGGAGGTCATGATCTTCCCTAAGGTTGTACATTCATCCACTAGATGTATGAGGTTGAGTTTTACTTGGTGTCTCATAAGTGTTTGTAGTGTTTCAATTTTGAGCATTTTCAACTAGCAAGTCTAGGTACTCTATTGCTTCATTAGGGTCTGTATCTTTAAAAGTTCCATTACATATCAATTCCACCATTTGTCTATCTTTAGGTGTTAACCCTTCATAAAAATATGAAACCAATCTTCATGTTTTAAAACCATAATGAGGGCAAGTATTAAGCAAGTCTCGATACCTATCCCAACATTGGTAAAATGTTTCTCCTGGTTTTTGAATGAAAGTGGTGATTTGTCTCAAGATAGGCCTGCATTTAAGATGAACATTTATCATAAATTAAAGATATCTTACATTATCAGACATGTTATTATAAAACATGCTCTAGTTAAGGAGTTATTGATACTTCAAGTGCAAAATGATGATATAAAACCTTGATAAAAATGCACTTTTAAGTACTAATCACTATGTTTATATCTTTTTATTTTGTTCTTCTTTCTCTCCTTTTTTTCTCTATTTCTCTCTCTTCCTTCGTCCTCTGCTCTTAAACAACCATCCCCTTGTCAATTCTCTCCTCGGTCTCCCCCTGTTTTTACCTTTTTTGTTTCTTTCTCTCTATGTCTTTCTCTCCCCTTCGTTCTCTCTCTCTTTGGTCCTCTTAAAAAAACTCTTCAATGTCCTCTTAAAAGTCTCTTACAAGTCATCCCCCTTTTTCATTCTCCCCACTCTAGTATTTATAAGGGGAAAAAGGGAGAAAGCCACCCAACCCTGTCCAGTCACGCTGAATAGGTAGGTGGCCACTATATAGCAGCCCGCAAGACTTGTCTCCTATGCTTTTCCATCTTAGCAGGCCAATAGGCATGGTGGGTCTTGTCAGTTTTGGGTTTTTGGGAGAGAGAGGGAAAAAGGCGTTACAGGGGAGAAAATCTTCTTCTACCCCTGCTTGTGCGTGTCTAGGGGAAAGAGATGTACAATGTCGTTAAAAACAACACTGTTTCCCCTATTTTTTTAAAAGTGGATGAAACGGTGTCATTTTGAACAAAACGCGTCATATCATTTAAATGAAAATGGCATCAAAGAAGTCAATTTCCAAATCAGTCCTCAATTTTTATTTATTCAATCAAGTCCTCAATTGAGATTTTGATTTTAAGAATCAATTCAATTGCATCCCTGCCAAATAGGATGTCAGCCCTAAAGTTGGCCACCTTTTTTATTTCGGTCTTTGGTCTCGGATTTATGCTTCCCCTATTTTTTTAAAAGTGGATGAAACGGTGTCATTTTGAACAAAATGCGTCGTATCATTTAAATGAAAATGGCGTCAAAGAAGTCAATTTCCAAATCAGTCCTCAATTTTTTATTTATTCAATCAAGTCCTTAATTGAGATTTTGATTTTATGAATCAATTCAATTGCATCCCTGCCAAATAGGATGTCAGCCCTAAAGTTGGCCACCTTTTTTTATTTCGGTCTTTGGTCTCGGATTTATGCAATTTGACCCTCAATTGATCAATAAACTTTTATTTTGTTCAATTTAGTCCTTGATTGAGTCAATTTCAGTTCCTCTATTTACACGTCTTTTCCAGTTTGAACCTTGGTTTCCGATTTCTTCAATTAAGTACCTAATTGGCCATCAAACTTCAATATTTAGGCAATTAAGTCCCTGATTTGACCAAATCAACTCTTAAAAATTATAATTTGACCCTTGAACTTTGATTTCTTCCAATTAAAGCCTAAATTGACTTAAAAATCAATTTTTCTTGCAATCAAACCCTTCATAAATTCAATTAAACCTTCAATAAAATTTAATTGAGTCCATAACATCTGATTTTGGACTTTTCTTCTTTAAATTGAATTTTCTATCAATAGAGCTCTCATAAATAAAAAATATACTGTCAAATTTCAATCTTTGTATTTTTAAACCTCCTCAACCAATTTCTAGCCATTTTCTGGGTACTCCGGCATCCTCTTCTCACTACTATTATTTTTTTGGATTTTTTAGTTTTATTTTGAATATATTTTTTTGATTTTTTGAAGAGAAAAAATGAATTTGGGGAATAATTCAAAAATGGTTTATGACTATTGCCCCCCTGTTTACAATGGTTATGATAGAAAGTCTCATAGGAAACTTTAGATAGTAAACTTTGTAAAGAAGAAAAAGAAAAAGATAATAAACTCACCATATCAAGAAATGAAAAACATAATATGATTTTTTAGCTTTGAGAAACTTACACTTGGCCATATGCACAAAAACATTTTTTTTTAATTTTTTTTAAGTTGACGAAAACCGGGTATATTAATACCAGATTTTGTATTTTTAATGACATAAAAATATATTCCGATACTATTAAAAAAGGCGTAAAAATACGCAAGGAAATAGTAAAAATCCCAAAAAAACTGGGTTGGGCCGGATCCGGCCCATCTACTATGGGCTGGGCTAATGTCCCGGCCTAGGCCCAAATGGGCTGGTTACTGTGCATCGGCACAGTAACCAACCCACGCTGCATTTTGCAGCAGAACCTGCAATATTCACGTTGTGTATGCAAATAAGCAGGCGATACCGGCATGGAAACAAACGGTGGGGAGGAGGCAATTACCTGAAGCAGTGGCGCTGGTGGTGGTTCGCGATGGCATGCTATGGTGGCCGGTGGTGGTTGTAGGCGGTGTTCCTCCTTCTTCTTCCTTTCCCTCCTCTTTTTTTTTTCTTTTTCTTTCCTTTTCTCCTCTTTTCTCTATTTTCTACTATGTCCTCCCTCTTTTGTGCTCTTCTCCTTTACTCCCTTCGTCTCCCCTGTATTCATAGGAAAAACAGGGAAGACATATATGGAAAAGGCGGCCACTGTGTAACCGCCCCACGACTACCCGAGGAGGCACGTCTCCTCCATTTCTACAACACGTGGGAGGCCACAGGTCAACTCAACAAGTGGGTGTCCTTGGTTGGCGTCTTTTTGAGCTTTTTAGAGGAAGAAAAGTTGGTGAAAACAGGGGAACAAAACTTTCTTCTTCCCCTGTTTTCTGTGCATTTAGGGGAAGAAGAAAGGATACAATGCCGTTCAAAACGGCACCATTTTGAGCTCTCTCTCTCTTTCTTTTTTTGAACAATGTATGAAACGACACTGTTTTAGCCAAAACGCGTCGTTTCATTTAAATGAAAACAACACCAAACTTATGACAAAGTCCAAATCGATCTTCAATTTGTAATTTGTTCAATCAAGTCCTCAATTGCAATTTTGATTTTAAAAATCAATTCAATTGCATCCCAGCCAAATTCAATCGTCAGTCTTGAAGTTGACCGCCTTTTCCAACTTGGTCCTTGGTTCCGGATTTCTTCAATAAGTCCCTAATTGGCCATCAAACTTCAATATTTACGCAATTAAGCTCCTGATTTTGACCAAATTAACTCTTAAAAATTATAATTTGACCCAAGAACTTTAATTTCTTCCAATTAAAGCCTAAATTGACTTCAAAATCAATTTTTCTTGCAATCAAACCCTCCATAAATTCAATTAAACTTCAATAAAATTTAAATGAGTCCATAAACATCTGATTTGGACTTTTCTTCCTCAAATTGAATTTTCTTTGTCAACAGGGCTCTCATTAGTCAATAAAATTCTGGCAAATTTCAATCTTTGTATTTTTGAACCTCCTCAACCAATTTTTGACCATTTCTGAGCGTTCTGGCATCCTCTTTTCACTATTATATTTTTTGATAATATTTTTTATTTTTTGTATTTTTTTAATAGAGAAAAAAATGTGAATTGGGCAATAACCCAAAAATGGGTTATGACAATTAAAATAACATTTCTGTGGTTTTTTGTGTCCATTTTAATCTCTGATCTTAGGTATATTTATTTATGGTACGTGATAAGGTGACCTTCTATGAATTTCAAAAAATCAGGATGCTCTAGTCAAAACTTAAGGCTTTATCAAGAAAGGTTGTTTCTTTTGAGCTCCTATTTTATCTGCATGCATAACCACCAGTGACTTAATTCATAAAGCTATGACCTTTATCGAAAAGCTCTTCAAGTTTTTAGAGCACTATTTATCGGTTTAAATTGCTTACTTGATTAAAAAAAGGTTTTTAAAAGCATGTAATGCATGCTATGGTTCATGTTTATGAAATAAAGGAAATTTGTAGGGTCAAAAGGTGTTTGAGGGTTTCAAAGACCTAGGATCAACATCAAATATTCATCAGCTCTTTTTCTGTTTTTGTCTTTGTAAAGGAAATGACATATAACCATGTTAACCTCAACGATCAAAATTCTCTTAACATAGATCATAATACAAATCCAACTTGTGATTTGATAAATAACCAATCTAATCATTTGAAGATACTAGAGGCTTTATCATAGACACCAAAAAACATTTTTATAGCTCAATATTTTTTTATAGTGTTGACTTTTAGCGTTTGTTGTGTCTGCTAACTGTGACATGATGAATTCTACCACCCATTTCACTGCTTTGTCTAGATGATAATGAAAGACATTATCAAGCACATATGATTGATCATCAATATTTTATGCCCCTCAGTCTATGTCTCTCTTTTTTCTTTTAGCCCTTTCTTAATTGTTGAACTTTTGTTTTTAACATTCCCTTTACCATTGATTCTATCCTTGTCTCCATCTTTTCTAACAAAATATCTCTCATTTGCCCCCAGTGTGGAGTGTGATCCATGTATGAGTTTCTTTTTGAAAAATAATTCTACAAGGCTTAAAATGGGATTGCAAGGGATATATATTTCAAGAAATGTGGAAAAGAGTGAACAAAAATGGTATTTTCTCATTTCAAGCAAGGTTGGTTATAACTGATAAATTGTGACATCGTCTAGTGTAATGATTTGGACTTGTTCGCAAGTCCATAACAAGTAAATCAACTACATGTCACTATACATACTGTTAAAACTTAGCTAAATGATGTATGAGTTCAAAATTTGCTTGGTCACCCTGTATATTTTATCATGCCAGCAAGTCATTTTTGCAATCGAAACATTTTTAATCTTTAAGGATTGATTGGGCTTGATTTTGTCCAAAAAAAAATGTTAAACATCTCCTAACTTCAAAACAATAAAGAAACAAAAAAGTGACATGTTTCATTAAATGATAACGTGTGATCCCAAAGCAAAATGCAAAATGGCAAAACTCTAAAACAAAATGATTGACAATTCAGTGCCTTTCTTGGAGAAACTTTTCTGGCAATATCTGTGTTTTGCCAAATATTTTCAATCACTTGTCATGCTGAGACGTCCTAGTGAAAATATGGAAAATGACATCATCTTTCACAAACTCAACTTGCCTCTTGCTCCCCAACTTCAAGAGTGGTATCTTGAAATTTTTGTAACTATTCAATTGAATGGCCTAGGACCCTACCATGATATTCACACCTCTTGTCTGGATTATACTACCTAGGAAACAGTGGTTGCATGAAATTTCATGAAGTCGATGCAATAAGTCCGAAATCTAACAGATGTTGGTAAATGAACTTGAGTGGCAAAGAGATGTCAATCTTAACAAAGGCACTTGAGCAATTGATGCTATAACAAGACCTGGATGAATTATATAACTAAGGTTTCCCACTTAAGAGCCATCTTTCTATCATTGTTCTAGAATCCCTGGTAGGACCTTTAATATTTCTCATCTTGCTAGTTTGTTCAATTCTTTCGGCAATAATCACAACCTCCTGTCAATCTTTTAAGGTGGTTATGGTTGTTTGAGGACTGTTGTAAACTTTCCAAGGTTGTTAGGTAATCCTGGCAATGCATGAAACCATGCAGCACCACCATTACCGACGTGTGGAATCATGCATTGTCTCTACTAGAGGAGAACCTGATGAATATGAAACTCCTTTATCTCCTCTTCGATTCCTCACTAATGGTGCAACAAACAGACACCTATAGAGGGAGTTCTGCTATGTTGCAGTTTCAATCTTCTTCTGGTTTTTCAGTTCAAATTTGTCTCTTCTCCTTACGTCTACGTTTTAATATTGACACTAGTGGGAGAAAATTATAGATGATATGAAACTACTACATTCCTTCTTGGATTCCCTAGTAGTAGAGCCACCAACAGATATCTGTACATGGAGCTCTACTCTATTGAAGTTCAATGTCTACTCTAGTTTTTTCAAACCCACATGCTGTGTTACTGGACTGGAATGGAGTTCACGATGGGAATGGCTGGAAAGAAGGCCTCAACTTATGGCGTGGAAGGTTCACAGCTGTTGGAAGCTACTGGAAAGAGATGTAGACGTTATGAACAACTATTGGATAGCTGAACAAGAAAGGAGGTTGTCTTTCATTGATGACTGAAAGCATTGTTGTTGTTGTTCACGACTGAAATGAAGGAGAGAAGGTGCAGTTTCGATGTCGTGACCCTCGCTAGTGGAGTGTTGAGGAGAAGAGTTAATTATTTTTCCTTGTGTGGGACACAGACTGACAGTGTTTCCATTGGAGGCTGTGCAAACAATCCTTTTCCATTCTTGAAGCTCAACACTTGTTCAAGTAGATTTATGACTCTAGCTACTTCACCTTTGATGCTTTCAATTTCCTTTTGATAATGAGCCTCTATTTGACCCCTTTCTTCATTTTCCATCTTTTCTTAGTCTAGTGCAGTAAATCTTAGGTGGGGGAACCTATGTTTCAACCTTAGGGCATGCATGATAAATGCATGAGCATATTCTTATATGATGAACTTGTCATTGAAGGGGTGATACATGGTCATAACTCTTATATGATGAGACAAGAATTTTGATTCTTGCTCAAACTCTGCAATAAAAATTCCTTGAGAGATGGCCATTATGTCACCCGTAAGTCTTGAATTCAAGATGCTTCAAGAAGGGCTTGCTTTGATACCAAACAATGTGTAGGGAGTATACATCCTAAAGGCAGGTTCTAATTGTTTTACGTGAGACAAGGGGTAGGTTTACTAATTGATCTTTAATAAGGGATAGGTTTATTATTTGGTCTCTAATAAGGGGTTTCTCGTTGTCCAGTGATCATCCTTGAAAAGTTGAGATGACGCTTACAAGTAGTGTGAAGATAAAGGCCTTGGATGATATCATATTGGCATACCAACTACTATCGAGTAAATAATCAAGCAAGAACTGGATGGTTTCACAAGTCTTAGATAGGGTAAAGCCATTGGATTACCGTTACTTCCCCATTTAACTTAAAGTTGATACAACAAATATTTAAAATGAAATGAGTGATGTCTGAAGATAAAAATCCATATCCAATATATGCATGATGTCATAAATAAATATACACGCTAAAGCTGTAGAAATAAAATAAAAATTCATAACCAAATAAAGACAACTCTGCAAACATTTTTAGCAATTAACACACAAAAGGCAAAGCTTAGTCCTAGAGTTTTTCTACAGAGTCGTCATTCGGTCACATCCAACAACGTGGTGACTTTTAAAAATTCAAAATTTGACGAAGAAAAACCATATTTTCTAGCACTACAACACACAGATGCAGAAGAAAATTCTTATTTATTAAAGAACTAACATGGCTATTAAATAGCCTTTCATCAAGACAGAAGGGAAATAACAACCCATGATTTTACAGTCCTACAATCGTGGTATATAACTGAAACAAAACAGAGAATCATTTGTCCCTTAAGACGAGGGATTATTATGCATGACTTCAAAACACTCACATCATAAAAACAATGAAACCCAAACAATATTAATCTAGAGGATCTTAACATCTTTAACACTCTCTCTGTTTTTGTTTTCTTTTTCATTTCTCGTTCTCTCTGTTCTTTTCTGGCTTTAGTTCCTCTGTTTCTGCTTCTTTTCTTTCATTTTTTTTCTCTCAAGTTAGTTCCTGTCTATGATCGTCCCCGTCTTCTATGTTTTTCTATTCGTCTTTGTTGTTTCCTCCTTTGTCTTCTGTTTTTTATCTTGTTCCCCCTGTGTTTTTCTGTTCGTCCCCTGGTTCTCTCGGTTTGCTCTTAGTCCCCTCTGTTTGCCTTAGTAATATATATGTACTAGCATGTGGGGGAGTGTTGGTGTAAGGCTAGTAATATGTTTATTTAGTTTTTCTTGTAAATATAGGTATCAATGTAAATAGAGCATCTACACACACTAATCAAGGAAATAACTCATCATACAGTATTTTTACCCTAAAATTACTTGGTAACTGAAAATGTACAAATGAATCAGCTAATATATATATTGATGGTACCATATAATATATTCTTTCTTGCTCACAGATAAAAATACCAGGAAATTGTGAAAAATGAAGAATGAACACACTATCTTGAAAATTTCCAAAACCATCTTTCAAGGTCTATGTGAAGCAATAACCTCATTGTTCTCTCACTAACACATCTATCTTACTGTATATGGTAAGCACGAACATACCAAGATGTTGATTACACTACATCATCATCATAATGATCATCATCATCATCAATCAATCCTTCCCTAGCATCTCCAGTAATGCTCCTTTGTCCCCCCTTACAAGGACCATAAGCCTTGCTACAAGCAAGATAATAAATGAAGTTAGCAAAACCCAAACTATAAAGCAGCCAGTAATAGTAATCATAATGTCCTTTGTTGATGTTGCTTGAAACCCAACTCTCTTGATTTGCTTCACTAATAAACCCACGAACATTACTTACTATAAAACTGGCCACCAAGCTTGCAGCAGAGAGTCCAATACTAAAAAGATTCGAGGCCACGCTAGACATGCTTTTAGGCAATTCAGTGTAGAAGAACTCATTCAGTCCAACACCATTCATAGCCTCAGAAAATCCAAGTAAGAAATAGAATGGCAATAACCACATTGCAGACATGTGCGTAACCGCGTCAGGAATATCTGAAATTCCTTCCCTGATTGCAGTTTCTCGTCGCACCCTCTCTATAATTGCCAGTACTGCCATGGAAGCAGCCGAGACCAGAATCCCAATTCCTATTTTCTGTTTCAAGCCGAGACGTGTTGGTTTTCCCCTGACCTTTGATGCTAGAGGGATGATTACGCGATCGTAGAGAGCAATCCACATTGTTGCAGAGAGCAACAGAAATGCATAGAATGATCCAGCAGGAATTTCAAATTTCGAAGTGATATGTCGGTTCATAGTGGATGCCTGGAGTAATAGGAAAGAGTTTTGACAGACATTTACAGACACCAACACCCCTGTCGACCATATTGGGATTACCTTTATTAGTGCTTTTAGCTCTTCTACTTGATCTACTGTACAAAGAGTCCACGGATCTGAAGCTCTTCCATCTGGCATCAAGTCTTCTTCAGGATTCTTAATAACACAAGCTTTGTTTAGAAACCTAAGACAAGATAAGACAAAAGAAAATCCTTATAGGAACTATCATATATGAGATTAATTACTCTTTGTAAGACAAGGTAGGTTAATTACCTTATTCTTTCACTTGGCACGACAAGCGCGGATCCCTTCCTATGATGATACAGCTCATCCGTGTCTAGCCATGATAATTCAATCCTTCTCTTTCTAAAGGAGGCCACGAGAACTCGAGCAAATCCGATGAGCCAGCTTGCCTTAACCTTTGGCTTGACATAAATGGGAGAAGCCAAGAAGAACGAAAGAGTTGACAGGATCATGAGAACCACAGGAACTCCGAAACCCACCTTCCAGCCCATGGTGTCTTGAATGTAAACTATACAAGTCATGGAAATAAATACAGAAGCTGAGGATGTAACATAGTACCAACTGAAGAAGCTCTCTAATATTCCAGCATGTTTAAGGCTGTCCCTCTTGCTCAATTGATCAGCACCAAAGGCCAGGGAGCATGATCTTATGCCACCAGCACCGATAGACATAAGGCCTAAGCAAAAATATAGAAACAAAAGCTGTGGTGTCGTCGCGTCGTTAGTGCAATTGCTACTAAATTGGGCGCAAGAAGGCACCCTTGCTCCAGGAATTATTGTTGTCACCCACAATAGAACCATTCCCTGCACATTTATTTGATTCCAGTTAATATTTTGACATGATCCAAAGTTTTGAGAGTTTTTTTTCCTTCTTCTAAACTTCAACGTCGCATCAATTTGGACAACACATGATAACAGGTCTTGTTGAAGATTTTTATAAAAGGATTAAAGAATAAAATAGATATAATTAAACATGTTGATATATATATGTGCGTGCGTGTGTGTGTAAGGATGGATAACTATATATTTTCCCAAGTTTTATCCACGATATATAGCTTGTTACTTGTTTATTAATTCTTGTGAGATTGGCTTCCGAAACAAGCTATGGGTCCATCCATATGCAGATATCTCATTTTTTATAAAATATTTAGAAATATAATAATAAAATATATTGTTGTTTTCATCAGCTATATTAAAAGGAATTAATCATCCAGTAATAATTTATATATATATATATATGTACGTGCGTGTGTGTGTAAGAATAATTTTATATTAAATCTAAAACATATTATTATATGTACGTTTTCCCAGTAAATCTCTACTACAAGGTGGGAGTCAATTGGTACCTACTAACCTAACAAAATCATGAATCTACCATAAAAAAATATTAGCTTTAAAACTTTAGAAATAACAAGTAATTAAACCATGAGAAATATATGTGTATATAAAACACAAGATTAATTGTCCTTTTTTTCCCCTTTGAGCTTAGCAATGGACTTAATTACTACTTTTGTTTGTGAGAGAATCGCCACTGAGCCATAGATCCGTTGGCCGGACACATGATTGTCTTTGTGACAAACAGAAGGGAGAAAAATAGAAAGACAAGAGAGATGATGCAAAGTTGGAAAGAAATAATGTTACCAGAAGGCTCGCAATACATCCAAAGCCGATCATCGGGTATCGACCCACATATGTATCAGCAAGAAAAGCCCCAACAATTGGCATGAAATTCCCAGCAGCTGAGTAGAGGAAGAGTATTTGGGCACCGCTAGCTGCATCCATACCATACTCTCTAGTCAAATACAGTATCATATTTGTTGATAGCCCAAAACTTGCTAGCCTCTCCAGTGCCTCATTTGCTGTCAAAAACATTAATTTAAACCACATTACTTGAATAGTAATATATATAAGCTGCCAAGTAACCTGCTGCTCATAATATATGCGTCTGCGCGCGTGTATGTTGCTGAAAGTGTATTAAATACCTATGATGAAAAACAAGGCTCTTATGCCACCCTTCGGGCTGCTCAAGAGTGGCTCTGTGATCATCTCCTTTGGATCTGATTGTGCACTCTGTCGATGGAGGGAAAGAGTCTCGCAGCTTCTTCAGTCCACTAATTTGTTGTGAGAGATCATTTGGTGCACGATGAATACATATATACACCCAGAGATTTGTTGCCTTAAGTAAGCTAGGTTTTGTCTGGCCTTTGTTTTCCCGCTGTTGGTTTTGGCTTCATTAGCTGTTCCTCTAGGATTCACTAGCTGTCCTTCGATTGATTCTATCCATAAAAAAAGAAATATAGATTGAACGTTGATGTCACTGGATAATAATTCTTTAGTAAACGTAAGATTTTGTCAACCTGCAATTTTTTATTCCACTGTAACCTGTTTCCCGGAAGAACAGCGTAAATTCCAGCACACAAATATTCTCTTCATCTTTTAAGCTAAGTATCCAAGCACAGACAAGCTGAATTTTGTAGAAACAGAATTCTTCCTAGGTTTTACTTAGCTCTTGCCCAATTGGATTTAGGACCAAGTTTTTGGATTAAATTATGTATCCTTGTTAATCCAATCAACTTCATGTATGATCTTCCAACAAGGATATTGCACATGTCAGGTGGTTTTTTTGTTTCTAAGAGAACTGCGTTCTTCTTTTATTTAACACACTGCCACACCGTCTCGCCTGCACCACAAAAAAACTGAAAGGGAAAACCACCCCGCTTATTGTACTTCAACTTGCATATATAATAAATTGAAATGGAAAACATTCATTGTATTGTTCATAAATTGCTATTCATACGCATTCATTGTACTCTTTGCTTATTATTATTATTATTTGCTTTGCTTTTGACGATTTGATAAAATAAAATTGTATAGAAGTTGATAGCAATGAGCTCAATGCTATGCATCAACTTTGTTCTGGAAAATCAATCAATATCAAGCTAGGAATAAAAAATTGTCTCCCATTGCAAAGCCAAAATAAGCTTCAATACTGGCAACATTTACGAAAGCCAACCGTACGTACATTTTTAAATGCAATATATTTGTTTACAGCCCAAAATATATGCTGGACTCTTATATTATTTTCTTTCAGTTTCTAGGTTTGAAAGAGTAAAAATAATGATACTTTAAAATAACGAGAAAGAAAATTATTGGATTGATACAATGAAACTCGTTTTTCCTCTGTGAACAAATGTGATGATGGTTCTCAGCATTGAGCTCGCTGTTTCTTTGTAGGGGACCATTAATTTGAACATTAATTTTTTCTTAAACCCTATATTTCCAAACCTTTAGCCTACTCGGTCAGTTAACTTTCTTTTAGTGAGTTGTCATTCATTTTCCATTACTTTTCCATTGGTTTGTTTTATTTATTTATTTTTTTAAATGGGAGTACTGTGTAATTTATTTATTTTTATATAAAACTAGGAACAGATTCAACCCCTCCTATTCTATTATAACGTTTTTGATGTGGTACCCATATGTGCCATGTATTATCGAATTGTTAGTGATATCCAATGGTAAAGATATATATATTTTTTTTTAAAATGAGATTACTGTTTAAATTAATCTAGAGAAATTGCAAAAAATTCAGAAACAATGCTGGAAGCTTCCAAGTTGCAGGAATAGTGGCGGTGCGGGGGTCTCACACACCACCACCACTTATGGTGAATGGAATAATGTGTTGTCACTAGTGAAGACAAGAAATAGGTGGATCAAGGATTGCTTCTTCTTCCTTTTCTTCTTATGTTGGCAGTGATTTTTTGTTTGTTACCTGCAAACAAAAGAAATCTCAAACATGCACAATCAATTTATTTCTTTTTTTCACAAATCCATTTCTCTCTATAGTATTCTTTTGGGCTCTCTAATGGTTGCTGCAACACTCAACGATGCGTGAGGAGGTGCTGGAGGTAGTAACCAATTGGTCTAGCGTGGTGATGATCGTGCTTGTCGCACGTGTGCAGCGTCAAGGTGATTGTGCACCTTATGGTTTTAAGTATCGGGAAATAAGGGAGACAAGGAATTCTTGTCTTTTATTCGTGGAAAGAGGGAATGGAAGTCTTCACCTAGTATTTTGGTGACTATGAACCCTAACTGGTCTTAGAGATCGAGCACGGGAACTGGTTGTGTAAAAGAAAAGTATTAGCACATCAAATACACCTTACCTAAGATAAGCTATATTGTTTAATTGTCTGATAAAAAACGAAGGTGTTATTGTGTTTTCTAATTGTTGGCATGTCTAAAGTTTAAGGTAAGTCCTCATCGGTAAAGAGATTTTTATCTTATAGTACAAAAGCCTAACCGTTCTAATATCTATAAAAGAATTACCTTTTTAGTATCGGGAATACATGTTACATATAAATTTGAAATCCCAAAAACTAAAAGAAAACAGAATATTTTTGGTATTTTTAAAATATTGGCCTAGTTCTCAAGGCTTTAATAAACTAGTAATTGAAGTCAAAATGTATACTAACACATGTTTGTTTGAATTTTTTTGTTGTATAAAAATACAATGTGATTTTTTTTTATCTTTGAGAGACTTGGCTGTATGCATAAAAATAACTTTTTTTTTCTGTGTAATTGTTGATTAATTTCACAAGTGCACGAATCATAACAAGTAAAAAAATAATGAGCAGAGTATCGTCCCACGAGGATTTGTAAAAATTACTACTAATTACCAAAATCTTTTAAATTATGATCTATTTGAGGAATTGATGAGAAAAATTTACGAAACAAAAATTAATGATTAAAGACAAACAATCAACTGATTAAATTTTATTAAATTCAATTATATTAATTTAGGATTTTTGACTTACCGTAACTATTCCTATGTGAACTTTCTCAATTGAATTAATTACTCCTAGTATTGATAATCAGGTTTTTCTAATTTAAACACTAATCTCTCTCGAGTATCAATGAATTATTTCGACAAGCAAACTTCATATACTCTATGAAATTTTTGAACTTGTCTAAATTTATTAAATATCGTAAAACCTTTAATGATTACAAAAGTTCCTAGGATATCTCTATCCTATAGATTTCTTAAGGTATTTCAAACAATGGCCAAAACAATTATCACTTCTCTCTCTCAAATTGAATTTCAAATCATGCAGATGTTGGCCAAACATACACAAGCATTAAGTATAGAATGAAATACTCAACATCTAATGTAATAATTCAATCAAAGAAATCGTTCACATATTCATAGTAAGGTTACATAAAAAATCCCAGAATAAAAGTCTACGCCATAGTTAAATTAAAGAGAAATAAACTTGATACGATGAACATCACTCACAAGTAGAGAATGACAGTAGAATAGCTAGGTGTCTTCCAATCTTCTCTGATTTTCAACCCCCTCTGTTTTTCACTCCATTTTTGTGTCGCCTCCTCTCTTCTTTTTAGTGTCTTCTAACCTCTCACTATGTCTCTTCGTCACCCTAGCTGATCCCTCCTTTTCTCTTTTATATTTTGGCCTTTTTACCCCCAAATGGAAAGAAGAAAGTTTCCTTCTATGTTTCGTATTCCTTCCTATTTGGATATTGCGGGCTAGATTTGAAGTAGAAAACATGCGAATTCAAAGATCTATATTTCTGGAGAAATTCTAGAAAATTGAATCTTCTTTCCAACGACATTGATCTTGCAATTTTTGGACCTCTAAGACTCGAGACATGGGCCATAACCCGTGACAGCTTTTGAAGTGCCTTTGATGTTCGGGTTTGATTCAATCTCTGTTATTCGACTCGCTCTTTGAGCTTCAAAATAGCAAAACTCAGTTCTATGTCCTTCATTTGTTTTGTAGATCTTCTTCTTAGATATTTGAAAATGGTGACGAACGCTTGGAACTGAGTTGTATAACTTCCTTTGCAGCTTAAAATCAATCAATGTTCAGTTTTACTGTCGGATTCTACCTATTCAGTAATCTAGTATCTGAAAACACATTAATTTCCCACGAAGTCAATAGTTCAAAAAGAGATCCAAAATTCTAATAAACTTGTGCAACACCACTAAAATATTTCAAAATCAAGCATGAATAGTGGAAAATATACATGCTAAAAATTTCCTTATCAGTAATATTTTTGTAATGTTTCAGTGAAAATCGGGTATTTTAATATCGAATTTGTATCTTTACTTTATAAAATATAAATCAATATTAAGAAAAATTGATTAGAAAAATACACGGGAAAATTATAAATTTTTTAAAGGATTTTTTAGAATTTTTGGAGTTTTTTTTTACCGGACCCGACCTGACCCAATTATTGTGACCTGGGCCGGACCAAATGGTGGCTCTCCACTGTTCACATGTTACATGAATAGTGGAGCGTAGAAGGGGTGAAGCAACAGAAAAAGGGGAAGAAGAAGAAGAAGAAGAAAAGGGACTAACCTCACGGTGAGGTGCTCTCATTCATGGTGGCAGTGTTGTGGCAGCAAGCGGCGGTTCCTCCTCTTTTCTCTTCTATTGCTATGTTGCTTCTTCTTTTTGTTTCTGTTCCCGCGCTGCTCTGTTTCTTCTTCTGTTTTTTTATGGTGGTGGTGCTATTGTCGATGGTGGCTCAATGCAGTTCTTCTGGCAGCAACGAGGAAGTTAGGCAGTGATGCCCTTTTTTTCCCTTCCTGTTCCTTTCTTTTTTATGTTTCCTCCCTTCTCCTTCTCCTTTCCTTTCCTTTCCTTTTCTTTCTTTGTGACACGACCAAAGAGTTGATGTCTTCTCCCAAGTGTAGGAGTGTTAAAGTAATAAATAACCCAACAAGATCGGGGTCGAACCACAAGGAGGTTAACTGTATAAACTACAAATAAAGAAATAAATAATAACAAAAAAGGAGTTGAAGAGAGCTTTGAGATGTGATATTGATATAATGATTAAACAAGGATAAAATAATTGTCAAGGTTAGAGGATCCACAAATGGTATTTCAAACAAATATAGTATAAACTCTTTTTATTACTCAACTGAAAACCACACACAAAGAAGGTTCCAATCAGTTGAGAATAATTGGGAGGCTTAACCTAATGGTTAGCCAACCTTTTCTAAATATATATGTAGGGCAATATACAATAGTAATGGTGGAGGTTACAACACAAGAATATGTCTACAATATTTTCTATATACAATATTTCCTATATAAGTACATTCTATAATATGCCCCCTCAAGCTGTAGGTGGAGGATCAACCCGAAGCTTAAAATGAAAAGTAGTAAACGAAGAAGTAGGAAGTGGCTTAGTGAAGACATCGGCAAGTTGATCTTGGGAGGAAATAAAATGAATCTGAATCTCCTTCTTTGTAACTCTATCTCGGACAAAATGATAATCGACCTTAACATGTTTTGTGCGAGCATGAAAAACAGGATTCGCAAACAAATAAGTGGCATCAAGGTTGTCACACTAGATAATAGGAGCAAAAGCAGACGGAATCTAGAGATCTGTTAATAAGTACTGAAGCCAGATAACCTCAGCAGTGCCATCAGCTAAGGCTTTGTACTCAGCTTCAGTAGAAGAACGAGCAACTGTGAGTTGCTTACCGGATTTCCACGAAATCGGCGTCTGACCAAAAAACACAAGGTAACCACCCGTAGATTTTCTGTCCTCAACACTGCCTGCTCAATCTGCATCTGTAAACCATGTAAGGCAAAAGAAGAACTACGAGTAATATGTAAGCCATGTGAAGTCGTACCCCGAAGATAACGCAAGATGCGTTTCACGGCAGCCCAATGAGAATCTGTAGGAGCATGCATAAACTGACAGACTCTGTTAACAGCAAAGCAAATATCTGGGCGCGTAAAAGTGAGATACTGAAGAGCACCCACAATTTGACGAAAGCGAGTAGCATCAGAAAACAATGGATCGGGCAGAATGGTAGCTTTGGATGTAAAGATAGGAGTATCAACAAGTTTGCAAGATAACATACCAGCCCGAGTGAGGATGTCAAGTATATATTTATGTTGTCGGAGCATAAGACCCATACTAGTAGACTGAACCTTAATACCCAAAAATAATGAACAGAACCCAAGTTGCAAAGCTTAAATTCTGAGCTTAGTAGCTGAATGAGGCGTTGGAGCAGAAGAGAGTTACTAACCGTAAGCAGAATATCATCAACGTAGACCAGAAGATAACAAATATCAGCACCAACAGAGAAGATAAATAATCAGGTATCCACCTTAGAGGCACGGAAACCAATAGATAACAGGAAATCATTCAGACGAGTGTACCAAGCTCGCGGAGCTTGTTTTAAACCATATAGAGATTTATGCAATCGGCACACATGAAAGTAGAGAGCAGAATCAACAAAACCTGAAGGTTGTTTCATGTAGACCTCCTCGTCAAGAACACCATTGAGGAAGGCATTATGGATGTCAAGCTGATGAATTTTCCAACCACACGAAACTGCAATGGAGAAGACTAATCTGACGGTCGCCTGTTTGATGACTGGACTAAAGGTTTCAGAGTAATCAATACCTTCTTGCTGAGTGAAACCTCTAGCAACCAGACGCGCCTTATACCTCTCGATGCTTCCATCAGATCTACGTTTAATCTTGTATACCCACCGACTACCAACAACATTCATGGAGGGGTGAAACGGCACTAAGGTCCAAGTTCTGTTTGCGCGTAAGGCCTGAATTTCCTCACGCATAGCACTATGCCACGCCTCATATCTATTAGCATCATTAAAAATAAGCGGCTCATGAGAGGGAGGAGAAACTACCCGGCTAAAGGAGACAACAGAGGTTGCGGCAGTGGTTGTGGACAGCGCTGTCTTAGGCTGCCTTAGACGAAGAACCATGGGATGTAGCCGAGCAGCTGGGCATGGAGAAGTGTGACATGTTCCTAGAAGATGCTGACGAGGATATGAGGAGAGGTCTACACAAAGCTACAGACCAGCTGGAGAAAGAGTGGAGGGACTAGTCTGCACTGCAGACACTGGTGAAGCTGCTGCAGAACTGGGATGATCTGTTGCAGAACTGGGCTGCTCTGTTGCAGTAGACCTGAGAACATGCGCATTCGGTGATGGAGAACCTGTTCCTACACAATGATCATTGGAAAGACAAGCATATGGTGACAGTATGGCAGTGTGGGATGGTGATGCAGGGGTGGCAGAATCTATGGGCAAAGGGGTAGTATGGTGGGGTGCGACAGAGGGCAGAATTGGGTGGTGGTTGGGGCCGATTTGGTAACTATTAGGTTGAAAGGATGGAGGAGGGTTCAAGGATGGAAGATAGGTAGGTGGGGTGGGAGGTACCGGTAAGGATGTTACCTGTTCAGACTTCATAAAAAGAAAGACATTTTCATGAAAACAAACATGACAGGAGACATAAATATGATCAGACTCTAAGTCAAGACAACGATAACCAAGATGGGATGAGCTATAACCTAAAAACACACAAGGAGAAGACCGGAAATCTAATTTATGAGCATGATATGGACGCAAAAAGGGAAAACAAAGACACCCAAAAGTACGTAGGAAGTTATAATCAGGAGTGCGTCGAAACAGACACTCAAACGGAGATGAATTTTGGAGAACAAGAGTAGGCATGCGATTAATAAGGTAGACTGATGATTCAAAAGCATAGTTCCAAAATCACAATGGGGCACTACACTGGCCTAAAAGGGTTAGGCTAGTTTCGACAATATGTCGATGACGACGTTCAACAGTGCCATTTTATTCATGAGTATGAGGACAAATTAACCAATGATGAATATCAATGGTCTGAAAAAATTTATTTAATTAACGATATTCACCGCCCTAATCAGTTTGAACAGATTTAATTTTAAGAGAAAACTGACGCTCAACAAGTGTTTGAAAACGTTGAAAAGTGGAAAAAACATCAGATTTCGCAACAAGCGGATAATACCATATATGTTTGGTATGCGCATCGACAAAAATAACAAAATAGTGGAAGCCATCAGAAGAAAACATAGGGGCAGGACCCCAAACATCACTAAAAATTAATTCAAGTTGGGCAGAAGTTTTGTGACCCGTAGGTCATAATGACAAACGAGACGACTTTCCTAAAGGACAAGCTTGACACTGAGTAAGAGAACGTCTAGAAGTACATACGATTTTATTGCTAGAAACTAACAAATTGAAAATGCGAGGGGTTGGATGACCCAAACGACGATGCCACAGGTCAGCAGTAGCGGAGATGCAAGGAGACCAAAAAGCTTGAGGAACTGACGTGGCAGAAGACTCGAAGAGGACATAAAGGCCATCATGACTCTGACCGGAAAGAAGAACTTCCTTGGTGACGAGATCCTTCATATAAAACATAGAAGCGTGAAATTCAAAATAAACATGATTATCACAACAGAATTTTTGAACAGATAACAACGGTTTGGTAATGTGAGGCACATGGAGAACATTAGATAATGTAAACATGCGTTTTGGGGAATGTAATTTAGTATGTCCAATATGGGATATGTCAAGGCCCTTACCGTCACCAACATGCAAATAATCATTACCAAGATAGGGTGCAGAATCGATCAGAGTTCCAAGATCAGGTGTGACGTGTTGATTTGCACCGGTGTCGAGGAACCAAGTCGCAGTAGAGATATTTCCAACAGCAAGATGAGCAGAGGGCTGCGGAGAGCTGCAACGAAACTGGGAACAATGAGGAGCTGTGTGCCCAAAACCGGAGCACAATTGGCAGCGTACATGCTGCTGTCCAGACCACTACCCAGCATTGGAATTGCGCCTAGGCTGCTGCTAGTGGTTTGGCTGCCAATCTGCAGCAGATTGGCCCCTGTTCTGGGAAGTGGAATGGTTGTTGTGGGGACGCCAATTACCTCTAGAGCGACCCCTGTTGCGACTGAAGTTGGGGCTGTGATGAGACATAGCATGGTGTGCAGAAAACTGTGGTGTTGGCAGTAGAGGTGGCTGCTGCGACAGAGAAGAAGAAGACAGTAGAGAGGGATGAATGGAAAGAGTTCTTGTGCAGAAATTCATGGGTAAGAAGGTGGCTATGAAGATCAACATAGGATAGCGGTTCTGCCTTGGTTATGAGACTCGTTACCAAGTCTTTGAACTCACCATGAAGGCCACGAAACACATAAAGATTGAAATCTTCAAGAGACAAAGATGGTATTTTCACACTAGCTCCAAGATCTTCAATGAGTTACAGAAGTTGGTTTTAACTCACCTAGATTGAGACTTTGAAAAAATAAATATGGAAGTAAATTCACACTAGCTCCAAGATCAAGTAAAGCTTTTTCAATTTTATGTTCTCCAATAAAGCATGAAATTGTAGGACAACCAGGGTCTTTATATTTCAAAGCATTATTGTTTTGAAGAATGACACCTACTTGTTCGGCTAAAAAAGCTTTCTTTTTCACATTCAGTTTTCTCTTCACGGTGCACAAGTCTTTCAAAAATTTAGCATAAGAAGGTACCTGTTTAATATCATCCAGCAAAGGAATATTGATCCTTACCTATTTGAAATTTTCAAAGATTTTAGAATTGTGATTGACTTTTCTTTGTTTGGTCATGGCGTGAGGAAATGGAAGTGCTGGCGGGGAATCAATCTTTTCTTTGCAATGTTCAGATTCAACACCTTCCTTACCCTCAAAGATTAACTCATCATCTTTCTCATAAGGTTCAAGAGTGGGTTTTTCAATAACCTTACCACTACTAAGAGTGATGACTGATTTGACTTGATCCATGTGTTGGCTTCCGGAACTACTTGCATTTGCATTGTATTGCCCCTTGGGATTTTGCTATGGTTGAGATGGAAACTTACCTTTCTCTTGAAAACTGAGAGCAAATGTTAACTTTGCAAGAGTATCTTTAAAATCTGTCATGCTTTGAGCAAGTTATCAAGCATATATGATTGATCATCAATTTTTTATGCCCCTCAGTCTATATCTCTCTTTTTTCTTTTAGCTCTTTCTTAATTGTTGAACTTTTGTTTTTAACATTTCCTTTACCATTGATTCTATCATTGTCTCCATCTTTTCTAACAAAATATCTCCTTAGTGTGGGCTGTGATCTATGTCTGAGTTTCTTTTGGAAAAAAAATTCTACAAGGCTTAAAATGGGATTGCAAGGGATATATATTTCAAGAAATGTGGAAAGGAGTGAACAAAGATGGTATTTTCTCATTTCAAGCAAGGTCGGTTATAACTGATAAATTGTGACATCGTCTAGTGTAATGATTTGGACTTGTTCGCAAGTCCATAACAACTTAATCAACTACATGTCATTATACATACTGCTAAAACTTAGCTAAATGATGTATGAGTTCAAAATTTGCTTGTTCACCCTGTATTTTTTATCATGCTAACAAGTCATTTTTGCAATCAAAACACTTTTAATCTTTAAGGATTGATTGGGCTTGATTTTGTCCAAATAAAATGTTAAACATCTCCTAATTTCAAATCAATAAAGAAACAAAAAAGAGACATGTTTCATTAAAAGATAAGGTGTGATGCCAAAGCAAAATGCAAAATGGCAAAACTCTATAACAAAATGATTGACAATTCAGTGTCATTCTTGGATAAGCTTTTCTGGCAATATCTGTGTTTTGTCAAATATTTTCGATAACTTATCATGCTGAGACGTTCTAGTGAAAATATGAAAAATGACATCATCTTTCACAAACTCAACTCGCTTCTTGCTCCCCAACTTCAGGAGTGGTATCTTGAAATTTTTGTAACTATTCAATTGAATGGCCCAAGACCCCACCATGATATTACACCTTTTGTCTCGATTATACTACCTAGGAAACAGTGTTTGCATGAGATTTCATGAAGTCGAGGCAATAAGCCTGAAATCTAACAGATGCTGGTAGATGAACTTGAGTGGTAAAGAGATGTCAATCTTAACAAAGGCACTTGAGCAATTGATGCTATAACAAGACCTGGATGAATTATATAACTAAAGTTTCCCACTTAAGAGCCATCCTTTTATCATTGTTCTAGAATCCCCGGTAGGAACTTTAATATTTCTCATCTTGCTAGTTTGTTCAATTCTTTCGGCAATAATCACAACCTCCTGTCAATCTTTTAAGGTGGTTGTGGTTGTTTCAGGACCGTTGTAAACTTTCCAAGGTTGTTAGGTAATGCAGCACTGCCACTACCAATGTGTGGAATCACGCATTGTCTCTCCTAAAGGATAACCTGATGAATCTGAAACTCCTTTATCTCCTCTTCGATTCCTCACTAATGATGCAACAAACAGACACCTATAGAGGAAGTTCTGTTATGTTCCAGTTTCAATCTTCTTCTAGTTTTTCAGTTCAAGTCTGTCTCTTCTCCTTACATCTGCGTTTTAATATTAACACTAGTGGGAGAAAATTATAAATGATATGAAACTACTACATCCCTTCTTGGATTCCCTAGTAGTAGAGCCACCAACGGATCTCTGTAGAGGGAGCTTTACTCTGTTGAAGTTCAATGTCTACTCTAGTTTTTTCAGACCCACATGCTGCGTTGCTGGACTGGAATGGAGTTCACGATGGGAATGGCTGGAAAGAAGGCCTCGACTTATGGTGTGGAAGGTTCACAGCTGTTGGAAGCTACTAGAGAGAGATGTAGACGTTGTGAACAACTATTGGATAGCTGAACAAGAAAGGAGGTTGTCTTTCATTGATAACTGAAGGCGTTGTTGTTGTTGTTCACGACTGAAATGAAGGAAAGAAGGTGCAGTTTCGATGTCGTGACCGCTGCTAGTGGAGTGTTGAGGAGAAGAGTTAATTATTTTTCCTTATATGGAACACGGACTGACAGTGTTTCCATAAGAGGCTATGCAAACAATCCCTTTCCATTCTTGAAGCTCAACACTTGTTCAAGTAGATTTATGACTCTAGCTACTTCACCTTTGATGCTTTCAATTTTCTTTTGATAATGAGCCTCTATTTGACCCCTCCCTTCATTTTCCATCTTTTCTCAGTCTAGTGCATTAGACCTCAGGTGGGGGAACCTATGTTTCAACCTTGGGGCATGCATGATAAATGCATGAGCATGTTCTTATATGATGAACTTGTCATTCAATGGGTGATACATGGTCATAACTCTTATATGATGAAACAAGAATTTTGATTCTTGCTCAAACTCTGCAAGAAAAATTCCCTGAGAGATGGCTATTGTGTCACCCGTAAGTCTTAAATTCAAGATGCTTTAAGAAGGGCTTTCTTTGATACCAAATAATGTGTAAGGAGTAAACAACCTAAAGGCAGGTTCTAATTGTTTTACATGAGACAGGGGTAGGTTTACTACTTGATCTCTAATAAGGGGTAGGTTTACTGTTTGGTCTCTAATAAGGGGTCTCTCATTGTCCAGTGATCATCCTTGAAAGGTCGAAATGAGGTTTACAAGTAGTGTGAAGATAAAGGCCCTGAATAATATCAGATTGGCATACCAACTACTATCGAGTAAATAATCAAGCAAGAACTGGATGGTTTCACGAGTCTTAGATAGGATAAAGCCATTGAAATACCGTTACTTCCCCATTTAACTTAAAGTTGATACAACAAATATTTAAAATGAAATGAGTGATGTCTGAAGATAAAAATCCATATCCAATATGTGCATGATGTCATAAATAAATATACATGTTAAAGCTGTAGAAATAAAATAAAAATTCATAACCAAATAAACACAACTAGGCAAACATTTTTAGCAATTAACATACAAAAGGTAAAGCTTAGTCCTAGATTTCTCTTACGAAGTCGTTATTCTATCGCATCCAACATCACGATGACATTTAAAAATTCAAAATTTGGCAAAGAAAAAACATATTTTCTGGCAATATAACACACAGATGCAGAAGAAAAATCTTATTTATTAAAGAACTGACATTGCTATTAAATAGCATTTCATCAAGACAAAGGGAAATAACAACCCGTGATTTTACAGTCCTACAATCGTGGTATATTACTGAAACAAAACAGAGAATCATTTGTCCCTTAAGACGAGGGATTATTATGCATGACTTCAAAACACTCGCATCATAAAAACAATGAAACCCAAACAATATTAATCTAGAGAATCTTAACATCTTTAACACTCTCTCTGTTTTTGTTTTCTTTTTGCTTTTTCGTTCTCTCTATTCTTTTCTGGCTTTAGTTCCTCTGTTTCTGCTTCTTTTCTTTCGTTTTTTTTCTCTGAAGTTAGTTCCTGTCTATGCTCGTCCCCGTCTTCTATGTTTTTCTATTCGTCTTTGTTGTTTCCTCCTTTGTCTTCTGTTTTTTTATCTTGTTCCCCCTGTGTTTTTCTGTTCGTCCCCTGGTTCTCTCGGTTTGCTCTTAGTCCCCCGGTCTACCTCTGTTTGCCTTAGTAATATATATGTACTAGCATGAGGGGGAGTGTTGGTGTAAGGCTAGTAATATGCTAATTTAGTTTTCTAGTAAATATAGGTATCAATGTAAATAGAGCATCTACACACACTAATCAAGGAAATAACTCATCATACAGTATTTTTACCCTAAAATTACTTGGTAACTGAAAATGTACAAATGAATCAGCTAATATATATATTGATGGTACCCATATAATATATTCTTTCTTGCTTACAGATAAAATACCAGGAAATTGTGAAAAATAAAAAATGAACACACTATCTTGAAAATTTCTAGAACCATCTTTCAAGGTCTATATGAAGCAATAACCTCATAGTTCTCTCACTAACACATCTATCTTACTGTATATGGAAAGCACGAACATACAAAGATCCTGAACGTTAACTTAAGCTACATCATCATCATCATAATGATCATCATCATCATCATCATCAATCAATCCTTCCCTAACATCTCCAGTAATGCCGCTTTGTCCCCCCTTACAAGGACCATAAGCCTTGCTACAAGCAAGATAATAAATGAAGTTAGCAAAACCCAAACTAGAAAGCAGCCAGTAATAGTAATCATAATGTCCTTTGTTGATGTTGCTTGAAACCCAACTCTCTTGATTTGCTTCACTAATAAACCCACGAACATTACTTACTATAAAACTGGCCACCAAGCTTGCAGCAGAGAGTCCAATACTAAAAAGATTCGAGGCCACGCTAGACATGCTTTTAGGCAATTCAGTGTAGAAGAACTCATTCAGTCCAACACCATTCATAGCCTCAGAAAATCCAAGTAAGAAATAGAATGGCAATAACCACATTGCAGACATGTGCGTAACCGCGTCAGGAATATCCGAAATTCCTTCCCTGATTGCAATTTCTCGTCGCACCCTCTCTATAATTGCCAGTACTGCCATGGAAGCAGCCGAGACCAGAATCCCAATTCCTATTTTCTGTTTCAAGCCGAGACGTGTTGGTTTTCCCGTGATTTTTGATGCTAGAGGGATGATTACGCGATCGTAGAGAGCAATCCACGTTGTTGCAGAGAGCAACAGAAATGCATAGAATGATCCAGCAGGAAGTTCAAATTTCGAAGTGATATGTCGGTTCATAGTGGATGCCTGGAGTAATAGGAAAGAGTTTTGACAGACATTTACAGACACCAACACCCCTGTCGACCATATTGGGATTACCTTTATTAGTGCTTTCAGCTCTTCTACTTGATCTACTGTACAAAGAGTCCATGGATCTGAAGCTCTTCCATCTGGCATCAAGTCTTCTTCGGGATTCTTAATAACACAAGCTTTGTTGAGAAACCTAAGGCAAGATAAGACAAAAGGAAATCCTTATAGGAACTATCATATATAAAATTACTTATTATACAAGTGCTTCACAGGTAGATTAATTACCTTATTCTTTCACTTGGCACGACAAGCGCGGATCCCTTCCTATGATAATACAGCTCATCCGTGTCTAGCCAAGATAATTCAATCCTTCTCTTTCTAAAGGAGGCCACGAGAACTCGAGCAAATCCGATGAGCCAGCTTGCCTTAACCTTTGGCTTGACATAAATGGGAGAAGCCAAGAAGAACGAAAGAGTTGACAGGATCATGAGAACCACAGGAACTCCGAAACCCACCTTCCAGCCCATGGCCTCTTGAATGTAAACCACACAAGTCATGGAAATAAATACAGAAGCTGAGGATATAACATAGTACCAACTGAAGAAGCTCTCTAATATTCCAGCATGTTTAAGGCTGTCCCTCTTGCTCAATTGATCAGCACCAAAGGCCAGGGAGCATGATCTTATGCCACCAGCACCGATAGACATAAGGCCTAAGCAAAAATATAGAAACAAAAGCTGTGGTGTCGTCGCGTCGTTATTGCATATGCTACTAAATTGGGCGCAAGAAGGCACCCTTGCCCCAGGAATTATTGTTGTCAGCCACAATAGAACCATTCCCTGCACATTTATTTGATTCCAGTTAATATTTTGACATGATCCAACGTTTTGAGAAAGTTTTTTTTCCTTCTTCTAAACTTCAACTTCGTATTAACTAGAGAAGTGCAAACAACTTTAGTGTGTGTGTGTGATGAAGATTTGTCAATTTGGACACCACATGATAACAGGTCTTGTTGAAGATTTTTATAAAAGGATTTAAGAAAAAAATAGATATAATTAAACATGTTGATATATATGTGCGTGCGTGTGTGTCTAAGGATGGATAACTATATATTTGCCTTGGTTTCGTAACAGCATCTCATTACTTATTTATTAATTCTTGTGAGATTGGCTTCCGAAACAAGCTTTGGGTCCATCCATATGCAGAAATCTCATTACTTATAAAATATTCAGAAATATAATAATAAAATATATTGTTGTTTTCATCAGCTATATTAAAAGGAATTAATCATCCAGTAATAAAATATATATATATGTGCGCGCGCGTGTGTAAGAATAATTTTATATTAAATCTAAAACATATTATTATATGTACGTTTTCCCAGTAAATCTCTACTACAAGGTGGGAGTCAATTGGTACCTACTAACCTAACAAAATCATGATTCTACCATAAAAAAATATTAGCTTTAAAACTTTAGAAATAACAAGTAATTAAACCATGAGAAATATATGTGTATATAAAACACAAGATTAATTGTCCTTTTTTTCCCCTTTGAGCTTAGCAATGGACTTAATTACTACTTTTGTTTGTGAGAGAATCGCCACTGAGCCATAGATCCGTTGGCCGGACACATGATTGTCTTTGTGACAAACAGAAGGGAGAAAAATAGAAAGACAAGAGAGATGATGCAAAGTTAGAAAGAAATAATGTTACCAGAAGGCTCGCAATACATCCAAAGCCGATCATCGGGTATCGACCCACATATGTATCAGCAAGAAAAGCCCCAATAATTGGCATGAAATTCCCAGCAGCTGAGTAGAGGAAGAGTATTTGGGCACCGCTAGCTGCATCCATACCATACTCTCTAGTCAAATACAGTATCATATTTGTTGATAGCCCAAAACTTGCTAGCCTCTCCAGTGCCTCATTTGCTGTCAAAAACATTAATTTAAACCACATTACTTGAATAGTAATATATATAAGCTGTCAAGTAACCTGCTGCTCATAATATATGCGTCTGCGCGCGTGTATGTTGCTGAAAGTGTATTAAATACCTAAGATGAAAAACAAGGCTCTTATGCCACCCTTCGGGCTGCTCAAGAGTGGCTCTGTGATCATCTCCTTTGGATCTGATTGTGCACTCTGTCGATGGAGGGAAAGAGTCTCGCAGCTTCTTCAGTCCACTAATTTGTTGTGAGAGATCATTTGGTGCACGATGAATACATATATACACCCAGAGATTTGTTGCCTTAAGTAAGCTAGGTTTTGTCTGGCCTTTGTTTTCCCGCTGCTGGTTTTGGCTTCATTAGCTGTTCCTCTAGGATTCACTAGCTGTTCCTCTAGGATTCACTAGCTGTCCTTCGATTGATTCTATCCATAAAAAAAGAAATATAGATTGAACGTTGATGTCACTGGATAATAATTCTTTAGTAAACGTAAGATTTTCTCAAGTTGCAATTTTTTATTTCACTGTAACCTGTTTCCCGGAAGAACAGCGTCAATTCGAGCACACAAATATTCTATTCATCTTTTAAGCTAAGTATCCAAGCACAGACAAGCTGAATTTTGAAGAAACAGAATTCTTCCTTGCAGGTTTTACTTAGCTCTTGCCCAATTGGATTTAGGACCAAGTTTTTGGATTAAATTATGTATCCTTGTTAATCCAATCAACTTCATGTATGATCTTCCAACAAGGATATTGCACATGTCAGGTGGTTTTTTGGTACACCGTCTCGCCTGCACCACAAAAAACTGAAAGGGAAAACCACCCCGCTTACTGTACTTCAACTTGCATATATAATAAATTGGAAGGGAAAACATTCATTGTATTGTTCATAAATTGCTATTCATACGCATTCATTGCACTCTTTGCTTATTATTATTATTATTTGCTTTGCTTTTGTTTTTGTTGTTTGCGAACGATTTGATAAAATAAAATTGTATAGAAGTTGATAGCAATGAGCTCAATGCTATGCATCAACTTTGTTCTGGAAAATCAATCAATATCAAGCTAGGAATAAAAAATTGTCTCCCATTGCAAAGCCAAAATAAGCTTCAATACTGGCAACATTCATTGTATTATATTTTTTTTCAGTTTTTAAGTTTGAAAGAGTAAAAAGAATGACAGTTCATAGGTTTGATACAATGAAACTCGTTTTTCCTTTGTGAACAATTGTGATGGTGGTGCTCAGCGATGATCTCTCTGTTTCTTTGTAGGGGACCATTAATTTGAGCATTAATTTTTTCTTAAACCCTATATTTCCAAAACCTTTAGCCTACTCGGTCAGTTACCTTTCTGTAAGTGAGTTGTCATCCATTTTCCATTACTTTTCCATTGTTTTGTTTTATTTTTTATTTTTTTTGTCTAAATATAGTTTAAAGGTTTTAAAGGGTTCCTAACCGGTAGTCTGTTTATAACTTAGGATGAAGATGAATAAATCTTGTGTTTTGAATTTATTATGAGCTCTTGTGACCATATAAATTCTTATGAAAAAAGTTTATGTAGGTGCATTGACAGTGTTCACCTATCTTTGAAAGCATAAAGATTTTTCACAACTCGTGTGTTGTAGTGAAAATATTTTCAATTAAAATTAGTGAATATTCAGAATAATTCTGCAAATTTTTTAGTCTATTCTTGATATTTAAATACCAGCCTACTTACTAGTCCAACATTTATACCAAAATATTGACCATTAATTCTCATGAATTAAATTTTTTATAATTATTGGAATATTGGTCAAATTCTCATGGATTAAATAAATTGGTGGCCCAGTGATAAGAGCTTGGGACCAAGAGGTTTGCTCCCTCTGTGGTCTCAGGTTCGAGCCATGTGGTTGCTCATATGATGGCCACTGGAGGCTTAC
The DNA here is from genome assembly GCA_007827005.2 of Populus simonii. Lineage (NCBI taxonomy): Eukaryota > Viridiplantae > Streptophyta > Magnoliopsida > Malpighiales > Salicaceae > Populus > Populus simonii. The sequence goes on from CM017481.2 coordinate 3,503,853, forward strand.
ATGGTCGTTAACTTCAGGGCCCGTGGGATTAGTCGAGATGCGCGCAAGCTGGCCCGGACACCCACATTAAACTAAAAAAATAAAAAAATAAATTGATTATTAAATCCAAAATGCATTCTAAAAAAATAAAGAATACCATGTATTTTATTTTTAAAACAAGATATGATTTTTATATTTTTGAGAGACTTAGCTGTATGTAACTACGATGTTAACTTTTTTTTTTCTTTTTGGTTAAGCATTCAAAAACATGAAAGAAAATACAAACACACACACATACATTCCTTTTACTATATTTTACTCACAACACTACAATTACACTTTTTACATATCATCAAAATTCAAAACGATTCAAACACACACAAAATAAAAATTTATAATTTATAAAATAGGCCTCCCAAAATTCAAAAATTAATTTGGAGAAATCGCTAGAAATTCAGGAATAGTGCTGGGAAGCTTCCAAGTTACAGGAATAGTGACAGCGCATGGGTCTTATGCACCACCGCCACCGGCGGTGTGTGGAACAACTTTCCGTTACTGTTGAAGACAAGAAATAGGTGGATCGGGACTACTTCTTCTCCCTTTTCTTCTTGTGTTAGCAGTGAGTTTTTTTTTTTTTTTTTTTACCTACAAACAAAAGAAATCTCAAACATGCACAATTGGTTTATTTCCTTTTTTATAGATCCATTTCTCTCTATAATTTTCTTTTGGGCTCTCTAATGGTTGTTGCAACACTCAACGATATGTGAGGAGGTGTTAGAGGTAGTAACCAATTAGTCTGGTGTGGTAGTGGTCGTGCTTAGTAGTTGACAGTGAGGAAGAGAAGTTTTTATAGGTATTTTGATGTGGGTTTTATTTGGGTTTAATGAGTTGATTTTGGCCAAAACAAAAACGGGAACAAAGTCTTATGATTTTGGGTTTAAATCTACAAGCAAGAGGAAATTGAGGTGCTCTGAGTGTGTTGTGGTGAAGTGTGGTTGTCGGTTTGGTTAGAGGACAAATTAGTGGGGATGCCGTTATTATTGTGGTCGATAATTAGTGGGTGGTTTTTGGTCGGGCGAGGAGAGGGGGGTTGAGTAGTTTTAGGTTTTTGTGACTAGTGGATGTGGTGGCTAGCTTGGCAATATTAATGGTAGGTCTTGATAGGTCAATTTGTTTTCAAACAAAAAAAATAAGAGGGGCGGTTGATTTTGGGTTGTGTGGCTGGTGGAGAGGGTGTTCATGATGGAGTTGCTGGCTATATATGGTGGTGGTCACGACCTGCTCGTGGTGTCGTGTGGCAGTAAGAGGGAGATGTTGTGGAGAAAGATTGAGGATGGCTGGAAATTCAAGGCTACACAACTAATCTCGTTGCTAGTATTGTTAGATGAGTGAATTATTTTGCACTTCTTTGGGTTGAGGAAAAGGGTCATGTGTTTGGTGTTGGTTTTAGTATTTGGGTGAGTGAGCTGTGAGTAGGAGAGGATGTGGGAACATATTTTTCTTTTTTCTTTTTTTGTCTATTAGTTTTTTTTGTAATGGCATCCCGTTAAAATCCTCTTTTAAATTTCTGCCTCCTTTTAGTGTGTGGTGCAAACACCTATTTATAGGTGAAAAAAAGTTTGTTATTTTCAATTGTTTAGTCCGGAAGCAAATTTGGTGACCAAGTAACCCAAAAAAATTAGTTCCTTTGTAAATTTTGATTTTTCATATTTTTTATTTTTTTGAAAAAGAGCATCAAAGAAAACTCAAAAAATACGTTAACAACTGAATGCATTGAAAGTATAATTTTTTTTATTTTAAATTCTTTGGAAAAAAACCCTAAAAATGACATAACTACGTCAAGAACATGTTTTTTTTATGTTTTTTTGTTGTTTTTTGCTATTTTTGGTTTTTTAATTAAAAAATAGGGTAAACAATTAAATAACAACAGTTGAGAATAATTGGGAGGCTTAACTTATTGGTTAGCCAACCTTGTCTATATATATATATATATATATATATATATATATATATATATATGTAAGGCAATATACAATAGTAGCGGTGAGGTTACAACACAAAAGTATGACTACAATATTTCCTATATAGTATGCCTACAATATTTCCTATATAGATACATTAATATGCCCTCTCAAGCTGAAGGTGGAAGATTAACTTGAAGCTTGAACTGAAAAGCAGTAAACAGAGTAGTAGGAAGCGGCTTAGTAAAAACATCTGCAAGTTGATCGTGAGAGGAGATAAAATGAATCTGAATCTCTTTCTTCGCAACCCTGTCTCATATAAAATGATAGTCAACCTTAACATATTTAGTGCGAGCATGAAAGATAGGATTTACAGATAAGTAAGTAGTGCCTAGATTATCACACCAAATAGTAGGAGTAGAATTAGAAAGAATTTGCAGATCTTTCAATAGATACTGAAGCTAGATAACCTCAACAGTGCCATCAGCCAAGGCTTTATACTTAGCCTTGGTGGAGGAGCGAGCAACTGTGCATTCCTTGCTAGATTTCCATGTAACTAGTGTATGATCAAAGAAGACAAGATAACCACCCATAGACTTGTGATCATTAGTACTACTTGCCAAATCCGCATCTGTAAAGCCATAAAGAGCAAAGGAGGAACTGCGAGTGATATATAAGCCATAGGTAGGCGTACCTCGTAGATAACACAGAATGCGTTTAACGGCATTCCATTGAGAATTGGTAAGAGCATGCACAAACTAACACACTTTGTTAACAGCAAAGCAGATATCTGGTCTCGTAAAGGTGAAGGTATTGAAGAGCACCTATAATTTGACGAAATCATGTAGGGTTAAAAAAACAAAGGATCTGGCAGTATGGTGACTTTAGAAGTAAAGATAGGAGTATCAACCGGTTTGCAAGAGGTCATACCCACTCGAGTGAGGATGTCAAAAATATACTTATGCTGGCATATCATCAGACCCATAGCAGTGGGCTAAACCTCAATGCCCAAAAAATAGTGAACGGTGCCTAAGCTACGAAGCTTAAACTCTGAATGCAGTAACTATATTAGGCGGTAAAGCATAGCAGAGTTGATACCCGTAAGTAGAATGTCATCAACATAAACCAAAAGATAAAAGATATCAGCACCAATAAACAAGATAAATAAGGAGGTGTCAACCTTAGAAGCATGAAAGCTAATAAAAATCAGAAAATCACTCAGACAAGTGTACCATGCCCATGGAGTCTGTTTTAAACCATATAAAAACTTATGCAACCGACACGCATGAGAGGGAAGAGTAGAGTTAACAAAACCTGGAGGTTGTCTCATGTAGACCTCTTCTGCAAGAACACCATTGAGGAAGGCATTATGAATATCAAGTTGATGAATCTTCCAATTACACGAGACCGCAATGGAGAACACTAATCTCATTATTGCGTGCTTAATAATTGGACTAAAGGTTTCAGAATAATCAATGCCTCCTGTTGAGCAAAGCCTCTAGCCACCAAACATGCCGTATACCGCTCAACACTGCCATCAACACGGCGTTTTATCCTACACACCCACCGGCGTGTTATTAGAGTGTAAGGCCTGAATTTCATCATGCATAGCACCATGCCACATCTCATACTTGTCAGCATCAGAGAATGTAAGGGGCTCACAAGTAGGAGAAGACAATACCCAACAGTTGGGTGCAACAGACGTTGTTAGAAGAGCAGTCTTCGACAACCGAGGATAAAGAACCATTGGATGCTGACGAGTAGCAGACCGAGGGGCAGAAGAATCTAAACTGGAAAGCTGCTGAAGAAGATAAGATAAGAGATCAACAAAAAGTTGCAGACCTACAGAAGAATGAAATGAAGGATCGAAGCTCACAACAACAGATGCAAGAGAACTTGCTGCAAAATCAAAGGTGACTGCAGTGACAAACTTGGAAATATACAACTCTGAAGGAGGTCAACTTGTTCCTGCATAATGATCATTAGAGAAACATGCAGTTAGTGACATAAAGGTAGGGCTAGGTGGCAGTGGTATGGTAGCAAATAGGGGTGTGGAATAGTGGGGCTATTTGGGTTGAGCTAGAAGTGTTGCAGAGTTGCTGGGTGAGGCATTTGGTAGGTCAGCCAGGAGAAAGTTGTGGGAGGTGATCAAGGTGGGCAAGTGTGTGGGTTATGAGGGAGTGGTTGGGGATTGAGCTAGCTATTCAAAATCTGCAAAAAAAAACATATTTTCATGAAAACAAACATGACAGGAGACATATACGTTGAGAGGTGAAATCAAGACAACGATAACCAAGATGTGAGGAACTATAACCTAAGAACACACATGAGATGAATGAAAAATCCAACTTATGAACATGATGCGGACACAAAAACAAAAAACAAAGACACCTAAAAGTACGTAGAAAATCATAATTAGAAGTACGATTAAACAGACATTCAAAGGGAGACTGATTTTGAAGGACAAGAGTAGGCATGCGATTGATGAGATATACGGAAGATTCAAATGCATAATTCCAAAATTGTAATGAAGCACTACATTGGCCTAAGAGTGTACTAGTTTCGACAATATGACAATGACGATGGCGACGCTCAACACTGTCATTTTGCTCATGCGTATGACGACAGATTAACCTGTAATGAATACCAATAGTTTGAAAGAATTTGTTTAACTTATGATTTGAACAGATTTAATTTTATAAGAAAACTTATGCTCAACAAGCACTTGAAAATGTTGGAATATAGAAAACACATCGGATTTTACAACAATTGAAAAATACCATATGTATTTCGTATGCGTATCAATAAAAATAACAAGGTAACAAAAACCATCAAAAAACATAGGAGCAGGGCCCCAAACATCACTAAATATTAAATCAAGGGGAGCAGTAGTTTTGTGACTCGTAGGTCGCAATAACAGATACAAAGTCTTGCCAAGAGGATAAGCTTGACATTGAATAAGTGAGCATCTAGAAGTACACATTATTTTATTTTTGAAAACTAAATATTAAAAATACAGGAAGTAGGATGACCCAATCGACGATGCCACAGATCAGCACTAGCAGAGATGCAAGGGGACCAATAAGCTTGAGGAATGGTGGTGGTAAAAGACTCAAAAGAACATAGAGACCATCATTGCTCTGACCGAAAAGGAGCACTACTTTACTGGTGAAATCCTTTACACAAAACATAGAGGCGTAAAATTCAAAATAAACATTATTATCACGATAAAATTTATGAACAGATAGTAATGGTTTGGTAATGTGAGGAACATGAAGAACGTTAGATAATGTAAAGGTGTGTTTTAGGGGAACGTAACATGGTATGTCCAAAATGAGATATGGATAGACCCTTACCATCACCAACATGCAAGTGATCATTACTAAGATAGGGTATAGAATCGGTCAGATTCGCAAGATCAGGCATAACGTGTTGGTTCGCACCAGTGTCCAAAAACCAAGTAGAGGCAAAAACCGGACCAAGAGTAAGATGGGCAGAGGGCTGGTGACCACTGCTGTGAAACTAATCACATTATAGGGCTGTGTGGCCGAAGAAGAAGCATAGCTGACACTTAACATTCTGCTCAAAAGATCGGTGAGGAGGCCACTGCCCTCCAGCAACAGGTCGTCTAAGCTACTGCCAATGACTTTGCTTCCAGTCCGTAGGAGTAGAGGAATGAGAGCCATGAAAATCAGACTTGTTATAACTGTTGTACCTGTTACTATTAGAGCGCCAGCTGCCGTGGGAACAACCTCTCTTACAACCAAAATTAGAGTTGTGCTGCTATTGGGCAAGATAAGCAGAAGGCAGCAGAGATGGTGTGGGTAATAGAGGTGGATTTGTAGCCAAGGAGGGAAGAGAAGACTTAACTCATGAGTAAAAAGATGGTTGTGACGGTCCATGTATGACAACGGTTTTGTCTTGGTCACGAAACTAGTTACCAAGTCTTTAAACTCACCACGAAGACCACGAAATATATAGAGGATGAAGTCTTTAAGAGAAAGGGGTCAGCCAACAACAGCCAATTCATCAAATAATGACTTGGCGTGCTGTATGTATGTAGTAATCGAAGCATCTCCTTGCCGAAGATCTTGAAAAGACCCATAGAGTTGCACAATGCGAGAATTCGATGGAGAAGCGAGTGTTTTCTCAAGAGTGCGTCAAACACAAAAAGAAGTCTAACAATCTACCACAAGATGCAGGACTTCCATAGAGAGAGAGAGAAGAGTTATGCGCCTAAAATAAGTTGATCCTATTGCTTCCAACGGATAAAAAAAAAGGTTTATTGCCGAAGAAGAACCATCAGAACAGTCAGAAACATAAGAGGAAGGATATGACACTAAGCCATTAACAAAGTGAAAAATACCTTGACCAATAAGATATGGCTTCATCTACATTCGCCAATAGAGATAATTGATGGTTAAAAGCTTTAATGACACCACTTGATGAGTGTTAGGCAATGCAACGATAGAAGAAGTTGTTGTCCCCGTGATGTGAAAAGGGATGACAAAAACATGGGAGTAGGAACCATGGTTCTGCTCTGCTGGTTGGGGCTACTGATGGTGGGAGAAGGAATTAGCGGCAGCAACTTCTAAGTGGCTGGCTGGCTGGGTTGTACCACCGGTTTAGTGAGGGATAAGGCGGCAACAGCAGCAGAGTCCATTTAGAAGAGGGAGAGAGGAGGCTGGCTACAGGGGGAGAGGGATAGAGGAGTTCTGACAGCAGAAGACTCTGATACTAAGTTGAGAATAATTGGGAGGCTTGACCTATTGCTTAGCCAACCTTATCTATATATATATGTGTAGGGTAATATACAATAGTAATGGTGAAGTTACAACACAAGAGTATAACTATAATATTTTATATATAGTATGCCTACAATATTTCCTATATAGATACATTAATAGCAACAAGTGATATGATTATAAACCCTATAAAGATATCTTATGATGTCCCTTGACTTGACACTAAAATACTCAATACAAGGAATAAGTGCTAGGTTCAATAACCTTAAAAGAACTAAGCCAAGTAGAACGGTTCATGGACTTGCTATAGGAAAACTCGGCTTATGATAATGCAAGATTTGACTACTTTTATTTACTACTTGCCAAACTTCTTAAAAGATTCTATAAACTACGATTCATAACTTCAGTTATCCAAGGATGTAAAGCATTAATAAAATTCAACCAAGTCCCTAACTTCTCTCATCACTCCTCTTTTATAAATGGCTATATAAATTTGTTGACATCTAATTAAAGAGCATATAGTTCATTCATTCAAACCCGAGGAAAATTTCATTTAATCCTCCTTCAATATACTGAAATGAGAAAGAACAAAGGGTTTAAATGAAAAAATCACAAAACAATAATTCCAAAAATAATAAATTGATATATCATTAATCAATTCAAGGGTCCACATACCCATTCCTATAATTCTATTGGTCATCAATGTAAAATAAATATCCTTTCATGTCAAACAAATAAATTTGATATCCCATAAAGCTAAGGAAAATCAATGAGATTATGAGTATATTAATTAGAAAAAGCTCTCTAATCAAGTTCTTACTGGCAAGCGAATGTAATATTGAAAGCAATTTTCATCCATTCGGCAGTAGTCTAAGAATAAAATATGTGCATTTATTATAAGCAACGTTCAAAAGCTTAACAATTTAACTTAGTTTATTCTTCCATAATAAATCAAGATGAGAGTTGCAGCAATCAAATTAATTTTTTTGCTTCTTACTCTAGTCCCTAACAATAATTATGGATTGAAAGAAACTAGAAAGCACACATGTCATCTCAAAATAATTCAATAAGCTTGAATAACAATCAATAGCATAATTCTAAACAAAGAAAAATAAATACTTGAATTTGAAAGAATTACAATGGTAACGTTACTTCTCACAACTTGCTAATGGAGATGGTGTCTATCCCTCTTGAATCAAATTCAAGAGTTTAGTATATAGTTGGTGGAAATTGACAAAAGTAGAGAAGAAATAAATGTTTTTTCAACCCTGTTTCAGCTTTGTTCTGCTCTATTTATCCTCCTCTCTGGCTGCCGAATTTCTTCAGAATTATTCTCTAATTAGAAGTCTTCATGATGCTTAATTCTTTTCTTCTTTTTTTGGTCCTTAAGGTTGGATAAATCTCTTAGAATTTGTGTGGAAAATTGACTCCACTACTGTCATAACTCTGTTGTAATTACAACTTTGCTACAACTTAGACTTTGTTTCTAACTTGGTTTCTTACAACATCTAACCATTCTAGCTATATTCTTTCATTCATGGCATGTCAGAGGCTTGATTTGAACCCTTCTTGGGTCCTAAGACCCGCCATTTTTATGTCAGACTCTCAGCCGAAGTGGGATGCCTGACATTGTTAGTTTCCTCATCAGATCAAGAGACTCATCTCATCCTTCAGATTGAGTCCAGATTTTGGCCTTCAAAATTTTTTTATCAGACTTAGATTCCTTCATAAAAGTGAATTTGGGCTTTTAAATCACCGGATTTCAATAACTGAAGCTCAAAATATTGTTGTTTGAATATCTAGTGTGAAGTAGAGAATCCTACTACGAATAAAATTCTAGCCCAAGTTTGCAGGTCTGATTAGAGGTCCAAAAGAGATCCATAATACCTTACTGGAAAGCTTGACATATGTACTTTAACTTAGATTAAGCCCACATTCTCATTTTGTAAATCTAACTTGGTGAAAAACCAGTCATAATAAGCTAGGTCCAAAACATAAAATGCAGAATTTCTTATCTTTAACAATTAATTCACAAAGTCTCTTAGGCATGCCAAACTCATAAAAATAACTTCCAATAAACTCAAATAAGGTCAAAATACATTAAAAAGCATAGTATAAAAGGAGTAAAAACTTATGTATATTTTGATCATATCAAATTCCCCCACACTTAGCTTTTGTATGTCCTCGGGCAAAATTTCAATTTACTTTTCCAATGTAAAAATGTAATGCCATCAACGAACAACAATTAAACTCTCAAAACATCATAACATATCATGAATGAAATTCCAATCACTTTAAAATTGTTTATCAATCATTTTTACTTCATAATAAAACAACTAAATAGTAGACCTCACAAGAATAATTGTTCAATTCTCATGTGTTTGAAAAATTATTGTTTCACTCTAATTCATTCCAATGAAAATAATATATCATAAGCTTGCAAATCATCTCACTCTCCACCATTTAGATTACATACATTTAACAAATCATAAGGTATTTCCAAGGGTTGTAATGTGGCTTGGTTCAAGGTAGGAAATCTTTGGTAAGGTAGTTTAAAAGCCATCGAAACCATTGAAACAAAATACCCCAAAACAAGTCATAGAATATTAAACACTCCCTCTAGCCATTTTGAAGTTGGAAAAAATTGAAGCTACATTATCCTTCTTTGTTGTAGAATTGATTGTCCAACAGAATAAGATTTTGGTTCAAACCAAATGATGATTTTTTACCTTTTTAAAACAACTTCAAACCTTCACAAGACCTTCTTTTTTTTTTCATTCTTCTACATATGGCATAGTCCCTCTTGAATTTAAAACACCCCCACATTTATTTCATATATTCCAATACTTATATAATGATGTATAATGCTCCATTAGTTCTACAGTTTGGGTGAGACACTATGTGGTTTATAGCTTGTAATGTGGGTTTATAATAAAAGAAAAAGTCCATCAACTCAAATGGGGTTTAAGGGAAAAATTTATCCAAATGTGGGTTGCTAGGCTATATTAGGTACATAATAAAGAATGTCTTAATCATGTTCATGTATGCATGTAAAAGTATGGTCTTGATTAGAATCAAAGCAAGTTTTAGAGGAACAAAACCAATGGAAGAAAATCACATGAAAGGAAAATAGAGACCAATATGAATGTGCTGGTCATAAGGCTCAAAATCTCATAGGCTTGTGTCTACTAAATCCAGTTACTTAATTCCTAAAGAGAATAGCTTGACTAAACAATCTTAAGAAACTAGATCATCATTCAATCATTTTATGATTTTTTTCAAACTCAACTAAAAAATTGTTAAAGACATTAACATTCCAATCATTGAAAAGCACCTCAAAAAAAAAAATGGGTCCAAAAAGGCTAAAATTTTAAAGCACATTAATTTCCCCACACTTAATATGAACATCATCCTTAATGTTTGTAGTTAAACATTTTAAATAAAGAAGGGAAAATTGCCCTTCTTTTTGCGCAATGTTGTCTATCTTTAACATTGGGTATGTTCTTCGATGTGCTCCATATTTTTACTTGAGGGAATAGAGTCTGGCTGAGAAAATATCAAATAAATAATACTAAATTGAAATAGAAAACAATCAAATGAACAAAACAAAAAAATCTTTATTGTTTGTGGTGTAACACCACATATGGGTTACCTCTCAAAAGCACCTTTCTTTATTGTTTTTGGCTAGACAACTCTCAATAGTTTTTCTTCACGGACTTCAGTTTGATCATTTATAATAATCATTGGCAGGGTTTCATCCTCTCCTAAGTACCACTTTAAATGCTTGGGTAAAGACTTCAATTCCAACTTCGGGTCTGTTCAACAGAACGTAAAACCCTTTCATAAGAATTTGATAATTGTAAAGGAGATTTAACCAACATGTTTGGCATTTTAAGTAGTGAATGCAAAGACACAATTAATTCTTTCATGTCCTCATTCTTCTCCAGCCTTGCATCCCTACCTGTCTTGTTATGCTGTAATATGAAGTTCAATTCATCTTTCAAGAAATTATGTTCATAATCATCTTGAACAATGGGGCCAATTACATCAACATGAAAAACAGATTCTGAGTCTTCTGGATATTTCATAACATAAAAAATGTTAAATGTTACTATTTCTCCATCAAACTCAAAAGATAAAGAATTACGATAATAATGTTACTTCTCACAACTTGTTAATGGAGATGGTGTGTATCCTTTTGAACCAAATTCAGGAGTTTAGTTCATAGTTGGTGGAAACTTTACAAAAGCAGAGAAGAAAGGATTGTTTTTTCAACCATGTTTCGGCTGTGTTCTGCTCTATTTATCCTCCCTTTTATTTGCCAAATTTCTTCAGGATTATTCTCTAATTAGAAGTCTTCATGATACTTAGTTTGTTCCTTCTTTATCTAGTCCTTAAGGTTGGATAAATCTCTTAGAATTTGTGTAGAAAACTGACTCTACTGTTTTCATAACTCTGCTATAATTCCAACTTTATTGCAACTTAGACTTTGTTTCTGACTTGGTTTCTTACAATATCTAACCATTCCAACTATATTCTTTAATTCATGGTATGTCAGAGGCTTGATCTAAGTCTTTCTTAGGTCCTAAGGTCCACTACTTTTATGTCAGACTCTTAGCCGAAGTGGGATGCTCGACACCGTTAGTTTCCTTATCAGATCAGAAGACTCATCTCGTCCTTCAGATTACGCCTATATTTTGGTCTTCAAAAAAAATTTATCAAACTTAGAGTCTTTCATAAAAGTGAATTTGGGCTTTTGAATTGCCGAATTTTGATATTGAAAGCTCAAGATATTCTCGTTTGAATATCTAGTGTGAAAGCAAAGAATCCTGCTGCGAGTAGGATTCTAGCCCGAGTTTACAAGTCTGATTAGATGCCCAAATGAGATCGGAGTTTTATCCATAATACCTTCCTAGAAATATTGACATTTGTACTTCGACTTAGAGCAAGCCCACATTCTCATTTTGAAACTCTAACTTAGCGAAAAACCTGTCACAAGAAGCTGGGTCCAAAATATAAAATGTAAAATTTCTTATTTTTAGCAATTAATTCACAAAGTATCTTAGGCATGCTAAACTCATAAAAATAACTTCCAATAAACTCAAATAAGGTCTAAATACATTAAAAAGTATAGTGTAAAAGGAGTAAAAACATATGTATATTTTGCACTTATCAAACATAAAAGTACATAACCATAAATCTTCCAATGAATGGTCCTAACACTCAATGCATGAACCACGTGAAGATACTAGGTATATTTAATAGTATAAAAGGTATCGCCATCCACGCATACAATTAATGTCATGTCTTAAATGTTGTTTTTCACACATATAATTGTGTTCTATTTTTTTTTTCAGTTTTTGGGTTTGAAAGAGTAAAGAGAATGACACTTTGAAATGATGAGAAAGAAAATTATTTGTTTGATCACCTTCCGACAATAAAACTTGATTTTTTGGTGTCAATGAATTTTCATTCAACAAGATGGGTTCGATGGTGATGATTTTGAACTTTAATCTTGCTTGTTAAAGTAATTTGCGATAAAGAGAAAAACAATTTCCCAAATTTGTTTTTTGTTTTTTTGGATCTTTTTGGAGGTGTTTTTGGAATATTATTTTTTGAATTTTAAGGGTTTTTTAGGGGTTTTTTTTTATTAAAAGGGTTGAAAAATAAATTTTTTGACAAAACAACCATTATTTTTATGTGCCTTATATGTGATCCATGACTTTTTATGGGCCAAGCACATAGGTAGGATCATCCCCTGATTTTTTTTATTTAATGTGTTTTTAACCCCTTAAAAAAACACACACACACATCATTTTAATCTCTTGTTTGTTTTTTTAAAGTGTTTTTTACTTTACTTTAAAAAATAAAAAATCTTCTTTTTATTATCAGTATTTAATGAAATCAGGGTTGCTTTTTATTTCAATCTCAGACACAAACCTTATTGTTATCTTTTTTTTTTAGAATTTATCGTTTGATGTAAAGAAACTTTTCATGCAACTAGTTGGCGTATTATTAAATGGGTTGCATGACCCGAATTACGGGTTTGAAAAGTCGACCTCGGTTAGCTCAACCTTTTGTTTTGTAATTTACTATAAAACACATGTTGGAAAAGCAAGTCAAATGACTAGTAGAAAACACTAAATCGTATGGTTATTTTACTGTAGCCAAAAAAATTTTCTTCATATTTCATTGTAGACTCACAGTTCAACAATTTTCTATTTTTTATTTTGGTCCTCAAACATTTTTTCAGGCGATTGCCTCTTTTTGAAGCCAAATTAAATGATAATGGATTCAAATATGTTGAATAAAGACAAGATTGAAAGAATGAGGACGAGAGAGAAAAAACAAGTGAAAATAGGTGGTCCTTTCAAAATTTAGTCAAAAAGTACACTTTGGTCCTCATAATTTTCAAATTATAAACTTTCAATCAACATATTTTTTTTACAATTCCATTTTTGCCCAAAACTTTATTTGTACTATTTTTTCAGTCTTTGTATGAGAGAGGAGAAAGAAAGTAGTCAAATTCTTGTAGTAGAAAGAGAAAGTTTTAGTATACACTATTTTAACCACACAAAACAAAAAAAAATTGATTTTAATACCAATTGCTTACACTCAATGAAGGGAGTATATCCTAGGTATTTTTTTTATCTTAACTTTGATGAAAATGTTAGATTTGAGCTTTAGACGTTTCTTTATTTCGAATTAATTTTAAGTTTTTTGGTGTATTTTTGGGTTTTTAGGCCATTTGTAGGTTTATGAAGATGTTAAAGGCATTATATAGGTGCTTTAGGTCAAAATAAATTGAAAATAGGTTTTTATGTCAAGAGATCATCGACCCAGATTTTCCAACCACCATAGTGGCAAGAATCTAGAGTAAAGTAGATGAAGCATTATTTGCTTTAGTAGGTGACTTCTTGCCTGCTTAATTTTTTTTCAAAAAACATTAGGGTTGCCCATCCCTCAATTAACAAATTAAAAAAAAAAATTAGCCCAAGCGCATAAGCCTCGGCTTAAAAATGCATGCCCTTGGGCCTTTTTTAATTTTAATAATTTTTTAACAAAGTTTTATAATGATTTTTGATAGAATATGATTTAGTTTCTACTTATTTTATAGGTAACATTTTGATACGATCTAGGAAAGGTCAAATTCGTATTTTGATGTAAAATGTGTAACTATCCAGTTTTATGGCAACAGTCATAATTCTCAATTCAACCATTGGATCGAGCTGAAAGTTTACGTGAAATCTCCTGACATGTTTTCCTACCTTGGGTTAAAATATCAGGTCAATTGGAGTTCGGGAATGCATCTCAATACGGGTCAACAAAGGTTGTACGAATTTTGTTATTTACTTCCTTTTGACTTGTGGACTTTCTATTTGGCTAGAATTCTTTTCCTAAAAAAATATGGCAGCTTATTTTGAAAATCTACTAATTCTACAAAGATCTTTAATAGGCTGCAATATAGTTTCCAAGTGTAGCAAGGATTCATAATTATTTCAGAATCCTTTTCTTACAAGGATTCCTTATTCATCCTAGCTATAAAAAGAAAAGAAGACTTCAGAATAAATTCTACATTCAGATCAGATTTCCTAGTCTATTTGGGACTTCTAAAGAGCAACAAATCTGATCCTATCATATTTAGGATATTAAATTCATATTTATTATTGTTATTATTATTTTCTTCTTAGTTTATGGTTTATTTATATTATTTGGGTTTAATTGTAAGTGGGTATCATATAAGTCCACATAAGGGGTCCATTAGGGTTTATTTTAGTTTGGAGTCACTATAAATAAGGGCATAATCAAACATGTAAAGTTAGACAATTCAGATTAATAAAACTTCTTGTTTGCCACACTTTATGTGTGTGTTTGTGAGATAATCTCCCTTTCATGGTTCTCTAAAGAACTGAAAAACGACTTATCGAAGAACAACTATCTTCGTGGCGTCATCCATATACTTCTCGTTCGCGAATCAATATTCGTTGGGTGGCGGTTTTTCGTTTCCAATAGTGCTGGTGCCTAGGTACAAGTTATATTTGTGTCACACTCCTATCAAACCTGATTTACTTGGCTTTTCGGGAATTTGTGTCTTTGCGTGTGGGTTACGTGACTACGTGATCACGAGGTTCGCATCACATTTTATTATTATTTTTTATGTTATGAGAGATTCTTTATTTTTTACCTCACTTAAATTTATTTCCCTTTAATTTTATTCAATTGCTCTCCTATGCATATTTTATTATTATTATTATTATTATTATTATTATTATTTAATTAAATAAAACATTTATTCCAATAACAAAATATTATTAGATACAAAAAAGTCAATACAATCAAGTTTATTGCCCAGTTTCGAGATTAGATGTTCAGAGCCACATCTATCTCTCAACTTTTCAATTTATTTTTTTTTGTTAAATATCACTAATTTTTTACTTGATTTTAACATAAAATTATATTATTTTTTAATATGTGAAGCCTTGCATAATATATTTTTCTTTGATTTTATTCTAAGAAACAAAGATATTAGACAAAACTGAATACATGACCCATGTGGTGAGATCAAATATCTTGAACTACATCTAGCTCTCTATTTTTTTTTAGTTTAATCTTTAGTTATCGTTGATGATTTTTTAAAAAAGTTTTAATGGCACAGATAATTATTTGATTCAATAAAGAATTTATTCAAACAAACAAAGTTATTAAACACAACTAGGTACATGATCCTTGTTATGAGATCAAATATCTTGATCTATATTTTTCTCTTGACTTTTCCAGTTTTGTTTTTACTTATCATTAATGTTTTATATATATATAAACTTTTTTATTTTCGGTTTTGAAATTTTTTTATGGTAAAAACATATTAGAAAAGTATGCACATTCATGTTTTTGCTGAAAAATAAAATTATTTAACCCGCACAAATCAACTAAATAGAATAATTAGAATAATGCAACTTTAAATATATTACATGTTTAATTTATATGAAATTCTTACATGTCAATCAAGACTCTTGATGAATAATATTTTACCGTCTAATTAAAAATTAAAACATACATTAATTAAAACATACATCGTGTTCCTTTTGCCACATATAAAAAAAATAAAATCAAAACATTACTATCAAGTTGGAAAAAAAAATATGAGAAAATTGTCACATAAGACTTATTTATTTCTGTGCATTTAGTAAAACTTTTACAAGAAATTAACGAGAGAACAACCTTCAATATTCAAAACAAATATTAAAATTAAAATATTTTTTAATTTAATCCAACAATCAAAAAAAAAATTATACAGTCTTTCCAACCACAATCACAAGATGCAAAATAATTATCACTAACAAGACAATGTCAAAAATCTAGTGTTCTTTGGTAATTTAACCATAGAGAGCAATAATTAAGTTTGTTTATTATTTCGCATCACATGTGATCACTAGTGAATTAATCCTTTTGTTTTTTTTTTAATAAAAGATTTTGAATTTCATAAAATGTATTAATCAAATAAACGAAGAAAATATACAAGTAATGTTGTCACGTCATTTCCAGTTGTGGCACCAAGCTTTGACAAAGACAATCGTGCACAACTTGAGTCACTTTATCTATTGTAAAATCATTTTTTTTTTATTAATTTGTTTTTTTTTTAGGGACAAGGATGTCATATTTTTATTAATTCCATTTAAAAAATCAAACAAAGAAAATTTTATTAAAAATTCAAAAAATAATAAAAATAGAAAAAATATATTTTTTCTTGTTACTTTCTTGTTTACATACAGTTGGAAATCATTTTACTTATGACAGCAAATAACTCTTACTTTAAAAAAATAAAAAAATAAAATACCCGATTTGGTCACTAATTATTAGCTAATTATTTTTTCTAGAGAAAATAAGTAATAAATTAACTTAAAATATAATCAATTTTCTATTTTTTCTTCTAATGTTAAAACAATTCTAGCAATAATAATTAGAAATTAGCAACTTTTTAATGAATTTTATATTTTTAATTCTTAATGATTTTCTTTTCTTTTCTTTTCTTTTCTTCTTTTTAGAATTGGAAAAAATACAAACTAACACATGTCCCTCCCTCAATAGCCTGATTTAAAAATAATAATAATAAATTGTGTATTATAGTTTTTTTAATAGGGTTTATATGTCATTATTATATTGATGGAAGATAAATTAATCTTTTTATATTTTAAAAATACAATAAAATAACTTAAATGCTATTAAAAGTAAAAATTTTAAAACTAGCATTAAGGGGTTTTTTTATCTTTTAATGTTTTGGAAGCACAATGAAATAATTAAATTGCCTTTAAAAACAATTCTATAATCAACATCGAAGGATTTTTTATATATATTTTTTCATTTTAGTTTTTTAGTTATAATCAATTTTAATATTGAGAAATTTTATCTTTTAATAACTATAAATATAACTTTTTTAAAAAGAGCTAGTATACAATAGTGAGTGAGAGGCGATCATGCTTTTTAGAAGGCATGTGCGACATATCTTTGTAATCAAACACTACCTTTCATAATGGCATTGAAAGCATCCTAATGTCTTATTTTCGATGTTCAGGCACGTGCACAACAATGTAGTGATTGGACTCTAGTGGATATTTTTTATTCTCCTCTCTTTTTTTCTCTCTCTTCATCTTAAGTTCTGTGACAATCATTTCCTTTAAAACTTAAATATGTCCTATCAATTTTTATTTGTATTAATTTTGGTTCTCATTATTATGATTTCTATTTATTTTGTTTTTAATGTTTTTTTATGTTGATTTTTTTATAGTTGTGTCTTTCAAAATTTTATTTCATTTAATTTTTGTATCCAATTTTATCTTTATTTTTTTTATTGCAATTTGTTTTATTTTTTATCCTTTTCTTGATTTGTTTTCAATATCATTCCTCAACATTTTATTTCATTTAATTTTTATACTATATCTGATCCTTATTATTGTGATTGTTATTTGTTTTATTTTTGAATTTTAGATGATTAGAAATTTTGCATCATGATTTTTTTGTGTTTACCTTCTATGAGGTAATCTTGATCTCATAAATCAAGTCTCATGTTTTGAAGATTATCCCGATTTGACTTAGGTCATTTTTTTAAATATTTTTTCAATTTTATCATTTGACATTAGGTTATTGGACCTTGAGCTTCGTGGTTCTTTTCAAAAAAAATTCTGTGAGGTTATCCTAGTCTTATATCTCAGATCGCAGGTTAGTCGAGTTAACCCGGATTAATTTGAAATTTTTTAATTGATTTTTTTTCAATTTTGTTTTTCATAATTTAGTTTCCTTGGGAGTTGACCTCCATTGTTTTATTTAATTTCTTATGAACGAGTTTATACATGTATCATGATCGAGCAATGAATTTAGCATGCTGACTTAAGTTAGGGTTTTATATCCTTTCTTAGAAATATTGTTTTTTAGCATATCCTTCAATGTTTGATTTGCTAGTAATCAAGCTTATTTTTTTATGAGGTTATCTCATTTTCACTTAATTTTTTCTTTGTTATCAAATAAGATCATTGAGATATCTTAAGAATATTTAGAGAATATTTTTTTAATAATAATAACAAACATCATTTTCCCAATTAGTCATTTATTTTTTTAATGTCTTTGACTTTTTTTTATTCATTTTAATTAATTAATTGAGTTTATTAAAATCATTGGAATCAATTATCTAGATTTTGATTTTTTTGTACTTTTTAAAAATATTATTATCACCTAAATATTTTTTTTTAACATTATATAAACTTTACCCCAACCTACAACATGTCACTATTTACCTATTTAGAATATGTCAAATCGTGTTCCTAAAAAATTTAATTTTTTTTTACTAAAATTTAATATAGTTTGTATGTTTTGGATCGTTTTGATGTGCTGATGTCAAAAATAATTTTTTAAAAATAAAAAAATTTCATTGGCATGCATTTCAGCACAAAAAATTATTTAAAAAGCAATCACTACCACACTACCAAGCACCCTCATCCTCTTAATTTGAACTATAAAAGTTGCTTTTTTTTAATACAAAAACCGATACCACAGGGATCTCAAGGCTAGTTAAATTCAAGCTGGAACACATCCTTTCATTTTTATGCTATAAATTAGAGACTCAAACATGGAATCTCCTGCAAGCAATGGACATTGTGACGTAGCGCTTGGTGAGCTCTAGAGTTTGTTAATTTTAAAAAACCCTCAAAACAACAAGAACAAAAAAGCTGTAGAGTTACTCAAGTCTAAATTTTTTAAAAAGAAAAAAGAAAAAAAGATGATAAGTGATATCCAATTCCCAAAATGTAGTTTAAATAATTATCGAGATAAAGAAAAACTTTAAAAAGAAAACAAAAAAATCCCAAACATGAGTAATTTGGGATGATCTGGAAATCTGATTTTTATCACTCTTGATGTTTTTTAAAGTATTTTCTATTTAAAAGTATATTAAAATAATAATTTTTTTAATTTTTTTAAATTATCTAAAAACACAAAACCAAAAAAAATTAATTTAAAAAACCACAAAAACAATAACAGTTTAACCCACATCAAATTGGCCATTGCAAATTTGGAAACATAGAATTGTATATCTTACCAACTTATGTTCATTCTTCCTAACACTCAATTTCCTAAATACAAATCCTACCAAGTACATATATAAATACAATTTAAGAATCTCATGAGCTGCGGCTAATAACTTTCATCTGCAAGAATGTTCCTTTGTTCTTCCATGGAAGGACCATAAGATTTGCTACAAACAAGATAATATAAGAAGTTAACCAAGCTCAAACTTGCAAGAAGCCAATAATAATAATCATAATGCCCCTTGTTGATATTGCTTGAAACCCAACTCTCCTGACCTTCTACTTTCGTTAAATCACGAACAGCACGAACTATAAAACTGGATACCAAGCTTGCAACAGACAATCCTATCCCATTAAGAGTGGAGGCTACACTGGACATGCTTTTAGGCAATTCGGTGTAAAAGAATTCGTTCTGTCCGATAGGAGTGAAAGCCTCAGCTACTCCAGACAGGGCAAGAAATGGCAATAACAAAAATGTAGAAATGTGCAATCCAGCATCAGGCCTGTCTGAGAATCCTTCCTTGATTGCAGTTTCCCTCCTAACACTCTCAGCAATTGCTAATGCAGCCATGGAAGAAGTGGATAATAGGATTCCAATTCCCATTCTTTTTTTCAAGCCGAGACGAACTGGTTGTCCCTTGATTTTCGAAACTAAGGGAATAATCATGCGATCATAGAGAGCAACCCACACTACTATAACAAGAACTGCAAATGAAAGGAAGGTGGCAGCAGGAATTTCAAATTTCGAAGTGATGTGTCGATCCATGGTGGATGCCTGGAGCACTATAAAAGATCCTTGGCTTACATTCACAAACATCAACATTCCTGACGACCATATTGGGATTACCTTTATCAGTGTTTTCAGATCTTCTACTTGATCTACTGTACAAAGACTCCATGGATCCAAAGCATTTCCATCTGGAGTCACGTCTACTTGAGGATTTCCAACAATGCAAGCTTTGTTGAAAAACCTAAGACAGGGAAAAGGAAAAATAAAATGGCTTTAGAAATTATTGTAAGATATAGTTAAATGAATACAGAGCAAGACTACTCAAGTATCCCCAAGCCAATGAACTTAATTGGAGTAAAAAACAATACACAAAACAAAAGCTTCCACATTTAAGGTTCAAAAGGCGCTTCACCTTGTTTATTTCACATGCATAAATATAGCAAATGTTTTGAGGTATATTATTCTATTCACGTAAAACTTGCAGCAATTCAGGACTCAAATTTTCAGATTTGTATATTGATGATACCTTAATCTTTTACTTGGCACTGGAAGCATTGATCCCGTTGTATGATAGCGCACCTCAACTGTGGCTTGGGTAGATAATTCTACACTTCTATTTCTGAAGGAAGCAACAACAACTTGGGCCAACCCAGTAATCCAGCTTGCCTTAGGCTTCGACTTGACATAAAAGGGAGAAGCCAAGGAGAATGAAAGAGCTGACAGAATCATGAGCACCACAGGAACTCCAAAACCCACCATCCACCCCATGTTCTCTTGGATGTATACAACACAAGTCATAGCAACAAATACCGATGCCGTGACTGTAACATAATACCATCTGAAGAAGCTCTCCCTTATTCTAGCACGTTGAAGATTGTGTGTGATGCTCAATTGATCAGCACCAAAAGCCAAGGAAGACGATCTAATGCCACCAGCTCCTATGGCCATGAAGCCAAAAGCTGTATATAAATGCACAAGCTGTAACGTGCTTCTGGAATTGCAACTGTGACTGAAGTGGACACAAGGAGGCTGTCTTGCTTCGGGAAAAGTTGTAAGCCATAATAGAACCATCCCCTGTTCCACGAAAGTTAAAGCTGTAATTGAAAACATAATTTACTTGCACCTTTGGAATTAATTGATTCATAAGAAGAGAAACTTGAAAGTTTCAGACTAAATTTTTATATTTTAGAGTTTTAAATTGAAACAGCTGACGTATATATCAAGAGACTTCCATTTAATATTACCATTAGAAGAGACGCTTCCAATATTAGATTATGCTTTTAAATCATTTAGTTCCTGCCTTCTGAACATAGAAAAAAAATTGCAACCATATTTTCCTATTTCTATTTTTTTCCCCTGAAACTAACTCGTTTAGAAGAATTTAGAAACTCCGATTGTCTTGGAGAAAATGTATCTAAGAAATATAGGAGGAAATGTCAAAAACTCTATTTTTGTTTTCTGGGGCAGGCAAAAAAAGTCCATGTCCACAAAGACAGCATCATAAAGTAGAGCAAACCACCGATTTGTCTGTTGCAAGGGCATATATGTGGCCCTTTTGGCCCCGTTTTTGAAACCCCCTCAAAAAAACTATGTACTTGAGAGTATAGTGAAGGGAGCAAGGGAAAGGAAAATAGTTACCAAAAGGCTAGCCATACACCCAAAACCTATCATCCGATACCGACCCACATAAGAATCAGCGAGGACAGCCCCAAGAATTGGTGTGAAATTCGTGGCAGATGAGAAAAGGAACAATAGTTGAGCACCTTGAGCAGCATCCATGCCATATTCTCTAGTCAAATACATAATCATATTTGTCGATAGCCCAAAACTTGCTAGCCTCTCAAATGCCTCATTTGCTGTCAGAAAGTCGAAGATTTACCACATAATTCGAGAAAAAACAATCGTAAGGTTAGACAAAGAAGCATGTGTACTAGGTAGTACCTAGGATGAAAGGTATGGTTCTGATGCCACCCTTTCCGTTACTCCAGAGTGGTTCTGTGATCATCTGTCTTTGTTCCGATGAGCAATCCATTTATCTTCTTTTCTTGAGAGAGAGGGAGAGACTGGTGTAGAAAATGAAACTCACTGCATCATCCTCATACTACGGAAAAAGATCAGTGGACCTTTGAAATAATAAACAATCTTAATTGTTGCTTTCTGTGGTTAAATTAACAAGGAACACTAGATGTAAGACTTTGTCTTGTTACTAATTATTCTGATTCCAGTGGCTGGGATGAATCCTTTCTTACATTAAGAAAAAGATTGTGTGTGACAAATATAATATAAATTTGTGGGGACTCAACAATGAGTCCACTCGCTTTAAAGGATGCAAGTTACCATGAAAACTAATTAGTAAGGTTCTGAAGCCACCCTTCTGGTTTCGGTTCAAGAGTGGCTCTGTGATCATCTCTTTCGGATCTTGGTCCAATCTCGTTTACTATAATAATCCAGGGAAAGAAAGTGGAAGACAAGAGAGAGGGAGAGAAAAGTTGTCACTGACAGTAATCCATACTCCAAAGTACACTAACTGACTAGATGGGCATTATAAGATAATCCACATATATACTTCTTTTTTAAAAAAACTAAAATAGTTAAAAAGAGTTTTTAGCGAGTTGTGTCAAAAATATTATCACGTCTAATTTCTAAAATAGAGGAACATAAATTTTTTATTATTATTTTTTGAATGGATTAATAATATTTATTTTTAAATTTTAAATACTACCTACAACTGTATTTTAACAGTTATATTTTTACGATTATATTCTTGAAAACTATATTGTCAATTTGTCACCTATAAAATGAGTGTGTGTCTATATATATATATATATATATATATATATATATATATATATATATATATTATTTTTTGTTCATTCAATCTTTATTTCTTCAAACAATTTCTAACTTAAAATGTTTTTTTCACCATGATTACTTATTTTTCAAGCAAAAAAGAATGAGATTAAAAATGTTTGTTTTTTCTGACATGCTTATAATTTTACTTATATATAAAAAAAAAAAATTTAACACTAATGACATTGATAATTGGATTTCTAGTTTTTATGTTTCTTTATTATATAATTTGAAGGACATCTTTCTTAATGGAATTTCTTATAGATTGTCATCTATTAGGGCAATTGAGCACCGAATTGATCTTGTACCAGGAGTATCTATACTTAATCAGTCAACCTATAGAAGTAATCCCAATAAGATAAATAAACTTCAAAGAAAAATGAAAGAATTGATGACAAAGGAGTTCACAGGAGAAAATATGAGTTCGTGTGTAGTTTCAATATTATTAGTACCAAAAAAGAATGAAACTTGAACGATGTATGTTGATTGTTGTGCCATCAATAATATTACAATTAACTATAGGCATTCAATTCATAGACTTGATGATATGCTAAATAAATTGCAGTCTTATATGCTTTTTAAGATTGATTTGAAAAGTGAATATCATCAAATAATAATAGAAGAGGGAGACAAATGAAAAACTGCTTTTAAAACTAAATATGTTTTTGTATGATTGGTTAGTTATGTCTTTTGGACTTACTAATACACCTACTACTTTCATGAAATTAATTAACCTTGTTTTATGCAATTTTACAAGTAAGTTTGTTATGGTTTATTTTGATTTATAACAAGAATTTAAAGAAATATGTTTAGCATTTAAGGAATGAATTGGTTATTTTGTGAAAACAACATTTATATGTTAATATGAAAGAAGTTTGACTTTTTAAAGGAAAAGATTATATTTCTTGTATACATTATTAGTGAAAAAGGTACTAAGATGGATGAGAAAAAAAGTTAAGGTTATCCAAAAATGCTCTACATCTAAGTCAATCATTAAGGTAATAAGTTTGAATAGTTTTTTTATATGAGATTTGTTAAGGATTTCAGTACTCTAGCTGCACCTTTAACTAAGATAGTTAAGAAAATTGTGGGTATTAAATATGGCAAAGAACAAGCATGCTTTTAATTTATTAAAGGATAAATTAATTTTGGCTCTATTGTTATCATTGCCTAATTTTACAAAATCTTTTTGAGATTGAATGTTATGCCTCAGAGATAGATATTAGAGCAGTTTTAATACAAGATAAAAAAAACCCAGAACTTATTTGAGTGGTAAGCTCAATGGTGCAACATTGAATTACTGTACTTACGATAATGAGCTTTATATTTTGGTAGGAACTTTAGAAACTTTGTAGCATTACTTATGGTCTAATGAGTTCATGATCCATACTGATCATAAGTAATTAAAAAATCTTAAAGGTCAAGGAAACCTGAACCATCAGCATGTTAAGTGGGTAGAGTTCATTGAAACATTCTCATACATGATTAAGTACAAGTTAGGTAAGGAAAACATAGTTCATTATCATGAGAGTATGTACTTCTTTCAATTCTAAACACTAAATTATTAGAATTTAAGTATATGAAAAATTTATATATTGAGGATGTTGATTTCGACCAAGTATGTATTGCATATTAACATTCAGCCTTTGATAAATTTTATAGGGTTGATGAATATTTATTTAAATAAAAAGATTGTATGTGCCTAATTGTTTTATACAGGAATTGCTAGTTCATAAAGCTCATAAGGTTGGATTAATTAGATATTTTAGGGTTTCTAAAACTTTAAATAGTTTGTATGAGCATTTTTGTTAGCCTAATATAAAAAAATATGTGCAAAGAATTTGTAATAGATGCATAGCATAAGATAACTCATGGTTTATTTACTTTTTTTACCAATGTCCTAGGAACCTTGGGTTGATATGAATTTTATGCTAGGTTTTTCTAGATAAAGAAGGGGTAGGGGTTTTATTTTTGTAGTTAAGGATAGGTTTTTTTTTAGAACACATTTTATATCTTGTAATAAAACTGATGATGCAACTAACATAATAGATTTATTTTTTAAGGAGATAGTTCGACTACATGGGGTAAATAGGAGTATTGTGTTTGACTGTGATGTTGAATTTTTTTACTATTTTTGGAAGGTTTTATGGGGATATTAAAAATAAAATTGTTATTTTCTGCTACTTATCATCCATAAAAAAAATGATCAGACAGAAGTAGTTAATAAAACTTTAATTATATTATTAAGAACTATCATTCAATATATTGTTTGTCATTTATTGAATTTGATTATAATAGAAGTGTGTATTTTACTATTGATTATTTTGCTTTTAAAGTTGTCTATGACTTTAATCTTTCGACTCCTTTTGATTTGTTTCCTTTACCTATTTATGAAAAGGTTAGTCTTGATGGCAATAGAAAATCACATGTAGTAAAGGCTCACCATGAGAATGTGAGGCGAAAAATATTTTAAAAAATGAGCAATATACATTCAACACTAAAGGGTGAAAAATGTTATTTTTTAACTAGGTAATTGGGTTTAAGTGAAAATACAGATAAAAAGTTTTATGGAATAAAAAAATCTAAGTTGATCATAAGAGGAGATAAACCATTCTAAATCCTTGAAAGAATTAATGATAATGCCTATAAAGTGGATCTATCATATGAGTATGATGTTAGTGTTGCTTTCAATATTTCTAATCTCTCTTTGTTTGATATAAGGGATGATTCGATCACGTTTACACCAAAAAATCCATTGTAAGTTCCAATTGGTTCAATTATAAGATCAAGGGTAAAGAAGCTCAAAGATGTATTTAATGAGCTTATTTAGAATATTTGGGCCAAAATGAACATAAAAAAGGTAACATCAACAAGCGATTATCATACCTTAGTCAATCTAATCTATATACAAGAAGGGCTTGCTCCATTTACAACATGGACCTAATTATTTCACAATGGTGAGCTAATTAATTCCAACATTAGAGGCGGTAATGAACTTATTCTTTCTAATGCATAGTTTTACTATAACAAGCATAATGTTTTATCCAATTGTTGGATCGGTCTGAAAACTTACCAGAAGTTTTCAAACGTCATGTTCTATAAGCTTAAAATTATAAGGCAATTGAATATTGGTAAGGCCTTACGATAAGATCTAGAAGCTATAATGTGAAAATTGTATTAGTTTTCTAGTTGATGTACAATTATTTTTTCTATTTTATTTAGAAATATTTTATTATTTTCCAACAGTGTTTAGAATGTTTTTATCTACTATAAATATGGTTATTTAGATTGTATTTAGGTTTTTTATTGGGGGGACATACTTTGATTTCAATAATTATTATTGCGTGTAAGAGATTTAGCTCAGTTTTTTGTTCTTTATTGAAGTGCTCTGACTTATCAAATAATTAATCAAGTTTCGTGGAATCTTCTACACTTCTCGTTTGTGTCTCTTTAAAAGTGTTGGCTGAGAAATCGGTTACTTATAGTCTTGATGTCTTGATACAAGTTATTATTGTGTTAAACTCAATTCCAAACTCGATCTTACCTTTCTTGAAAAAAATCAATTTAATTTTAAGTTTCTCGATTTTTATATCCATAAGATTCATATCACATGAACTTATTAAAAACAAATTTTAATCTAACTCGATAAAAATCAAATTTACTTATAAGCTACACATATTTAAAAACAACTTACTGAAATTTAAAAAACAAGAATCTTTATTAACTTACGAAAAACAACCTTAGTTGTGGCTTTCATCATTTTGATTTTAATATATAACAAGACACCGAATTTTCTTAAGGGATATTTTTGCATTAACAAAGCAATTTTGTGGTGAAGCATTAATAGCAATGCTAGTGGTATAAGAAAATGCAGGGGCTTATTGGCTTTGAGTCAAGGAATCATTAGATTAGTAAATATTCTTTGTAAAGAATTTTGTTAAATAACCACTTTAATCTAAAGGTAAATTATTTTGTGAAATTTTAAGAATAATTTCAAGATTAGTAAATATTAGTACATTCATTACTATTTTATACTTAATTTTATTAATTAAAAAAAGATGATTAAATTCAAACTTCTGAGAGCTTAATCATTAACAATTTTCATATACTATCAAAGAGTTGAGAATAATTAGGAGGCTTAACCTAATGGTTAGCCAACCCTTTCTATATATATATGGGTGTAGGGCAATATACAATAGTAATGGTGGAGGTTACCACACAAGAGTATGTCTATAATATTTCCTATATACAATATTTTCTATATAAGTAAATTCTATAATATGCCCCCTCAAGCTGAGGGTGGAGGATCAACCCGAAGCTTGAAACGAAAAGTAGTAAGCGAAGAAGTAGGAAGTGGCTTAGTGAAGACATCGGCAAGTTGATCCTGAGAGGAAATAAAACGAATCTGAATCTCCTTCTTTGCAACTCTATCTCGGACAAAATGATAATCGACCTCAACATGTTTTGTTCGAGCATGAAAAACAGGATTCGCAGACAAATAAGTGGCACCAAGGTTGTCACACCAGATAATAGGAGCAGAAGCAGACAGAATCTGGAGATCGATTAATATGTACTGAAGCCAGATAACTTTAGCAGTGCCATTGGCTAAGGCTTTGTACTCAGCTTCAGTAGAAGAGCGAGCAATTGTGCGTTGCTTACCGGATTTCCACAAAATCGACGTCTGACCAAAAAACACAAGGTAACCACCCGTAGATTTTCTATCCTCAACACTGCCTGCCCAATCTGCATCTATAAAACCATGTAAGGAAAAAGAAGAACTGCGAGTAATATGTAAGCCATGTGATGCCGTACCCCGAAGATAACGCAAGATGCGTTTCACGGCAGCCCAATGAGAATCTGTAGGAGCATGCATAAACTAACAGACTCTGTTAACAGCAAAGCAAATATCCGGGCACGTAAATGTGAGATATTAAAGAGCACCCACAATTTGACGAAAGCGGGTAGCATCAGAAAATAATGGATCGGGCAGAATGGTAGCTTTGGATGTAGAGATAGGAGTATTAACATGTTTGCAAGATAACATACCAGCCCGAGTGAGGATGTCAAGTATATATTTATGCTGGTGGAACATAAGACCCATACTAGCAGACTGAACCTCAAAACCCAAAAAATAATGAACAGAACCCAAGTCGCGAAGCTTAAATTCTGAGCTCAGTAGCTGAATGAGGCGTTGGAGCAGAAGAGAATTACTACCCGTAAGCAGAATATCATCAACGTAGACCAGAAGATAACAAATATCAGCACCAACAGAGAAGATAAACAATGAGGTATCCACCTTAGAGACACGAAAACCAATAGATAACAGGAAATCATTCGGACGAGTGTATCAAGCCCGCGGAGCCTGTTTTAAACCATATAGAGATTTATACAATCAACACATATGAGAGGGGAGAGCAGAATCAACAAAATCTGGAGGTTATTTCATGTAGACCTCCTCATCAAGAACACCATTGAGGAAGGCATTATGGATGTCAAGCTGATGAATTTTCCAACCACACGAAACTGCAATGGAGAAGACTAATTTGACGGTCGCCTGTTTGATGACAGGACTAAAGGTTTCAGAGTAATCAATACCTTCTTGCTGAGTGAAACCTCTAGCAACCAGACGCACCTTATACCTCTCGATGCTTCCATCAGATCTGTGTTTAATCTTGTATACCCACCGACTACCAACAACATTCATGAAGGGGTGAAACGACACTAAGGTCCAAGTTCTGTTAGCGCGTAAGGCCTGAATTTCCTCACGCATAGCACTATGCCACGCCTCATATCTGTTAGCATCATTAAAAACAAGTGGCTCATGAGAGGGAGGAGAAACTACCCGGCTGAAAGAGACAGTAGAGGCTGCGGCAGTGGTTGTGGACAGCGCTGTCTTGGGCTGCCTTGGACGAAGAACCATGGGATGTTGATGAGCAGCTGGGCATGGAGCAATGTGACCTGTACCTGGAAGGTGCTGAAGAGGATATGAGGGGAGGTCTACACATAGCTGCAGACTAGCTGGAGAAGCAGTGGAGGGACTGGTCGGCACTGCAGATGCTGGTGAGGCTGCTGCAGAACTGGGATTATTTGCTGCAGAACCGGGCTACTCTGTTGCAGCAGACTTGAGAACATGCGCATCCGATGATGGAGAACCTATTCCTGCACAATGATCATTGGAAAGACAAGCATATGGTAACAGCATGGTAGTGTGGGATGGTGAGGAAGGGGTGGCAGAATCTATGGGCAAAGGGGTAGTCTGGTGGGGTGCGGTAAAGGGCAGAATTGGGTTGTGGTTGGGGCAGGTTTGGTAGGTAGTAGGCTGAAAGGATGGAGGAGGGTTCAAGGATGGAAGATAGGTAAGTGGGGTGGGAGGTGCCGTTGAGGATGTTACCTGTTCAGACTTCACAAAAGGAAAGACATTTTCATGAAAACGAACATGACGGGAGACATAAATACGATGAGATTCTAAATCAAGACAACGATAACCAAGATGGGATGAGCTATAGCCTAAAAACACACAAGGAGAAGACCGGAAATCTAATTTATGAGTATGATATGGACGTAAAAAAGGGAAACAAAGACACCCAAAAGTACGGAGAAAGTTATAATCAGGAGTGTGATGAAACAGACACTCAAACGGAGATGTATTTTGGAGAACAAGAGTAGGCATGCGATTAATAAGGTATACCGATGATTCAAAAGCATAGTTTCAAAATCGCAATGGGGCACTACACTAGCCTAAAAGGGTTAGGCCAGTTTCGACAATATGTCGATGACGACGTTCAACAGTGCCATTTTGTTCATGAGTATGAGGACAAATTAATCGATGATGAATACCAATGGTCTGAAAAAATTTATTTAATTTAAGATATTCACCACCCCAATCAGTTTGAACAGATTTAATTTTAAGCGAAAACTGACGCTCAACAAGTGTTTGAAAACGTTGAAAAGTGGAAAAGACATCAGATTTCACAACAAGCGGATAATATCATATATGTTTGGTATGCGCATCGACAAAAATCACAAAATAGCGGAAGCCATCAGAAGAAAGGATAGGAGCAGGACCCCAAACATCACTAAAAATTAAATCAAGTGGGGCAGAAGTTTTGTGACCCGTAGGTCGCAATGACAAACAGGATGACTTGCCTAAAGGACAAGCTTGACACTGGGTAAAAGAACGTTTAGAAGTACAAACGATTTTATTTCCGGAAACTAACAAATTTAAAATACGAGGGGTTGGATGACCCAAACGATGATGCCACAGGTCGGCAGTCGCGGAGATGCAAGGAGACCAAAAAGCTTGAGGAATTGACGTGGCAGAAGACTCGGAGAGGACATAAAGACTATCATAACTCTGACCGGAAAGGAGAACTTCCTTGGTGATGAGATCCTTCACATAAAACATAGAAGCGTGAAATTCAAAATAAACATGATTATCACGGAAGAATTTTTGAATAGATAACAACGGTTTGGTAATGTGAGGCACATGGAGAACATTAGATAATGTAAACATGCGTTGTGGGGAATGTAATGTAATATGTCCAATATGGGATATGTCAAGGCCCTTAACATCACCAACATGCAAATAATCATTACCAAGATAGGGTGTAGAATCGGTTAGAGATCTAAGATCAGGTGTGACGTGTTGATTTGCACCGGTGTCGGGGAACCAAGTCGCAGCAGAAACATTCCCAACAGCAAGGTGAGCAGAGGGCTGCTGAGTGCTGCTGCGAAGCTGGGAACAATGGGGAGCTGTATGACCGAAACTGGAGTACAATTGGCAGCGTACATGCTGCTGTCCAGACCACTGCCCAGCACCGAAGTTATGCCTGGTTTGCTGCCAATGGTTTAGCCGCCAATTTGCAACAGATTGGCCCCTGTTATGGGGAGTGTAATGGTTGCTGTTGGGATGCCAATTACCTCTAGAGCGACCCCTGTTGCGGCTGAAGTTGGGGCCGTGATGAGACATAGCATGGTGGGCAGAAAACTGTGGTGTTGGCAGCAGTGGTGGCTACTGCGGCAGAGAAGAAGAAGACAGCAGAGAGAGAGCGGCAGCCATGGAATGGAAGGAGTTCTTGTGCAGAAATTCATGGGTAAGAAGGTGGCTGTGAAGATCAGCATATGACAGTGGCTTGGCCTTGGTTATGAGACTCATTACCAAGTCTTTGAACTCGCCACGAAGGCCACGAAACACATATAGATTAAAGTCTTCAAGAGACATTGGGCGACCAGTAGCAGCCAATTCGTCAAATAATGATTTTGCTTGCTGCATATATATACTAACCGATGAGTCACCTTGACGAAGGTTTTGAAAGGAGCCATGAAGTTGCATGATGCGAGAATTAGACAGAGAGGCAAGCGCTTTCTCAAGAGTGCGCCAAACACAATGCGAGGTAGAACAATCTACCACGAGATGCAACACATCCACGAAGAGAGAGGAGAGTAAAGCACTCAAAATAAGTTGATCATGTTGCTTCCAACGAAGAAAAGAAGGGCTGGTGGTAGATGAAGAATCAGCAGAACTGTCAAAAATATGAGATGGAGGACATAGCACGGAGCTGTCAACGAAGTGAAAAACACCTTGACCAAGGAGATATGGCTTCATCTGCATTTTCACCTATAGAGATAATTTATGTTCGTAAGTTTCAACGAAACAACTTGGTGGATGTTTGATAAAGGAACGATAGCTGGAGTGTGTGTTCCCATGAGAGGCAAAGGAACGACAAAGACTTGTGAAGAAGAATCAGAGACATGCTCTGCAAATGGAGGCTGCTGTTGGGGAGAAAAGATACACTGGCAGCAGCTTGGGGATGGCTAGCTGGCTGTGCTGCACCACAGGTGGAGAGAGGGAAATTGGCGGCAGCTATAGAATCCATGGAGGAAAAAAGAGAGAGAGGGCCGGCTGTAAAGGGAGGGAGGGAGGGAGAAAGGAGTTCTGACGGCAGAAGGCTCTGATACCAAGTTGAGAATAATTAGGAGGTTTAACCTAATAGTTAGCCAACCCTTTCTATATATATATATATATGTAGGGCAATATACAATAGTAATGGTGGAGGTTACCATACAAGAGTATATATATCTATAATATTTTCTATATACAATATTTCCTATGTAATTACATTTTATCATACAAAGAATGGGTTCGAGCTAAAATTTTGAATTATTAGAAGAAATATAAAAATTAATTTTATATTAATGTATGATATATTCAATTACTCATGTATCAAACCCAATAAGAAAACTAAACAATTGCATTAGAGAAAAGGAAGCCATGATCAAGAAGAAAAAGAGATGGCTTTTATCTCATTCCATCGTCCCACTAAACATCTTATAAGAGCTGTTTTTAATGGTATCCAATATATTTAATTTATTATATAGTGGAAATCAAATCACTTAGGTGTTAATTAGATTAGGTATCAATTTTCTTTTATAATTTCATAAATTAAAATCAATATATAAAGTGATGACCTGCTATATATACAGTAGGCAATCAATTGTCCGAATTCTTCAACAGTTTTTAGTTTTAAGTTTAAACCTGAAAGAATGAATTTCACAGGATAAGTATTTCAATTACATGATGTTTGGATGTTAGCATTTCATCTATCAGTTGATTCTGAACTTTAAATGAACATTTCGTCAGGTTAATTTCACTCTCACATTTCACTATTCATAGCCCACTTTTCCCTTTTATTTCTTTCCAATTCATCATTTGCAAATTATATTGGCACAATTTATGGATTGAAATTGGTTTTGATTTGCATGCTCGGGCATTCGATATATCATATAATATTTCAATGTTAAATTAAAAATCATTTTCAGAAAATAAAATGTTAGATTATTGTTAAAAAAAATTAAAAAGTTAAAGGATCAAAATTAACATAAAAAATAAAACTATTCTTGTGTACGTTGTTCACAAGGCAAGGAAAATTTCAATTTATCTCTCAAGTTCTGATTTTTACATGTTCTAACCCTATTCTTTTAGATTTTCATGATTTGGTCATAAATTTTAATTTTATTATGTTTTAGTTTCTAGATGTTGAGAACAAAGTTGGCAACCTTTTGGGAAAAAGAAACTGATATTTGTGTCGATATATTGGTTTTAGAGAAGATAGTTTAAAGAAGATTGTTTTGAACTTGAAACTTGTAAAAAAAAATCATTGTGAATAATGAATTTTATTTTGATTGAGTTTGATTTACTTTTAAACTGATTAAAAGGTAATTTAGGGTTGAAAATAGCTTTATAGTGATTTCTATAATGTTTTGGAAGTGTTTTCATATTAAAACAAGTTAAAAGTTGAGTTTTGAAGATTTTAAAAGTAAAACCCTACTAGAAAATGACATGAGGTTTACCTAGCCGAACAATATTTTAGGCCTTAAGAAATTATCCAATGTCATAGTTTTCAAGAATATTAGAGATTTTTATGGTAACATTAACAATTAATTTATGAATAATTACATATTAACCTTATATGCAAAATGTTTTTTTAAATTTTATCATTAAAATTCAATGAAAATAAAATATTTATTTAGTTATTTTTTATTTTTATTTTTTATATAATTTTTTATACAAGTGCTTAGAAAAGATCGATTCATAATTTTTATTTTATTTTATTAAAAATCTTTTTTATGATTATAATAAGTTTTCATTTAAACAAAACAATGTTTATGATAAAAAAAAATGTTTTTGTAAAAACAAAACAGAAATACACTAGTAAGGAAATAAAGTTTTAATTAAGAAAATTCTTTTTTCCTCTTTAATTCAAATCATTATGTTTTTAAAATTATTTTGTAATTGTCACTAGTTTTAATTCAAAATAAATATTTTCTTAATAAAAAAGACATGTTTCAAAAAAAAAAAAACAATATATGGTTGAGAACAAACAAATTTGACTAGAAAAATGCATTTTTCTTCTAGAATCTAATCATTGTGTTTCTCACACATATCTATTTTAATTGTTATATAATTAAATAAAATAGATTTCAAAAAATATTCAATAACACCGGAGAATATTATAAATAGTTGTATGGAAGCCCAGATGCTTTATAATAACTATTTGAAAAATTCACTTCTTAAAAAACGAACTTTTGAAAAGGAAATAGTTCATGTAAACATAATAACATATGATCTTAATGTTATAATGTCGTCATCAAGCTAGTAATTTAACTGGTAATATTTTCAAGTGGTAAAGATTTAACCATTAAAGAAATATTTTTTATTCGAATCGCATCTTGAGGATGTTGATAAGTTTTTTTTCATGATTTAGTTCTTGAAAATAAAAGTTTGAGTTTACAAGCTTTTTTTGTTATTTAATTCTTGAAAATAAAAATTTGTTTGAAAGTGTGGTTGGAGTTGGTTTCAAAAGTACTTTTCATTCAGAAATATATCAAAATAATTTTTTTTTATTTTTAAAAAATTATTTTTAATATCAGCATATCAAAATAATCTAAAAACATAAAAAAATATTAATTTAAAATAAATAAAAAATAAAAAAGATAAATTTTTTCAAAAATACTTTTAAAATATAAAAATAAACAGGTCTTCGGCAACATTTGAGTCAAGTCCTGAAGTATGTTCACTATATAGAAAAAGCAAAAAAAAATATGCATGCTATGATTAAGAATTCTTGAACTGTAACCAAAAGCAATCATCTGTTAAACCATTTTTCTTCCCTGCAAGGACCATAAGACTTGCTACAAACAAGATAATATATGAAGTTAACCAAGCTCAAAATTGTAAGAAGCCAGTAATAGTAATCATAATGCCCTTTGTTGATGTTGCTTGAAACCCAACTCTCCTGAGCTTCTCCGTTCGTGAAATCTCGAACAGCACTGACTATAAAACTGGATACCAAGCTTGCGGCTGACAATCCTAACCCTTGAAGCGTGGAGGCTACACTGGACATGCTTTTAGGCAACTCGGTGTAAAAGAATTCATTCTGTCCAATAGCATTGAAAGCCTCAGCTAATCCACTCAGGACAAAATACGGTAACAACCACATTGCTGAAATGTGCAATTCAGCATTTGGATTGTCTGGAAATCCTTCCTTGATCGCAGTTTCCCGTCGAAAACTCTCAGCGATCGCCAGTGCTGCCATGGAAATAGTTGATAATAGAATACCGATACCCATTCTTTGTTTCAAGTTGAGGCAAACGATTTTTCCCCTGACTCTCGATACTAGAGGGATAATTATACGATCATAGAGAACAACCCACGTTGTGATAACGAGAACCACAATTGAGGGGAAACTGGCAGCAGGAACTTCAAATTTTGAAGTAATGTGTCGGTTCATGGTGGATGCCTGGAGCACTAAAAAAGAGCCTTGGCTTACATTCACAGACTTGAGCATTCCGGCTGACCATATTGGGATTACCTTGATTAGTGCTTTTAGATCTTCTACTTGATCTACTGTACAAAGACTCCATGGATCTGAAGCTTTTCCATCTGGGGTCAAATCTTCTTGAGGATTTCTAATAATGCAAGCTTTATTTAAGAACCTAATACAGGGTAAAGCAAAAAGGAAGTTTTTAGGACCAACAATAAAACTCATTGAAACAGATTATGACGCGCATATTCACATGCTAATTATCTCAACTCTTAGCCTAACTTAATGAAATGCCAGAAAAAGGAGAAAGCAATTAAAAAACAAAATTTTCAACATTTTTCATTCAGAAGGTTGCTGATCCTCCTTTCTTTTACATGTATCAATAAAAGCAAATGGTGACCTCAGAGGCATAGCTGGTATTCTACGCAGGCAAAACTTGCAGTTCTATAAACTCTGGACGCAAAGTGCATAACCTAAAAAAAATATGATACCTCAGTTTTTCACTTGGCACAAGAAGCATTGATCCCGTAGTATGATAATCCACCTTATCAGTGGCTTGGGATGATAATTTGATTCTTCTATTTCTAATGGAACCCACAACAACTTGAGCCAACCCAGTGATCCAGCTTGCTTTAGGTTTTGACTTGACATAAGAAGGAGAAGCCACGAAGAATGAAAGAGATGACAAGATCATGAGCACCACAGGAACTCCAAAACCCACCATCCACCCTATGTTATCTTGAATGTATACAACGAAAGTCATGCCAAGAAACACTGAAGCTGCAACTATGCCATAGTACCAACTGAAGAAGCTCTCTCGTATTCTAGCATGTTCAAGGCTGTTGCTCGTGCCCAATTGATCAGCACCAAAGGCTAAGGAAGACGATCTTATGCCACCAGCTCCAATGGCCAAAAAGCAAAAAGCTGTATATAAAAGCAAAAGCTGCAATGTAGTTGCAGATTTGCAGTTGTAACTAAATTGGACACAAGGAGGCGGTCTTGCTTCAGGAAAAGTTGTTAGCCACAGCAGAACCATCCCCTGTACCATGAAAATTAAAGTGATTCCTTGTTCTGATTTTAATTTAGTTCTTTACAGGGCTCATGAGAGCCTTACAACCTTAATTGTAAGTCAGTAAGCTGCAGAGCATGCTCTAATTCTCATCCTTGTTAAACTCAAAATGAAGTCTCTTGTTAACAAAAATAAGACGCAAATCGCCCTGTAGGCATGAGAACAGGGGGCTGGTTCCGGTTATGTGGATGGATAGAAAAAACAAACGGACAGATGGAGAAATTGAGGATAGATGATACATCATCATAGCTAACATACAAACATGATCCTCCATTACAGTAAAACTTTGACAAATGAGGTAAAGAAAGGATACATCTGGATCGCTAGGAGATATCATATGTCGGGTAGCAAACAAATTATTACGGCTGAGCTAAATTATTTGGAGCAACGACAAAAAATTAATGATTTTTTTTTCAGCTCCTGCGTCAAGCAACTGTAATTTCGAAAAGAAGGAAAAAATAGACCTTGGAAAGAAACAGAAATATTACCAGAAGGCTAGCCATACATCCAAAACCAATCATCCGATACCGACCCACATAAGTATCAGCAAGAAAAGCTCCAAGAATTGGCGTGAAATTTGTGGCGGATGACAAAAGGAACAAAACATGTGCCCCTTTCGCAGCATCAATCATATACTCTCTTGTCAAATAAAGTATCAGGTTTGGAAACAGCCCGTAATTTGCCAGACTCTCGAATGCCTCGTTCGCTGTCAGAAAATAGAAAATTCATCACATAATTCTAGAAAAAATAATCACAAGGTTAGAC
The DNA here is from genome assembly GCA_007827005.2 of Populus simonii. Lineage (NCBI taxonomy): Eukaryota > Viridiplantae > Streptophyta > Magnoliopsida > Malpighiales > Salicaceae > Populus > Populus simonii. The sequence continues at coordinate 3,540,850 of CM017481.2, forward strand.
AACTATGCCTGTGTACTACTACTATACAGGTAGTAAGTACCTAGGATGAATGGTAAGGTTCTGATGCCACCCTTTCGGTTACTCAAGAGTGGTTCTGTGATCATCTGTTCATGTTCTGATGGGCAATCCATTTATCTTCTTCTCTTGGGAGAGAGACAGAGGGGGAGAGACTGGCGTTGAAAATGAAAGTCACTGCATCATCCTCATGCTACGGAAAAAGATAAGAGGAACTTGGAAAATGACAATGGTGGGCCAGGTACAGATAGAAAGCCCGTTTCATTTTTAACCACAACCAGAACAAAGAGATGCTCTACTGCTGAGTTTTTTTCAATTAGCACTGTTTGATTAGTTGCCCAGATACCACATGTGCCTCTCGAATAAAACAAAAATTGATTACAATTTGACTATTTCTTCTTCTTTCTTCTCTACTCAAATGCATCACTACCAAAAATTGACTATCAATGGTGGAATATTTTATCTGCGTTTAATCTTTTTTTCATCAGTATATAAATTACCAATGAATTTCTAGATAGAAACTTGTCGTTGATGAGATTCTCGTTTGAGAATTTCAAATTCGTTAGTAATACAGTTAGTAAAGTAATTTACCAACAGAAATTTTGACATTATATTCGTGCCAAAGAACATTTGCTGACCATTTTTCAGTCGGCGAATCTGTGGATACTATTTATCAACATAACTATTTATCAACAAATCCATGATGGACTAACCATCAGCAATTGACCATGTACCAAATTTTTTATTTAAATAAGCATGTATTAAAAAAATTACTAAAATAACGACACAATAAACATATAAATTATATAGATGAATTTATCAATTATATCAAAATAATTTATAATTTTTTGAGGAAAATGGGCCTGACAAAATCATCAATAGAATTTTTATGTTTATCTGCATCGTTATTTTAGTAATTTTTTTAATACATGCTTATTTAAATAAAAAATTTGACATTCAATAACTAAATTAAATTGAAAAACACATCTTGTATTATTAATTTAATTATAAAATTATTTTTTATTTTTATTTTCTATGCCTAATGAAATACTAAATTGTCCCTCATCTGACATAATAACTACACAAAAAATCATTGTAAAAATACAAAAATACTGTTTGACTTTAGTTTTATTATTTTTATTTCAATAATATTTTACTCGTTTAGCTGTATAATTGAAATGAAAAAATATATATTTGCCAATTAACGTAAAAAGATTAAAATACTCCTTACTAGTATTAAGGGTCTGTTTGGCTGTGTGTTTCAACCTACGTTTCGCCAAATTTTGAATTTTTGTTTTTTGTTAAAATTGAGTGTGGTTTGTACTTTTTGGATCGTTTTGATGTGCTGATGTTAAAAATAATTTTTAAAAAATAAAAAAACATCATTGACATGTATTTCAACACGAAAAACTATTTGAAAAGCAACCGCTACTACACTGCCAATCACCCTCTAAGTTTTTTTGAATGAAGACGTAAAACCTTGAAATGACTGATCATCCGGTAAACTAGTACCATGAATTACCCGGGTCATTTAGTTTTTCTCAATTATTAATTAATTAAAACAGCCTGGGTAATTCATGTAGCATCATCCTTGGTAGTAGTTTATTCATTGACACCGTGGATTACACAATATATTTTTTTTTAATTTAATATGAAATGATTAAATTAAAAAAAATATTAAATTAAAAAAAATACTGTGCAATCTACGGTGCCAATAAATAAACTACTACCAAGGATGATGCTACATGAATTACCCGGGCCGTTTAGTTTTTCTCAATTATTAATTAATTAATTTATATACCTCAAAAATATCACAATCTTTAAAAGAAAAAACAATTAGGTTTCGTTGTTTTCAACTCAAATACCAGGCTTGAAGTTTTTAATTACATAACAACCGACATTTCATTTTGTGATTTTTGTTCAACTTTTGATTGGAATTTCACTTCTTGTTTTTATGAATTATTTTTTTTATTATGTAGTTTATATATTTAATAATAGTTTATATTTTTAATAATGTATTTTATTTGAATTTTTTGTTTCATAATATAAAACATAATTTATAATAATATTGAAAAAAATTGTCAGATCAAATGCAGCGATCCCTCTTCCTCGTCGTCGTCGCGACCTTCTCTCTTTGTGCTTGTTTTCTCTTTCGTCCGATAAATAAAGAACATTATAGATTGAATGCATGAAAATGGAGAGAATTATAGGAGAGAAGTACAAATTGGGTCGCAAAATTGGAAGCGGATCCTTTGGCGAAATCTTTCTCGGTACTTCCTTTTCTTTATCTCTCTCACATGGTTCACTCCTCCACGATTGATTTTCTTAATTCCTCTTTTTTTACTTTCTAACAGCTACTCACATTCAATCTGGTGAAATCGTTGCTGTCAAAATTGTAAGTCTTTTGTTCTTTTCTTTTAATTTTGATTTTTCATATTTTTTTATTAAGCTTAAATTTTTATTAATTTGTAGGAAAATAGGAGTGCAAAGCATCCGCAGTTACTTTACGAAGCCAAACTTTATAAGATTCTTCGTGGTGGAAGTAAGTTTTTTTTTCCCCGCAGAAATTAGTGATTTTCTTTTCTTTTCTTTTCCTTTTTGGATGTGAAAACTTGTTATTTTAAATTTAATTCACTTTATTTTTTAGGGATTTTTTTTTTAATTTTTGGAAATTGTGTTAATCAGGTGGTGTTGCGAATATAAAATGGTGTGGAGTAGACGGAGGAGATAATGTATTAGTAATTGATTTGCTAGGTCCGAGTCTCGAGGACTTGTTTGTGTACTGTGGGAGGAAGTTTTCCCTTAAAACGGTGCTAATGTTGGCTGATCAGATGGTAATAACTGGCGATGCTATTCGGTTTTATTGTCTTCGAATGTGGTTCTTTGGTTTGGATGATGAGTTTTGATTGTTGGTTATTTGATTTTTTTGAATGGAGATTGCGAGGATTGAGTACATGCATACGAAGGGATTCTTGCATAGGGACATTAAACCAGATAATTTTCTCATGGGTCCTGGAAGGAAAGCTAATCAGGTAATTGTTTCGTGTTTTTGTGCAATAGTGTTTTAATTATATGTGAATGAGATATTGGAGTTTTTTTTTCTTTTCTAATAAATGTCCCCTCATTTTGTTTCATGCACCAGGTCTATGTCATTGATTTTGGGCTTGCAAAAAGATATAGGGATACAACAACACACCAACATATTCCTTACAGGTAGCTATTTTCATAACCAAGGTCTTGTTTGGCTTCTAGTGGGTTTTGTATATCTCTTCGCTAAGTTTCCATGCTGTCTAAATTGTTTGGTTGTCTAAATAGATGAGAATGAAATTGGTTAAGCAGTTTTCATGTGAGAAAGTGGGTCAAGTCATTCATGATACTTGAAACTTTGTAGTTTAGATACGAACATGGCTTTTGCTCACAGGCTTAACAGTTACCAGTCTGGTATATGCTAGATAACATTCAAAAGTGGAAGTCGGAACCTTGATTTTTTCATTCATAAAGTTTATATTAGCTATTCATCTAAATTAGTTTGTCAAAGGCTTGGGTTTGCTAAATTGAGTTTGGCCTTTTATCTTCAGTTTTTTATTTTGAGATGATATTATTGGCTTGTTGTTATCCCTGAAAAGTCTTTTATTTTGTTTAGCATCAAGATATGACTTAATAACATGTATGAAGAACACTATGATATGTTCACAGCTAGAAAACCTCTGAGGTTTCTGGGCTAAAACCTTTTGTGATATAACATTTTTTATTGCCTTTGTTGATGATGTGTATGCTACTTTTCTCAGTTCCTTTGTTTTTGCATATAATGTAAACAACCCATCCCCTTAATCTTTATTTGTCTTCCATGATTAACTAAAGCTTCATTCTTCTTTCCCTTTCCCGCTTTGAAAAGAGAGAACAAAAACTTAACAGGAACTGCCTGGTATGCAAGTTGCAATACTCATCTAGGAATTGGTAAGTTAGAGAGGTTTTGTTGCCGTGTTTGATATATCAAATAAACCATTTGGTCTACACTCACATTTTATTTGCTACTCAGAGCAAAGCTGTCGAGATGATCTGGAGTCCATTGGCTATGTTCTTTTATACTTTTTGAGAGGAAGGTATGCTGCCACAGTGTATGTAGAGAAAATATTTTTATTAGTGAGGGGGTTGTAAATTTGGTCATTTTTTCCTTTAATACCTTGATCATTTTGATGGCTGTTTGATGTTTTAACTAGATGATATGATTAGTTGGTCATTGACTATCTGATAACTGGTTTCTGAATTTAGCCTTCCATGGCAGGGTCTGAAAGCTGCAACGAAGAAGCAAAAGTACAATAAAATATGCGAGAAGAAGTTATCAACTCCAATTGAGGTATGCGGCCAAATGCATTAATCGTCTTGGAAGTTAAATCCTGATTTTAGAGGGGGGAAGATAACAAGGCTGGCTCTTCAAAAGGTGACCCTTTCCTCAAACTTCGGTCATCAAATCATGCTTCTTATCATATATCACATTTGTAAACATTCATCTGAAATTCAAAAAAATATAGTGACCTGAAAATCATGCAATTACTAGAACAAAAGGTGTACAAGAATATTAAATAACTGTGGCTTACATGTTATCCTGTTGGGATCATATAAGCAAAAAATGTGCCTGTTTCAGGTTACATAAAGTATGTTTTTCATTTTGCTTTCTGGTCTAATATTTATGGGTTTAACACAGGAAATTGTTGATAAAGTTAAGGTTACAGTGGATCTATCGGTTCTAAGGAAAATAAAGTATAACTAAATGCCTCAATATCTCATTTGTTATGTAAAGAAGAAAAAGGCTTTGAGAGCTGTTGTTCTCAAACTTGAATTCTGTATGTAGTTTTGGTTCCTTGTATTAGTTTGAATCTCTACCTTCTATTTTATAGTCTGTTGACATCACATTTGTTTTGTAAAGGTACTGTGCAAGTCGCATCCTGTGGAGTTTGCTTCTTACTTACATTATTGCCACTCTTTAACATTTGACCAAAGACCTGATTATGGATTTCTGAAGCGCCTCTTTCATGTCTTGTTTACTCGAGAAGGTAATTGATTAATTAAATTGTGAGGAATTCTTTTTAATGTTGGTTCAGAGTGGGGATGATAGGGAAGTTATGTTTGTTAGTCATTGAGGACTGTGAAGCCTGGAAACCGATAATGAACAATATTTGGTCCATTACTTTTAGCAGTCCATTTTGTTGTAAAGTCACATCCATGTGGGCTTTCAGAGTTGGTAGTTATGTAATATGTTTTGATCTACATATTTTCCAATTTCTTGCAGGATTTGAGTTTGATTATGTCTTTGACTGGACCATCCTGAAGTACAAGCAGACACAGAGAACAAAGCCACCAGCTAAATCACCCGTTAGTTATTCCAACCTTCTTTTTTTAAAATATTTCCAATGATGAAATGCAAAGATCTTTATTCATGAGATTGCAATATTTTTCTATTTCATTTATTTGAATATTGGGTCCATAAATTGTCTTCAAATCATTCTGTAAACTAATTCACTTTGCTTCTGGAGTGGCTTATTAAATCTTTTTTTGATTTTATACTTTCATGTGAGATCTTTCAGGACTTGCAGCCGAATTCTAGAGTGACAGGCAATTGAGCAATGGCTATGGATCTTGATAAGGGTAAAGGTAAAAGCCCAAGGATTCCCAGTCTGTCCATGTTTAAATTTCCATCTTGTTTGTCTGGATCTTGTACATTTGGCAGGAGTTTGCTTTTCACATCATTTTAACTATTTATGATTGAGTTGTCACCTCAATTTTGATGGAAAATATTTCTATCCTGTTGCTTCCTTGAAATTTTTGGTAAGAGAGGGGTTTGGCTTGTTGCAGAGGGTGTGGGAGGATGTCAAGGGATGTTAAACACCTTAATAAACTGAAACCAGTCCATTGTAACAGAGCACCTTGATTATCAATTCACTTGCATGGGAACTGGTTGTTGTAGTAAGCTCAAGCATAGAAATACAAAAGTAGAAATGAGGGTTTGAAATCTCAAGGTGAACTTGTTCTTGATAGGTTGTTTGTACTTTGTAGGTATTTTTTAAAAATCATTTCAGGCTCATTTCTGGAAACACTAACATGCGATACTAGATGTCAAATGTTTATCTGTTGTACTGCAATGGCTTAGTAGAAGTTCAACAATGATGCAATGACCTCAATTAGATTTTGGGGAAATCAATAGTTAACCATTTTAATACAGTAATACCCAAGTAGAACCTTTTCTACTCCTTTCTTTTCTTGGTCATACTGAACTTTTGTTCAAGCCTCAAACCATAGTGAATCTAGGAAACTGTTTTTATGTTTCGTATTCCTTTTGCCTTGACCCATGGTGAATCTAGAAAGCTGTTTTTAAGTTTTGTGTTCCTTTTTTTTGTTGTTTCTTTCTATTCAGCATTAGTTTATTGGAGTCTCAACTGAAGACGCACTTGAATGAACTAGGGAAAGTTCTCTAGTGGACAGGAGATCATGGAGAAGGGTGATGCAAAACTTCTTTGTTTAGGATTTGAAAGATTTTGCTCTGTTGAATTCTAGAAGTTCATCTAGTTTTATGTGGTATTTGCACGACATATTAATTTTTATGTTCAATTTTTTAACTTTCAGGGGTCAATGGTGCTTCTTATTCTGCTGAGGTTACTGATCACAGAGGATCAAATAAAGTTGCTTGTCCAGATGCTCATATGCAGTTTGGCTCGTCACTTTCTCGGAATTTAACTGCTGATAATCCAATTGACAAACATGTGAGTCGTCTTTTCTTGTGATCTTTAGTATTATGTCTTCTCTATGTTCTCTGCATATGCCTGTATATTGCTAGAATGCATAGACAGTGTTGTATTTCAATGCAACTTATTCTAGGTGTTTGACGACAGTTTCTTTCTTACTAATTGTTACTTTCACCAGAATCAGTGTGCTATAAATTTTGTGGATCACAGCTATTTGAGATTTTATTGCTGCAGAATATGAACAATGTCTCCCGTCAACTTCTTTTGCTCCACCCAGTGCATCCAGAAGGGATTTTATGAAACTAGATGGCTCAACTGATGCTGTGAACATTGGTCGTGGGGTTGGGAACAGAGCTGGTGCTTCAAGTAGGTTGATGAGAATTTCTTAAGCCAAGCAATTGGTATGGCAACTGCACTTTCAGAAATTATTCTGTATGTTACATGTCATGCTTGCGTTCTTACTGTTTTTATTCACAAATGTTTTCATGGACATGATTGCTATGAAACCTGGTACTATTTTTTTGATCAATTACTGAGCTTTCATGTATATTTGCAGCTGTAATTTGGGAGACAGAATCCAGGGATAGTCTTGTCACTGACATGAAGTTTCGAGGGCTCAATCTCTATGCTCAAGGATATGTCAAATTGTTTTATGTATTCACAAGGTGACTACAAGGAGACACATTGGATGGTGCTGGGCCCATCAAAGCATGTTTTTTTACCGTTGTTCAAGATGGAAAAATGGTTAAGCCTTTTTGACATTTATTGTTCAATTGAGGATATGTATATTGTTTCTTTTGCTCCTCTATCCCTGGATGATGTATGGATGTTTTGACATGTATTTATCTAATTCAAAACAAATTTCTTTCAGTTATTAGTGCTTTATTTTTCAATCCAAACCTTGGATTTTTACCTGGATTAATTTGAATTATGGTACTCGCATCCTTCATAATGTGAAAGAAGTAAAAAAAATCTAGTGTTTCAGGTACCTTGTCATCTTGCCTGCTCTTGTGGAGCTTTCCCACCATTATCTTTTCATCTTGCAATGCTTTATATTTCCATTTTCAGATTGATATAGTTAAAGTATTGTATGAAATTCGTTTACTGAGTGGAAAAAGCTGTTGGAAGTATGGATGCAAATGAAGATGGTTTCTTATATATCCATCTTTGAGTTGGTGTGTGGATTCTGGAAAGCTTTGAATCCTACAGATTGAGGTAATCAACATCTTTCACTCTTAATTTTGATCCAAGCTAGATTTAAAACTCTTCTTGCCATTCTAAATTGCCAGGGAAAGAAAGTACATCCTCGTTCACTCTGTCTGCTTCAGATGATTGATATGTTCCAAAATATTATTGTTGTCAAAGAATAATCAGTTGTGTGTCTAGGTCTAGTGAAAAGTAGATATTTCAAATTGTCATTGAAAGCTGTGACAAGGATACCACACAAAGAACATGATGGATACTTAAGAAATTCCATAGGGACATGGAAGAGAAGCGTTACTCATAATGCATATCTGAAAAATTATTAACAAGGTCTTTGTGGGTTCATACGATGTCTCACATTTAAATTTACTTTCAATCTGTGGTGTATGCTTAATTATTTGTTCATGTGTTTGCTTCTATAGGAATATGAAATTCATTGACACTGACACAGGTTTGAAGGATTATGTTATGCAGAATGCTTGATATCTTTAGAGAGCTAAGCTACTTCTACTACCAGCAGAGGAGGCAGCTGATAGACTAACAGCCGCAGGTAATTTACTTTTAAATAAAGCTCTGGATTGAATAGAAACCAGAGGAATTGACATTTTCTTTTCCAATGGTTTTTCAATCAGAAAAGACCGATTTTTTCTAGATTATGGGGTATTAATAATTTAGTTTTCCTTTGATATGCTCCACCAATCACCATTATGGGTGCAAAATTCTCAATTTTATCTTTAGAAGTCGTGCTCCATTATAATGTTGCAATAATTCTAAGCGGCCCCTGGATCATTTCAGTGCTACAGGCTCCCATGGGGCACACTACAAGGCTACTGTTTTCTCCTCCTTGATCATGGTGCAAGGCGAGATGTTCTACCTTCTAGACTGTTATGAGTTGAAAGGGTAACACTCGACCTCTGTTCATTTATTCGGTAAAGTTTTCATTTGTGTAGTTAAATATTCCGACAGAAACATAGATGATATGAGATTCACTCACGCTTAAGCCATGTATAGTTCTTGGTATAATTACTATGATTAAGTTTTCGTTCGCACCAATGCCAATGAATTCACTGCGACTGAACCAGTCACCTGCATTGTCTTCAACATGCTATACTACCTCATGATCCCCCATCATGGTTGCCCTCATCATCATGGATATTATCATTGCTGCCACAGCCGTTGTTTCTGGTCTGCCACCGACAAATATTCACCACCACAGCCATTTCTTCCATTGCATTTGTAGTACGAGTATCATGAACAAAAAAATTATTTTTCATAACCAAAGGGTATTCTTTTTACACCATTTCTCTGAATCTGACATTCAATGTGGTCAATTTGTTTTATGCCAAAAAAAAATTGTTTTGTTCTTGGACCTGTTTAGAAAAAAAATAATTTTTTAATATTTTTAGATTGTTTTGATGAGTGTATGAAAAATAGATTTTAAAAAATAAAAAAAATATTATTTTGATATATATTTGAGCCAAAAACATATTAAAAAACAACTAGTATCATACTCTTGAAGAACTTCTTGTAGTAGATATCATTGTCCATGTTTGTACATTTTTTTCCCCTAAATGCATTTAGTATGGAATAAAATGATACAATTTTGAGTGAAATTTGACCTTTTTTGTTGAGGTAAAAGGGGATCCAATTGAAGAATGTATAATACTTCGAAGACCCAACTGACACATGTCTTAGTTTAGTCACTGCATCAAGGTAGAATTTGGGGCTCGCCCTTTTATTTAATTTTTTATTTTTCTTGAAAAGATATATAATGTGGTTGAAGGTATCAACATTATTTTGATGGATGATGTTGTAAAATAAGCTTGTCGAAACTGTGTCCGTGCGAGTCTACAAATAATATAGATTGTTGTTATCATAGCCTGCCCACACTGTAGCCTTTGTGGATGGCTAAAACGAGTATCAATCTGGAAGTTGATGAATTAATTAAGTAGCTATGTGGGTTAATCACTAAATTTACATGGTAATGGGGTGTGGGACCTTGAAGTGCTAGACAGACATGATGAGACTTAAAGCAAATGATGAAAAAAAGCAAATGCAGAGATACCCGCGCTTTGGTAGGTCTTCCTTGTAGCTACAAAGTACAGGGATGGTGTTTTAAATTCTTTTTTTTTTTCCAGGAATTTGTTAAATAATATTTTTAATTTTATTCTTAACAGCGGGACATAAAAAAATCTAAAAATTTAAAGTGTTTTTTTTGTTTTGGAATATATTAAAATAATATATCTATTTTAATTTTTTAAAATTTATTTTAATATTAACACATTCAAATAATTGAAACACACTTAAAAATTTAATTTTAAATTTTTAAAAAAGATATTTTGTCCTAGAAGACTTCCCTTTTAGGACCAATTTTCAATTGAAATGGCCGTACCGGATTATCAAAGGTTTTAGGCAAGCTGATTATCATTTACAGTTAGGTTGTCAATTCTGTTTGTTTTATTTTTTCAATTGAAATGAAATTGAAGTGTTTAACGTAATGTTTTGAGGTTGTACTATATATATATATATATATATATATATATATATATATATAATTTAAATTCAAGATAAATTAATTATAAATTATATAATACAAACACAATGTCAAACAAATATAATTTTAAAATTTAAAATATTTCTAAATAGTCAAGATTAAATAGATCTTTAACTTAAAGTAATTCAACTTAAACAAAATATCAAAATATTATGAAAGTAAAATGTTTTAACACAAATATTTTAAATATAAAGTTAGGTTAATCTTATCAAGGATAATGAAATCTAAAGTATCTCTTGTTTTGCTCAAATTCCTACAAAATATAAACATGAAAAAAAAATAACATAAATATAAACCATATATATTAGTGATAAATCTAATTTTAAAAAATTAATATCATTGTTAATGAAAATAATAATAATAATTTTCAATATTATTATTAATGTCATTGTTATTGAAAATAATAATGAAAAAGAGATTTTTATACTTGGATGGTTTAATTAATTAAATTGAATAAGGTTCAATTTGATTCAATAGCTTTTTAAGAGCGGAACAGAACATGTGGAATGGAATTGGAACGTTCCGGCCGAAATTTAGCCGAAAAATCCAGAACGGACAGAGATTTAAAATGAGACGAAAATTGTTCCGTTTCTTGAATTGGTATGGAATGTTTCGGCCATTCCGAACGAAACGGAACGGAATTGACAACCTTGATTTGCAGTTTCCAAGCCGGTCGGCCCCTTAATCGTATTTCCTAGATTTTCAATGACCGGTCGGGTGGTGTTCATTTAAACTTTTTTTTCCGGTTCACTGTAATCTATATTTGGATAATCTAAATTGGCTTCGTGGTACAATGGATTTACTAGGTTGTCATTTTTCTTCCTTGTCAAAATTTGATGAGGTCCATGTAAGTATTTATTTATTATTATTATTATTATTATTACTATTATTATTATTGTGGGTGTTCGAATCTGCTTGCATGTACCTCGACTAATCTATAAATTTTAAAATTAATGATCATATAAACTTTCAGTGATTCTAAAAGGATTCAATCTTGTAACTATTAGAAAATAAACCTAGTACATGAGTAGTTACTTTTAGAATTTTATATAAATATTTTTAATGCTACAGGCTATCGTATTCTCTTTGGCAAAGATTTTAATTTGGCCCTTATGTTTAAATGTTAGTTTAATGATGATTTGATGTGTTATTGATTCAAAAGTGTTTTTTTTTTTTTAATTTAGGTTACCTTTCCGTACTTAATTAAGTTCCTATTCGGAGCAATGTTTACACTGAAGTTTTCTTAAATTTTAAATTTTTTATATTATATTAATGTGAAAAATATTTTTTTTAAAATAATTTTTTAATATATTTTTAAATAAAAAATATTTTTAAAATCAATCTCATTCCAACCAATAGTATTTAAAAGAAAGCTACAGTTAGGAAATGCAGAATAATTTTGACGCATCACAAAACCTGAAAATGAAGGATGTTCTTTTTCCTCTTCTTTTCCTTGTTTCGAAAAGACAGTAGTGCCAAAATTTTTGTTCTTTTGGAGTCAAAAAGGGCTCAGTCAGTACAGGTCAAGGAAAAAGCAGGGAAAATAAATGCGAGGGGTTAAAAATGTGGAAGCTTGAAAATGTGGCCTACAGTACACACATAACCTTTTTCTGTAATTCAAACACTTCTCCTTTTTCTCCTTCCTATTTCTGTAATTCAAACAAAGGATGAATTCCCCCCTATACTCCAATTTCTATGCAATTATATATACTTTCACGATGCGTTCAATTTGTTGTCTTGATAGCAACCAGAAAAGGGTTTTCTTTTTATCTCATCTCTTAACTGTGTATGCTTTTTACATGATGGTGAATAGAATTTAGATGGAAATAGAGCAGTTGTTCTATTCACGAATGATGCTTGCGTTCTCTTGACAAGATCCCATTTCTTTCCTTACAGTGATAGTGGAGACAAAGGAGAATCCTAGCAATCATGAATCCAGCCGCTCAAGAAAAAAAAAAGAGGGTCTTTAGCTCTTTATGTATCAAGCACAAAAGAGTGGAGATCAAAAGCAAGTACTGCTTAAGTTGAGGACAAAGATGAACTATCTTTATTGAGGGCCCCTTTTCTTGTTGCAAAAGAATGTGTGCCTCGATCCTTTTTTAAGGCTCATGTTTAAATATCCCACTATTCTTCCTCTCTTCATTACCCTGGTTCTTGCTTTTATCTTCTTTACCATGAGAAGTTGCACCGAAGCCCAGATACTTGAGTCTCAGCAAAGTGATATAGCAAAGTTTAGAAGTAAGCATTTTTCATGACTTTAGAGTATGCTTTTTGCTGTGTAAAATGAAGCACTAACTTCATGGTTTTTTTTTGTGATTCAGTGAGCTCATGCAGCACTAAGAGCTTGTTACAAAAGCTGGAAAACATTGATGAAAATGGCCCTGCTTCTTGGCTACCAGTATCATGTGCTGCACCTGAAACTCCTACCGAGTCTATGGAGTTTCTTGCAAGATCATGGAGCGTTTCAGCTATGGAGCTCTCTAAAGCTCTTTCCAGTACTCATGTGGCCATCGATAATGTTGAGAAGGCTTCATGTTTTTGTTCCGTTGAAGCTGAAGCTCAAGATGCAAGCTCCACGACTTCAAAGGAATCAGTAAGATCCTTAGCTTTAATTCAAGCTTTTAAAAAAGCTGTTTATGTCTTCATGATTCAGTCACACATTTCCCAAGAACAAAGGGACATGTTCGAGTTAACTAGGATGTTCTGTGAGTAACTGCCTACTGGTTTCTTCAAAGAATTACATGAAACTGATATATTATTCAATATGAAATAGTGTCTCAATGCCTGTCATGTTTTTCTTTTACATGTTTCCTCAAACCTAAATGTTATAGCTGCTTCAGCAGTTCCCAAGTGGTGGTAGCACTGGCAGCCCTCCGATCTCGCCAAGAGACAGTGAAGAAATGAAGGTAGCGCTTATTGTCTCTCCTCAAGTGTTACTTTGGAATGCTACCGAACAATTGAAAATGACTTTACTTACTTGACCCATAGGATAGCAATCAGTGAATTTGGAATCCTTTCCCAGCTCAACACCAAATTGTTTCTATACACTTCTAACAGCAATAAATGCACTGATGCAGGAATTATTTTTACTTCATCAAGCACTCACTCCAGAATTTCTTTCAAGTCAGCAGTTGCTAAAAAATGGGGTACTTTATTATTAATATTCAGCAAAATATATCAACTCGCAAGCCTTTTTTTATGTATGCTTGTTATTGCTTTACTCTCTGCAGCTATACAAGAGCATATTAAAAGGGAGAACGATGGGAAGATGGCTGAAGGATCAGAAAGAGAGGAAGAAGCAGGAGATCAGAACCCAAAATGCTCATGTGCATGCAGCTGTATCTGTGGCAGGGGTTGCTGCTGCTGTTGCTGCACTAGCTGCTTCAAATGCAATGTCAGCGGAAATGGCAGCAACCCAGCAGAAGACACCTTCCAAACTGTCTTCTGCAGTGGCATCAGCAGCAGCTTTAGTAGCATCTCACTGCATTGAGATTGCAGAGGACATGGGAGCTGATCATGACCAAATCTTAACTGTTGTCAACTCTGCAATAAATGCAAGGACTAATGGAGATATCATGACCCTAACAGCTGGAGCAGCTACAGGTGACAGAATATTACTTCAATTGCCTCTAAATTATATCAAGCCTTTATGGTTCAAAATTCTATCATCTTTACTTTTAAGACCCGACAAATTCACAAGTGCATCTAAAGATGATACACAATGACATTAGGTATAAAACCTAGAGGCTAAAATGCAATTAGGCCTCAAGTGGGCACCATTCAAGTATTGAAATGGGACATGGCAGGAAGAAACTAACTCAAGGAATCGAATACTTTCCTGTTGATGTTACAATTCCTAAATGATATGAAGTGATGTCTACTTAATGAAAACATTTACAAATGCAGCCTTAAGAGGAGCAGCCACCCTAAGGGCAAGGATGCAAAAGGGGCCTGGAACTACAGCCTTTGCTCTGGGGGAGGAAAAGGGCGAAGAAGACAAAGAAGCAAACATCACAGCTGCACTGAACTTTGTGACTAAAGGAGGAGAGCTTCTCAAGCGTACAAGGAAAGGTAGAAGTTTTCAAAAGTTGATACTCTAAAGGTTCATGCTTTAGTGGTACAGTTACATTAACATGCCCCATAAGCAAGCTGGAACCCGCACTAACCATCACACAAATATTGATGGCAGGAGCTCTCCATTGGAAACGAGTTTCGTTTAACATCAACTCAAATTGGCAGGTAAAAAGGCAGGGGACATGCAATGCATCATGCAGCTATATTAACCATTCCAAGCAGCGAATTGAATCAATTTTCCACTCTCTTTAGGACATAAAAGCTAATTTTCTTGGTGTTTTGTTAATCTTCTCTATAACGTTTTCTTGCATTTTTCTTAACTAAAAAATTGAATTGAAACAGGTGATAGTTAAAATGAAAAGTAAGCACATAGGAGGAACATTCACAAAAAAGAAAAAGTGTAAGCAGAGTCTCAAACCCAGAACAAACCCCATTACCTCTCTTCATCCATCAACTGATTATAGCTATGCTGTAATTGCAGGTGTAGTCTCTGGAGTCTACACTGACATCCTAGCATGGCCTGGAAGGGATAAGGCAGACTGGAGTGGGCGTAGAGCTTACTTTGCGATAAAAACGGTTGAAAGAGTTATAGAGTTTGAATGCAGCAAGGCTGACAAACAGATGTGGACGGAGGGGATTCAGCATATGCTGAATTGCCGTACCAGCCTAACATAAAATCCACAACAATTTCGGATTGCTGCAAAACTAGATTTTGACTTTGCAAAGCAATTAACATGGAAATTGTATCTCAGGCTTAGTTGACATGTATTGGGCGAGGGCAACAAGAATTGCACTAATAACAACCGTTACAATCATATATGTACATGGTAAATTGAGGGGTTTCTGGTGAGAAAAGGAGGCTGTCAAAAGTGTCAAGAATCTTCCTATGAATTTAATAAAGATATGTTGCAGTTGTCATGGTCACTCCAGTTCCTTCAAAAAGTCTACATTATCAACAAAGACCTGCAAGACGAGGAAAGCTCAACAGATCATTTCATGTGCATTAACACATCTTACTAAAGAGAATAAACTACCCTCGAAATCATTTATACGGAAACCAAAAATTGGATATTTTAAGCTGATCTCTTCATCTAGCATTAGTGGGCGATAAGGAAATTAGTTTGCATATGTCCTGTTCTAATCAATATTGTCTCGGACAATCAACTGATTTAGAAATGATTATCCACTAGAAAAAAATTCTCGACGAAGGCATGACAAAATCTTCGCTGACTTTGTTAGTGCAATCGCTGACTCTCGTAGCCAGGGTGAACTCAAAATTCATATCTAAATTCCTCACAGAGCACAAGCACATAAAAATTTTTGGACTAACTTTCTAGGTTTCGATAGCCCAGGATTTTCCTGGAAAAAAAAAGCATTTTCCTTCTACATTTACCTATTATGTAATCACAAATCCCAATCTTCAAGAAACTACGAATTTGGCCAAAGCAACAAATCACGAGGAAAGTTAAAACTAGATGACCTTTTAAGTAGAGGAAACTATAGTGAGAAATACTTATCGATACAGTTAGAGAACCATGATAGCAAAAGATAAACAGAAAATATAAAAAACATACCGATTTCCAACCATCAGGATCCAAGCAAGCAGTAATCTTGGTGTTGATAACTGGTATAGGCCCAGGTTCACGGATAATTTTCCCTCCACACTGCTTGACAGCCTCTGCACTCTTATAGACATCATCTGTGCCTATGGCAATCTGGTAGAGATATAAACATTCAATTTTCACATATAACAACATAGAATAAAAACCAGATGAGAAGACTAAAAGATATAACATGATACGCGACCATGGCAAGCAAGAATAATTTAAATGGTGTGAAACTAGATTACTGTAGTATATGCTTCTGGAGAAGGTAAGAATTCACCTGCGTATAACCATTTCCCTTGTTGTATTCTGTAATCCCATAGTTATATGTCAGCTCTAGCACTGCATTTTTATCTTCAGGACCATAACCCATCAGGGCTACCATATACTGTGAAGGTAGAAATAACAACCAACCAATTAGACTGGCATATCATGCCTTACAATGTACTGGAGGAAAATGGGAAATGCTTCTGTAGAGAAAAACTTGTAACATCAAGGACAACAAATCAATAACAGAACAGGTTTAATAGAAACCATGAATTTGGTGCAGCAGTGTCAAGTTTCTTAGCAATTTAGATCAAAACTGACCCATATATTCAATTGGTTATGCAGATGGCCAGAAAAAAAAAACTAATGCCATTTGATGCGAGGCAGAACGGGTAATCATTTTACCTTGTACTCAGGGTTATCCCTTCTGCGTAGAAGCTCCATGCCAAAAGACTTCAAATTCAAGAAAGAAAAGCATCAGTATGATAAAAAAGAAAAGGAGAACATCAGAACTCCAGGCAGTTTCCAGTGATGACAGCTGAAGAAGCAAGTGCCACTGCTTTAATTTCATTAAACACAGAAGCTTCTGCCAGCATGGATTACTGATTACCTTCTTATAGAAATTTATGGAGCGGTCAAGATCACCCACTCGAAGCATCACTTGGCATAGGGGCTCAGGCGTAAGGCCTCTCTCCAAGAGCTCAAACTTATAACCGTTTGGGTCTTCAACAAAAGCAATCTTTGTACTTCCACCTTTAACAGGAACTGGTTCTCTAGTAACCTTGCCCCCCTTTGCCTTGACAAGATCAACTGTCCTCGAAACCTGCATTGATGAAAATTGAGTACAAACCCTGCATAAGTTTATGAATTTGACCTTATGAAATTCACGTTACAACTCGCTAGTCACCTCGCAATTCTCTGGATTGCAAGCACATGAAATTCAAACCCTCTCTCTTTTCTTTTTTTTATTTGTGGTAAGGCATTGTGAGAGATAGTTAAATTTTTCAGCGAGTAAAATATCCAAGCAAGCAAGCATTTCAAGAATACATTCAACAGTCAAATTCCACAGGGCAAGCAAACACTTTTTAAGAAAGAGTAACTTACGTCTTCTACTGCAATTCCAAAATGTCCAAACCCATCTCCAATGTCATACTTGTCAACTCCATAATCTGCGAGCATTAGAAAAATTGAAAAGACCAAAAACTCATTTGAAACACCAAAGGTCGATACAAAAATCTGCATAAAACGATACTACACAGATCCAATTAATGATAAAAATCGAAAAAAAGGGTAATTACTCACTATAAGTAAGTTCAACAGTAAAGTTAGTGTCTTCAGGTCCATATCCAAGAAAAGCATTGCTATATCTATCTTCAGGTATATCACGTTTCCTTAACAGCTTCATGCCCAGACATTCAGTATAAAATCTGCACATCCCCATTTAGCAACAATCAAATTATCTACAATTATAGCAAACCTCACATTGCTACGCTAAGAAAGAACAATCTTTGCATCAAATAAAGGAACTAAAGAGACATACTTTATAGTCTTGTCCAAGTCCCCAACACTATAAACGACATGAAGCATTCTTCTTTTGTCATTCTTGACCCACTCTAGCACATTTTGGTCAGCAACTTCACTACTTCTTGCTGGAGCTAAGGTTCCACTTAAGAACTGTGATTGTGGGATAACTATAAAGAATCCCAATATACTTAATATCAGTTTAATCATTAGCAAATATAACATTTAGTAGTAAAGGATAAAGAGAAGTGAAAGGTTCTAGCTTACCAGCTCCAAGTTGAAAAAGAGCCAGTCTTCTTGAAGGATTGTAATTGCAAGTGACTGTTCTGTTACTATTACTCTTTTTAATATTGCCAATCAATGGGGAAGAATTTTAAGGAATGTGGGATAAGATAAGATTTATTCTGTGTCGAGACAATGAGACAAGTAGAAGAAGAAGAAAAAGATAATGACGGTGCTGTTACTGTTCTTAACATTTTGTAGATCCCTTCTCTTTCTCTCTCTTTTTTTCTCTGGTTATAGTTTCGTCTGTCTTCGTATCTGTGCTTGGTTAAAACTGTTTCTGACTTTTAATTGTTGCCCATGTTATCCACTCCACTTGCAGGTTTTGCTATTGGCTTTAAAGACATCCTCAACGAACGAGGTAAATGCGGGTGTGTTTGGCTACATTAAATTTTGATTTTTTTTAAATATTTTTAAATTATTTTAATATAATTTTTAAAAATATAATTTTTTTATTTTAATTTATTTTTAAATAAAAAATACTTTGAATCTTCACTACTATCACAATTCCAAACACGCTCAAAATACAAAAATAAAATAAAACAAAATATTTTTTATTTCTAACTTTAAAATATAGCTAAATAAAAGCTAAAATATTATTTTTTAAAAAGAAAAGTCATTCTTATATATATATATTATATATAATATATATATATATAATATATATAGATATAAAAAATTCATCTCCGCAACTTTTCTCAATATTTTTCTCAAAAAAGCCAAAATATTAATATAAATATTAAATATTAATAGGTAGGTGACTTTTTCCATTAAAATCATATTTACACTATTTAAAAATTATATTAATAATTAGTTTTTTTAAATGGCTTATACTATTAAAGATGCTCTATAGCTTTTGTTTAAGGCCCACATTGTAAGTTTACTACTTGAACTAAATGGATACTTGTATGTTTACGAGTAATGGACCTAATCAAATTTCGGGTAGATAATGAAGGATAACTTGCCTTGATCACTAAATCTTCACCCATTCTTATGTTAAAGCTTTTCAAAACTTTCTGCTATAAATATATAGTATGATACATAGGAAAAAAAAACTCAGCAAACACAAACAAAATATTATTTTATCAAATAGAGTTATTATACAAAATTTTAATTCAAAATTTTATTACCAAATATTTCTCTTCTAGTAATTTTTCTATTTAATAGGTTTAAACTTCTTAAATAAACCTAAAAATTAATATCAACAATCTAAGAAACATGAAACTAAAGGAAAACCAATACAAGTCCTGAGCAAACTAGGAAATGCATTGGCACTAAATAGTTAACTCATTCACATAAAGCAAACCAAGAATCATTTTTCAAAACACTCGTAATCTTTGTAAAACCATTACTAATCTTCAATGACTTGTTGCACAATGTACTATTTCCTAGATCATTATGATTCTTTATACTCTCTCTCTTTCTTTCTTTTTTTCTTCTATAAACTAGGATAAAAACAATAGTTTTTATCTTTACTCTTAACAATTTCCTCACTCTTTTAGGTGTCAACACTTTCCTCCCTTATGCCAAGGGTATATATATGTTATGTTATTTGCCATATATGACATTCTTGTCATATTATCATGGCTTTCCTAATAGTAGATGATGACACACATCTATAGATTGTTAAAATATTGTTAAAATATCTCTTTTCTTTAGAAAACAAAACAACATATCATTTGTTCATGATTACCATGTTGTCTCAATTAAGCCAATTCAACTTATAAAGCTTAGGGTGCTTTTTATCTTGATCTTCAACTTGTGTACTTTCTTGACTGACACCACTTTCTCCTAGCAACCGTTATCAATAATCAAATTACATATCTTATCTTTGATGATACAAGTCAAATGAAAGAAATTAACGTGTAGCCAATCATCATCATAATCACCATTAGGAATAAGCAAGCTCTTTTATATGACTAACATAATGTCGCCATCACCTTGTAAAACCTCTTTATTGCAATATGAATCATCATAAGTAGGATCATTTGCCTCCTCATCAAGTTCTTCTACCAACAAATTTTTACTTGAAAGACTCTCTAGTTTATGGTACATAGAAATTTGATACCACTACTCATTACATCTGAAACACTAAAATTTAAAGTCAGGATCTAGAATTACAACCCTGGTCTATGATTTATTTAGCTATTGATTCAAGGTTGAATGAGTGATTTTTATTCGTTGATGCGTACCCCTAGTTATTCTAGTTAAATCAAAAGTCACCTATGTTGGTTACCTCAACAACCTATCTTTTCTTAGTAGTGTATTGTTTCTCTATAGTCAGAGCCTTTTGATAATTTTCTAAAACTATCTACAAAGATTGCAAACATAGCACATCACAAATCTACTCTTTTATTTTTAATAGATCATTCCTAATCACTAGTTAATAAAAATCATCAATGTATTGATTAATAGTTTTTCCACCTTGTCTCAATGTATAAAGTTGTTGATACAAAGTCTAAACATACCTAAAAAAAGAACATACTTATTTATCTTCTTTTTCATCCTTTTCTAATTACTAATATTCTATTTTGGTCGTCTTTCCTGAGATCTCTTTTATTACTCCCACTAAGCAGTTCATCCATTAATTTGATGACAATTAGCTTTGCCATTATCTGCATAGGGGATTTTTTGTACTTGAAAACACTATCCACTTTGTTTAACAAATCGATAAACTTTCTACCTATAAGGTTTCAACGAAGTCATGGAGTTTTATCTAAAATCCTAAATCTCTATAATACTTATCCAAATTAAAAAGGTTGTCTTCTTTACTCTCACCTTTAAAACATATTCTTATAGTTAGCGATTATTGAATTTTATAATCACTTTCTTTATGGGTTCTCATCTTTTCTAGTTAACGAGTCAATTCTATAAATTTTCTATTCATATATTCTATCACCGATTATTGAATGTGTTTTTTTTTTTTTTTTATGAATGAGAACCTCTTCATCCCTTAATACAAAGTACATTTTGTTTTGCGAGCTCTTCCACCAATAGTTATTCAACAACATAAAACAACTAACCAC
Source organism: Populus simonii (assembly GCA_007827005.2). Classification (NCBI taxonomy): domain Eukaryota; kingdom Viridiplantae; phylum Streptophyta; class Magnoliopsida; order Malpighiales; family Salicaceae; genus Populus; species Populus simonii. Next base: position 3,562,136 of record CM017481.2, read on the forward strand.
TAAGAGTTGTTGTGATCAAATACTAACACAAATAAATATAATATAAAAAAGATAATAAGCACAAGCAACATAAAATTTTATCGAATAGGATTACCACACAAAACTTTAATTTAAAATTTTATTATTAAATATATTTTTTAAGTTTTTTTTTGGTCTCGGTAAGGTGTTTACAACTCTTTAAATGAATTAAAAAATTGACCTAAGTAAACTAGGAAATAAAAGATGAAAAATAACAAAATTAGCTTCAACAACTTCTTGTAGGACTAATTTAGAGCCTTATGGATCTCAACTTGTTACGACCTCCCTATAAAAATAAGCTTGTAGAATCTCCTGAAAAAATTTGAGTGCAATCTAATGATTAGATCGAAAGTTATGGTCTTTTTCATCACTTTGCGTGACCCAAACATCTTCTTAGACTTAAGCCTATCTCATTAGTGCATTAACATCCATACAAGGATATCCATGTAGCTTAGTTATGATAAATCTATAACTGACTTATATGTACCACCTAGATCATATTAACAACTAGGTTGTTTCCTAGAATAAATATTTAAATTTCATAAAATTAGTTAATAGGCTTATAGTTTAATTAGAATATATGTTCTCTTTTATTTAATAGTTGGAGCCTCCTTTTATAATAAAGAAAAAAAATTAGTAACATCAAATCAAAAGGTGCATATCTGAGTAAGTATAAGATCTTATGAATAAAATATCTATCATTATTGATCTTTAAAACTCCCTCTCAAGCTAGATCTAGTGGATTAACTTATCCAAGCTTGCTAAGCAAACGATGAAACTGACCAGATGGCAGGATTTTGGTAAATACATCAGCAAGTTGATCATAGGTGCGTATATAGGATGTCTGAATAAGTTTAGCTTGAACCTGCTGACGAATGTAATGGCAATCTACTTCGAGATGTTTTGTGTGTTCATGAAACACTGGATTAGAAGCAATATGCATGGCAACTTGATTGTCACAGAATAAGATCATAGGTGTATGAGAGACAAAACTGAGATCTGCAATAGATGCTTGAGCCAAATTAATTCACATGAAGCAGATGTCATTGCGCGATATTCAGCTTCAGCACTTGAACGCACGACCACCTATTGTTTTTTGCCCTTCCAAGACATAAAATTACCTCCAACAAACATGCAATATCCAGTGGTAAAACGTCTATCTACAGCATTTCCTGCCCAATCAGAATTTATGTATCTTGTAATATCTGTATGTCCATAAGGTAACAACAAATGTAATGTCTGGTCTAGTAATTGTCAAGTAAATCAATTTTCCAACAATCTTTTGATAAGTAGTGAATGTTGGGAGAGGTTTGCTTGATAAATCCAACCGCAACTTACTGTCTAAAGGAGTAATAGCTAGCTTGGTATGCAGCATTTCAACATCCTGTAGCATGTCTAGGATATACTTCCGTTGGTTAAGAAACACACCCTTGCTGGAAGTAGCCATTTTTGTCCCCAATAAATACTTTAGCTTTCCAAGATCTTTAATAGAGAATTGTCGCTGTAGATCAACCTTTAATTTTGCAACAGAGGTTTCATTATTTCCCGTGATAATTAAGTCATCTACATATACAAGCACAATCAACTTGTCTGTAGAATTATGTTGAATAAATAGTGAAGAGTCAACATTACTTCTTGTGAAACCAAGTGTCTGTAAAGCAACACTTAATTTAGCATGCCATACTCGTGGGCTCTGTTTCAATCCATAGATGGATTTATAAAGTTTGTAGACCAGGTTAGGAGAGTGACTTTGTGGATATCCTGAGGGTAGCTTCATGAATACTTCCTCTTCAAGTTCTCCATGCAGGAATGCATTGCGTACATCTATTTGATACAATGACCAGCCTTGATTAACTGCCATAGATAACAAGACACAGACAATAGTCATTTTCACAACTAGAGCAAAGGTTTCTTTGCAGTCGATTCTAAATTTCTACGAGAACCCTTGAGCTACAAACTAGGCTTTATGCCTTTCAATTATTCCATTTAAGTTGAATTTTTTCTTGAAAATCCAGCGGCAACCAATTGCATGTTTACCTGCAAGAAGAGGCATGATGCTTCATATCTTATTATCAGTAAATGCACTTAGTTCTTCTGTCATAGCCTGCTGCCATACAGCTTGGGATTGAGCTTATTGAAATGACTTGGGTTTATGTTCTTCAGAGATGGAGGTGAGGAAGGCTCGGTGATTTGAGGATAATTTATCATATGACAGAACTTTAGAGACTGGATGCTTGATAGTATATGTTACATACTCTTGTAATCTAGGAGGAGTCTGACGTGTTATGTGAGACATTCTTCTAGGAACTTCATCACCATGAATAACAGGGGCTTCTATACTGGGCTAGAGAACATCAGGTGCTGGACATACACCTAGAAGTTCCGCAGCAGTGGTGGAAGGAGATTGATCAACAACGGGCTGAACTATAATATCTGGAACTTCAGGAACCAGTTGCGGTAGAGAACATATATTCTAATCATAATAACTAGAACTAGGCAGTGGAAACAAGTTAAAATCATCCTCTTCTTGACCTGTGGCAGGGTAATAAAGAGTATCTTTAGAAAATCAAATATCTCTTGAAATGTGCATTTTCTTTTGTGAGAGATCATAACATCTATATCCCTTTTATGTTTGACAATACCCCAAGAAAATGCATTTAACAGTTATGGAATCAAGCTTATCCCGTTTTGATGAGGTTAAGTGCACAAAACATGAGCATCCAAATACCTTTAGATGTGCCAATTTAGGACTTATAACCTGCAAAACTTCAAGAGGAGATTTAAAATCCAGCACGCGGCTAGGTAAGCGATTTATGAGATAGACAGCTGTAAGAACACCGTATGACCAAAACCCCTTTGGAACATGCATTTGTAACATTATAGCATGGGTTTTTTCAAGCAGATCATGATTATTCTGTTCAGAGACTCTATTTTGCTGTGATGTACCAACACAACTAGTCTAATGCAATATGCCATTAGAATGTAAATAATGTGTCATATCTTTAGACATGTATTTTGAGCCATTATTTGATCGGAATGTTTTAAGATGACTAGAGAATTGATTTTTAATTAACGTATGAAAATCCTGACAGTAGGAAAAAACATTGCTCTTAGCCTTTAACAAATACATCCATGTGACTCTAGAAAAATCATTAATAAAAGTTACAAAATATTTATAACCATCAAGAGACGTATCGAAAGCCCCCCATAAATCTGAGTAGATAAGTTCAAATGCATGAGATACATGTGTAATAGAATTATTAAATGGAAGTTTAGATGATTTGGAAAAATGGCAGATCTCACATTCAAGAGGTTTCGAGATGGAAACTGAATTTATTTTACTAAGTGCATAATCTGACGGATGTCCTAAATGACGATGCAATAGGAGTGGCTCATATGATGTTTTGAAACTAGTTTGAAGGCTTTTGGGAGCGCGATTATGCTGAAAAAAATAGTAGAGACCACGCAGGAAAAAACCTTCACCAATCGTCTTCTTGGTTAATCAGTCCTGAAATATAATCTTATGATGAGTGAAAATTACATCACAATTAAAAATAGAAGTTATCTTATTGATCGAGAGTAATTGAAAAGAAAAGGAAGGAACATATAAAACATCAGACATGATTTCAGAGACAATCTTAATTTTTCCCTTACCTTTCATAGGAGACCCCTTCTCATTTGCTACCGAAACAAAGGCAGGAGAAACAAAATTTTCAAGGTTAGAGAAATTTATCAACTTGTTTGACATATGATCAGTGGCTCCAGAATCAACAATCCAAAGATCATGCATATTATCGAATTCTAATGTTGTCATAAAAGCAGTCAAAATACCTTGGCTGGTGTTTATGTCTGTCTCTACTAGAAAATCCGTGAGGTGACTAATCAATGCAGTTGAATTCTGTTGATGTTTTTCATGTCCAGCAGTTTTAGTGATTCCAGACTGCATCTTCTTATGGTTGTGTTTGTCCTGTAGATAACTGGCAAAATCTTGCATCAAGGCAGCGAGGTTGGCAATGAAGTTATCAGTTGACAGAGTTGAATATGCCAGATGTGCTTTATAGTTCATTCTCTTCTAGAGTCCTCTTTGTTCATTAAAAAATCTGGGTTTGAGTTTTAGATGCAGCTGCCAACACCAGTCAGTGAGGTGTCTAGTATTATGATAGTTGATGCATTTCAACTCTAAACATTTTCCCTTGAATGATCTGCTATCACCCATTTGTTTTGATAAAAAAAAACATGCTCAGGCATACCAGAACTAGAGTTCTCACTACGAGGCATTGTCTTGACATGATAACCACAGGTAGCTGCTGTTCTAGACTGAGTTTCATGATTCATCACCTTCTTGTGAATTTCTTCACGCTGAACCGTTGCTGTAATTGATTGTAGAGATGGCAGTTCTAAGTTCATTAGGATGTGGCTCTGCAAATCTTCAAAGTCAGAACTGAGGCCTGCCAAGAGTTGGAAATTCTGTCTTCCTCTGTTCTTCTGTGTAGGACAACAGCATCACAGGTGTGAGGGTGATAAATCTCTAGTTCATTCCATAGACTTTTCAAATTTCACAATAGTTGAACAAATGGTCTATTGTCTTGATGAAGATTTGCAATTTCACGGTGAATCTAAAAAATCCGTGCTACATTGTTTTGGTTGCATACATGTTGTGAATAACATTTCAAAGATCATTTGTGGATTTAGAGTAGCTGAAGATTTCAGCCAAATTTTGTTCCATAGAATTAAGAATCCAAGACATCACCAACTGATCTTTGGATAACCATATTTCATATTCGGGAGAGTCCACATCTGGAGATGAAATTGAACCGTTGATGAATCCCAATTTTGATCTTCCACCGAGAGCAATAATGATGACTCATGACCAAGGAAGATAATTAAATTCATTTAGTAATACTGAACTCAATCGTTGAGCAGTATTGGTGTCATCAGTATTATTGTTGAAAAAAAGAGTTACCTTTGAGCTATAACTTTCTTCTATAGTGGCTGTAGAAAATTCTTCCATAAGAGCAGAGACTAATGCTCAATTAGTGATAGAAACCTAGCTCTGATACCATGTAGAAATTTAGAGAAGTATAATCTCTCAATCATAAATTTACTGATGGCAGAGTATAAGTATATATAGGCTAGAATCAGTTCTTAACATGACAACTACTAGATTTGATTCTATCCTTGGTTATGAAGAAAATAAATAATAATTATATGATCATCTAAAATAGGAAATAGACATAACATATAGGAAATATAATAACTACAAGATCTTATAGATTGCAGTATCTGCTCCATTAATCTTCAGTATCTGCAATATCTACAAGGATCTACAACTTATACTGTAATCTTCAATATTACCTCTAAGAATAGCTTCATGAATCCCTTTATAAGCTTCGCTCCTAAGATTATCCTGGTTTGAACGTATGTAATCAAGTTGTTCTTGCTCAACATTAACAAATGCATCAACTAAATTTGTTGATACAAACAACTATCTTTGCTGAGAGTACATGCACCTCTATTTCTTTCATGAATGAGATAATTATAGTATGCTCTCATTGTAACCCTTTGACACTTTACATGCAGTTGTTATTCTTGGTTTGCAAATGTAATGTTGGTGTGATACTCATCTTCACCACAAGGAAAAAGAAATTGATATTGAAAAGACATAAACTTTGGATGTAGTTTTAATACTCTCCGTAAACTGCATGAAAAACTCTGAACAATAACATATATCTCTATCAGTATGAGAATCTCCAATGTCTTCAATGACCAAACCACCTATGTCATTAGAAGAAGGATCATTATATTCTCTTGAGTCACCATCTCTTTTCCCAACTAAACAAAGCTTAACAAAGCTTTAAACCAGGGTCATCAATTCTTAGATTACATTAGTGCTGGACTCTAATACAAAGTTTGATGAAACCAGGACCATCAAAGCTTGAAATCATTATTTTCTATTAAGTTTTCTTTTAAATCTCTTTATTAGTGCTGGACTTTAATACTTTTCAAATCTGCATATTGGCGATTTAAGTTCCTAAACACAATATAAATCCATTTTTTTATAGTTTGGTTATGAGTAAGCTTTGCTTCTAAATTACTCTAAAGTGTTTTGACACCTCCATAATAATCTCCATCCATATATCGATCCTTGAAAGAGTTAGCAAACCTTGAACGAGACCACCCATAATCAATGAAGCCAAAAGTTTTCTATACATGGTTAGAATGGACAATGATATGATAAACCTTTAGAGAGTCCAATGAGCTTATTATCAGAAAAGTGCGAAAACATCCATGCATGATGCTTTCATATAAGTTTTATCATTGTGGTTGATATAATCTAATCTGAATTAGGTAAATCTTTTACAAATAAATGGTATATTCATCAATATTGTAGACATTAAAAAAGAAGTAAAAAGAACGAGCTTCTTGACCGCCACTACTATTACTAGGTGATAAAAAGTCTTGTTAAACCCATAACTAGTCTAAAGCATGTCATAAGTAGAGTCAAAATTAGTATAGATAATAAAATAAAATAAAATTACACATTCAAAACCACTATAGTCATCTAATAAAGTAACCTACCTACCAAACTCCATATTAGAAACTTTAAAGGGAATTTGAGAATATAATAGTAGTTACGGCTTAAAGTATTTTTCATTTGGAAATGTATTAAAATAAGTTTTTTTTTAAAAAATTAATTTTTAACATCAGCACATCACATTAAAATGATATTAAAACATAAAAAAATATTTTTAAATTTTTAGGATACACAGTTTCAACCACGTTTCTAAACATTGTTTATATTAAGTTATTTCATTAAGTTAGAAACCACCAAAATCTGCAGCAGAACTACACTCTCTCATCGAATATCTTCTCCACCCTAAACACTTCAAAGAGTAAAATTATTATAATAAAAAGTTTATTTTTAAAAATAAAAATCACATCAATATTTAAAAACTAAATAATATTTTTAATTTCACACAAACAAGCTATCAAACCATGGATAAACATTGTGAAGATTTGAGGTTTTTACTTTTTCCAAACATTGCAATATTTTAAAGAGTAGAAAAGATAAAATTGGTTTTTTTTTTTATTGATCGGATACCAAGGAGGAGTTTACCAAAAAGTAAAACATAGAAGTAATGATAACGGTATGATTAATTACAAAAACATCTAAATTTCACTTTTCCTATATACTTTTATAAATTATAATTTTAACAATGCATTTTATTTAAACTTGATTTTTATAATTATCCCTTTTTTATAAATAAAAATAGAAAGGCACATCTCATAACCTTTCTAACAGTTGCATTTCATTTTTTGGGAAAAGTTTAAGCTTACAATTACTCCAACAAATACTTTAGAGTTGAGAAAAGTTTCTTAATTTATAGATATATAGAAAAGTTTCAAACCATTTTTTTTTATTTTAAATTAATAATTTTTTAGTTTTTTTAGATCATTTTGATATAATAATATAAAAAATAATTTTTTAAAAATTAAAAAAATATAATTTTAATATATTTTTAAATAAAAAATATTTTAAAAAGTAATTATAACCAAATTTTCAAACAAATTAACTATAATAGTTTGTTTTGCCAAGAGGCCGAAGTAAATTATAGGAGACGTGCCCCCCGTATCTGGCCACAGATAAAATCTGATAAGCCCATTGGGTGAAGATATATATATATATATATATATATATATATATATATATATATATATATATATATATATAAAGCATCTAAAAATATGGAAGAGACAAATAAATTAAAAACAGTTTCATCATGACGTCAGCCGTTACGTCGTCACTTCATGAATGTTTTCTTTTTTCTTTTTTTCATATCCTATATTTCTCGTTACTTTATATATATATATATATATATATATATATATATATATATATATATATATATATATATATATATATTTTCCATATCCTGTATTACTCGGGACTTTCCGACTGATAATGAAGTAAAGGATCAGCTTGACTGCCGACCACTTCGCGTCTTTGGCTGTCCCATTTCCAGAAATCCTTCATAGAAACCCTAAAATATCTAAACACATTTCTTCAATTTAATTAAATAATTTATTTCTAAAATTAGATATAATATACAAGCAACTCTCTCAATGGCGACTCTTTTATGTGTTGACAATATATAAAAAAAACTAAGTATTCGTGTATTTAATGAAAAAAAGTTTATTTTTAAAAATAATTTTCATATCAAATAAATTTTAAAAAAGTGGATTATTTTTTGTTATGTGGCAATGTCATAAGAAATAAGTTCTTTCTAGTATTTGACAATGTTATAAAAAATAAATTAGAAAATAACTTATTAATATTTTTTTTTAAAATTTATTAAAGAATGAGGATCAAATCTAATATATGAAAAAATTGAAGGAGGGTAAAATTAAAAAAAATTCAATTTCTTAAATTATTTTAAATAAATATAAATAGCAATCACAGGAAAGGAGACCAAATTATCTCATAGATAAAAAAAATTGAAAGATGATGAAATTAAAAAAAAATTAAATTTTATAAATTATTTCAAATAAAATAAATAACAATGAGAAGAACATGACCAAATATGATTGATAAAAAAAATTAAATTAAAAAAATATAAGAGAAAAAAAATGAGGACTAAAGTTGATATAAAAATCAAATTATATCAAATTCTAAGTGATGAAATTGAAAATAAATAAATAAAATATATAACAACAAAAATATTAAGGACCAAATTTTATATAATCAATATGATAATTTTTTTTCTTACAATTTTTAGAAAATACATTTCACTCCAAATAAAAGAAAAATCGAACTTTTTTTTTTTACTGGAAAATAATTTTTGTTAACTAGCTTTTTTAATAATAAATAAACACATAAATTTTTTTAATTTTTTAGAGAAACTATTTTCAATTAAACAAACAGTCCTAAAAAAAGATTTGTCTAATTTATAAGAAAATTATTGAGACATGTTATATATATAAAGTTGGATTAAAACATGTCAAGCCGGTAAATGTCCGTGCAAGTATAGAGAAACTTCATGGTGGCTCCATCCTGTGGAAAAACGATGCCTCCTCTATCATTATTAATTCCTTCTTCCCCAACCCTTCTACAACTCCAATTCCCTTCATTAGATTAATTTCATCTTTCTCATGCCCCAATCTCCACCCATGGACCGACGGCTCCGGGAGGCCATCCTGAAGGGAGAGGTCCCTGCCTTCCTTTCTCTGATTCAAGAAGACGAACATATTATTGATCAAACAATTCCAGGGTCGTCAAGCAACATTTTACACATAGTATCACGTTTTGGACACGTAGAGCTGGCAAAGGAGATTGTGAGGCTGAGGCCGGAATTGATGTTCGAGGAGAATGAGAAGATGGAGACCCCATTGCATGAAGCATGCAGGGAAGGGAAGATGGAAATGGTGAGGTTATTGGTGGAGACTGATCCTTGGCTGGTTTACAAGGTGAATCAAGACAATGGGAGTGCTCTAACTGTGGCATGTGAAAGAGGGAAACTTGATGTGGTCGACTATCTCTTGAGTTTCCCAGGGCTGCTAATGTTGGAACTTGATGGTTTTACCACTTCTCTTCATGCTGCAGCTTCAGGCGGCCATACAGGTAAGTACTATACACTTCAAGCATTATTAATTTGTAACTTAAATCCAAGAAACAAGCTACTGTACAATACATGTGCTTTATTTAGACAATGCCTTGAAAAAAAGGGCAGCAAATTCCTTTTCAGTGGCCACGAATAGACGAGAGGATAAATCAGTGGGCACGAAAAGACGGGATAAAGCTTTTTGACAATTCTAAAATGGTTTTGGTCCCGCCGGGAAGGGTTTATCTTTGGATCATTCATGCACATACAACTGGTGGGTCATTAATAAACATTTTTGGTTGACCAAATAAACGAAGCCGGCATGACAGCTTGATTTCACACTGTAATTCCATTGTTTGTAGAAGAATATGGTGGTATTTTAAAGTGTTTTTTATTTAAAAATATATTAAAATAATATTTAAAATATAAAAAATTAATTCTAAATAATATATATTTTTTAAATTTTAAAAAACATAATTTCAATCGCTACCAAACAATATTGGGCAAGGATAGCAGCATACCTCTCTTAACCATGGGCCAACTTAATAATTTTAGTGGAATTGCATGTTACTTTCTGAAGTTCTAAGACCTGGTCTTCAACCAGTGAACATATCACAGCTATGAGATACTGTACTGATGGCTAAAAGGTTTTTAGCAATTGATTTATCCTTTTTTTTTATCAATAATAAATTAATTAATAAGTAGAATTAGAATTAGTTTTCGAGTAAGATTCTGAATTCTCCTGTATACAGACATTGTAAAGGAAATCCTGAAGGCACGCCCGGACTTTGCATGGAAAAAGGATCTTCAAGGATGCTCACCTTTACACCTATGCTGTAAGAAAGGCCACCTTGAAGTAACCAGGGAGCTACTAAGGTTTGACGCCGAGCTCTCTTCCTTGCAAGACAATGATGGCCGAACCCCACTTCATTGGGCAGCAATCAAAGGCAGAGTGAACGTCATTGACGAGATACTCTCAACAAGCCTTGAATCTGCTGAAGTGATTACTAAACATGGAGAGACAGTTCTCCATCTGGGGGTGAAAAACAATCAGTATGATGCTGTTAAGTACCTTACAGAGATGCTCAACATCACAAAGCTTGTTGACAAGCCAGATAATGATGGGAATACAGCTCTGCATCTAGCTACTGCTGGGAAACTTAGTACTGTAAGACCTTTTGCTTTTTAACTTGTTTGAGTTGTTTCTTTAGAATTCATAACTCTAAATTTAATTAGAGAAGAGTAAATTTCATTTTTTTTAAAGTCAAATTCATAGCCCCCCCCCTCCCTTTTTTTTTTAATAGTGGAGAATATTAATAAGATTTAGCAAGTATTGTTAAGAAAATGACAAATTAATTAAAAAAACTTACTGTATAAAAAAAATATTAATCCTGAACATTAGATCACTTCAATACATAATCTGAACATATGTAAAATTTCAAAATCTAACTCAAAGGCATTTGAGCTAAAAAGTGGAAAGTTAAATTTTTAGCGTGATATTTAATTCTAATCAAGGGGCTCAATCTAATTTCCATTACATCTTTTATTGTGTTGAACTTAATATTAGATGGTCATCTACTTACTGAAGCTTGGTGTTGATGTCAATGCTATAAACCTAAAGGGACAGACTGCTTTTGATGTAGTTGAGTCTGACGTGAGCAATTCTGGTGTTCTTTTGATTTTACCTGCATTACAAGATGCTGGAGGCAAGAGAAGTGATCAATTGCCTCCAAGTTCAATTGAAATTCAACAAATACAACAGGAAAAGAGCTTGCTATCTTCATCAACAAAGCGAATGACTGAATCTACTACTAAGCATCACCGTCGTTCTCAGCATCGCCGCCGAGAGAAGCAGCTAGAGCTTCAAACGGAGGGACTACGAAATGCTCGTAACACGATTATTGTTGTAGCAGTTCTAATAGCAACTGTTACATTTGCTGCTGGGATAAACCCTCCTGGGGGTTTTAGACAAGACACAGGGGAAAGCACAACGGGCAGGCATTCTTCTTTCAAGATCTTTGTGGTGTGCAACATTGTGGCATTATTTTTGTCCCTTGGCACTGTTGTTTTCCTTGTCAGCATTGTCCCTTTTCAGCGAAAATCATTGATGATATTGTTGGCGGTAACACATAAGGTTATGTGGCTATCCATATCATTCATGGCGGCCGGTTATATTGCTGCCATGTGGACTATTTTGCCATACGGGCGAGGACGACGGGGTACGCAATGGGTATTTGTAGCAATAGTGGCTATAGGGGGAGGGTGCACAATGGCAATTTTTGTGGGTTTGGGGGTTTTACTGGCAAAGCATTGGCTTAGGAAATGGGAATGGAGGCGAAGCAAGGAAAAAAGAAAGAACGAAAGCCCAAGTAGCAGCGTTAGTCGCGTTGAAGAACTAGGTATGATGAGAAAAGGCAGCCATGACTCTAGTAATTCAGATGTTGATAGCTCAGATAAAGGGGGTTACCACTTGTACTAGATGCATGCAGCAAGGTTTAGGCAGACTTTATATCTCAAACTCTTAGATGAAGTCTAGGACTAGTCCAACAAGTGCAGACCATATCTCATTGTGCAGGTAGCCTCTTTCGCTGTAGACAGATAGCATTTAGCAGGGTAAATATAGCACGTTCTTTAGTGCTGATGTTTTATTTAACTACTTTCCATTTACTATCAGCTAGTTCTCAATAAATACAGGGTTCTTCTCACCTTGAAGAAAATATGTGTGGTATAGGTGGTTCACTCGATACAACATAAGTTAGGCACTTTTTACCATAATTTAAGTTGGTATCAGAGCCTGCCGTTTCCCTCCCTGGATTGATTATTCAAGATGGTATCGTAGTTTGTTCTGCCGAGATTTGACGTTGCTGTTCTACCGTCTGTTGCTACACCCCTCATTCGTTTCTTTCCTGAACTGTTGCTGAGTTTTGTCCAGATTGCTACTTTTGTTTTACTGTTATAATTGCAGCTGTTTTTAGTAGCTGCTATTGCTGTCCCAAATTATTATTCAAAAACTCTTGTTAATATTGATTTTATCAAAGATCCTGGATGAATAATTATTATTCTGGGGCTATTGATCATATTGATCAGTCACTCTTGCAGACAATAAATACACCGCATCATTCATATATATCTATCTACTACTAATGGCGTGTCCTCCCTTATGATTAAAGCAGGAACAGTCATGTTAATTCCTTCTTATCTTTGAAACATTCATTACTTGTTCCCTCACTCTCTCGCAATATCTTGTCCATATCTTAAATAGCCGAATAATTAAATTATTTATTATTAATGTATGCTCATTTTTGTCATCATCAGGATTTCATCATTAAGGAGATTATTGGGCAAGGTAGGAAGAGAGGGGGACTTTATTATATGGATGATGTATGCTTTATAAGTGTCTTGACTAGTCAAGGTTCAATCTATGCCAAGAAGTATTAGAATTGGATGTGGCATCATCGGTTTGGTCATGCTTCTTTAGATTACATTAATCATTTATTTCCTTCCTTGTTTCCCTTCTATGTTTCGTTATGATGTTTGTGTTTTGGTAAAAGTTCATCACAAAACTTACTCTCTAAGTTCTAATAAGATGAACATTTAGTTTGATTCATTTGAATATGTGGGGTTGGTCCTCCCCAGTTTCTACCTTGCCTTGGTATCATTGATTTATGATTTTTGTTGATGATTATAGTATTATGACTTGGCTCTATTTTATGATAATTAGAGGTTAGGTGAAGATGATATACACTTAATTTTTGGCTAAAATTGAAGTTCCAAGATCCTATAATGGCTGTAAATTTATTGGTTAGAGGTTACACGGTTATTTCCAAGATCATGATATTATCCATGAAAGGGCATGTTCTTTGACACCCTAGCAAAACGGTGTAGCATATACAACGAGTGCTCATATACAACTTACTTCCCGAGAAGACACAGTTTTGTATGCCTTTTATCTTATGAATTGTATACCTAGTAGTGTTCTCTACTTCGAACTCATTTGGTAAAAAACTTTCTACTTGTGTTAATATCTCTTCCAACTTAGCATTAACACCAACAGTTTTTAAATGTGTTGTATTTGATCACCTTATAAACATCAACGGACAAAGCTTACTTCATGTGTTGTGAAGTGTGTGTTTGTTGGGTATTTTCCATGAAAAAAGGGCTACATGTGTTATCATCCTTCTACTCAACGATTCTATGTAACTATAAATGTTACCTTATTTGAAATAGAACTGTCTTTTTCTTCTCCGATATCCACTTACGGTGTTAATCGGTTTAGAATCACGTACTAACTAATGCTTTAACAAAAAATCATGATGCTACTAATTTAGTGATACCTTAGAGTCTAAAAAAAATCCCTCTACATTTATAGTACCCACTAATAATTCTTTCTCAACTGAAGTTCCTAAGATATGTATCGACTATAAGGACAATACCAACAATTTAATTAAAGACAATTTGCAAATTGTTATTTCTAAGGATACTAATAAGTATTAATTACCTCGTTAGAGTAATCAAGGAAAACCACAAGAGAGATATTCACTAGAAAACTCAAAGAATGTAAAGTATCCTATTGCTAATTATGTCTTTACTAAGCATTTACCTTATGCTATCCAAGGTCTTGTGAATTAAAAGTTAATTGTCTCCATTCCCACAATGGTATAAAAACCCCAAAATGATCCAAAACAGATAAAATCCACGACTAAGAAGATGTGAGCACTAGAAAAAAACTAAATGTGGAATGTTTTGTGATAAGGGAATTTATTGCATGCATATTTTTTTTTTATTATTCTTGCTTTATTTTAAAATATTTTGTATGTGTTGCACAAGTTAATTAGGATTTTGGATGCCCTTTTGAACTATAAATCTTGTGAGAAATTAATGTGTTTTCAGATACTAAATTATTGGAGTAGGCAGAATCTGGAATTAAAGCTGAGCACTAATTGGTTTTTTGGTTGTAACGGGAGTTATACAACTTTGTTTTAGGCGTTTATCACCATTTTGAAAATCTGAGACATAGATCTACAAATCATATGAGAGCATAGAACTTAGTTTTGCTGATTTGAAACCCAAAAAGCAAATAGAAAGATAGAGTTCGATTCAGACCCGAACTTCCTCCAATCTAGGCATTGTCTCAGGTTATGGCCTATATCTCAAGTGTTAGAGCTCTAAAAATTGCAGGATCAGCTTCGTTGGAAAGAAATTTGAATTCCTATAAATTCTCCAGAAATAGAAAAATTTTAATTTGCACGTTTTCTACCTCAAATTTGGCTCGCAATACCTGGATAAGAAAGAATATGAGGCAAAGAGGGAAACCAACATTCTTTCCATCCTCAGGAAAAAAAAAAGGGTCAGAATATAGAGATATTCTTTTGAAAGTAGCGACAACTAGAGAGTGGGACCCTAAAATACACAAAAAAGAAGAGAAGAGACGATATTAAGAATAGACGAGAACAGAGCAAAATAAAGGTGAAAAAAAAAACAGATTAGAAGACGTCTAACAGCTCTATTGCCAACCCCCACTCTTGAGTGATATTTATCGTATCAAGTTTGTTGCCCTTTAATTTGGCCATGTAGAAGACTCTTATTCTGCGATTTTTTTATGTAATCTAATTATGAATATGTGAACAATTTATTTTATTGAATTAATAGACTAGTTGTTGAGTGTTATATTCTATGATTAAAGTTTGTGTACGTTTGGCCAATGTTTGCATGCTCTGGGAATTAATTTGAGATTGAGAAGTGATAATTATTTTAGCAATTGTTTGAAATACCTTAAAGAATTTATAGGATAAAGATATCTTTAGAACTATTGTAATCTTTAAAGGTTTTAAGGTACATAATAAATTTTGACAAGTTCAGAAATTTCGTAGAGTATATAAAATTTGCTTGTCGAAATATTTCGTTGATGCTTGAGAGAGATTAGTGTTTAAATTAGAAAAACTTGATTATCAATACTAAGAATAATTAATTCAATTGACAAAATTCACATAGAAATAGTTATAGTAAGTTAGAAATCCTAGAATCTATTAGAGTTGAATTCAATACTACTTAATTAGTTGGTTGTTTGCTTTTAATCATTAATTTTTATTTTATAAACTATTTCACTTGATTCCTCAAATAGATCAAAATTCAAAAGATTTTAGTAGCTAGTAGTAATTTTTGCATATCCTCATAGGACAATATACTCTACTCATCATTTTATTACTTGTTACGATTCATGCACTTGCGAAATTCATCAACATTGTAACCTTGCCAGAAGGAAAGAAACTTATTGGATGTAAATAGGAATTCACTATAAAACATAAACCAAATGACACTATTAATCAATATAAAGCAATGTTAATTGCTTGTGACTATACACAAACTTATTATATTGATTATCAAGAGACTTTTACACCTGTTATAAAGTTAAATATTGTTTGGTTTTTATTATTTATTGTCGCAAACTTTGACTAGCCATTACAACACGATGATGCAAAAAAAAGCTTTTTTGCATGGAGATTTATCTGAAGAAATCTATATGGAAATGCCACCTGGGTACAATGGTTCAGGCAATACAAACTTGGTGTTCAAGTTAAAAAAAGACATTGTATGATTTAAAATAATTACCAAGAGCATGAATTAGATAATTTTGGCTATTTATAAAGAAATATGGTTATAATCAAAGCAACACATATCATATGTTGTTTTTGAAGAGATAAAATGGTATAATAAGTGCACTTATCATCTATGTGGATGTCATGGTTGTTACTGATAATGATATTGATAAGATGTTAAAATTAAAGACTCACTTAGTATCTAAATTCGACATGAAAAACCTTAAAGGTTTAAAGTTTTTCTTGGATATTGAAGCTATTATGTTTGTGTAAGGAATATTCTTGTCACAATAAAAATATATTTTGGATTTATTAAAGGAGACAGATATACTTGAATGCCAACCTATTGATACACCTATAAAGTAAAATCATAGCTTTAAAAACTTCTTCATAAAGTTCCTACTAATAAGGAAAGATATCAAAGACTAATGTTTCAACCGATTTACTTATCACAAGCTAAAAAAATATTTCTTATGCTTTTAATGTGGTAAGTAACTTTGTGCATAATTCGTATTATAGAATGTATTTATATAGAAAATATTATAATCATACTCTTGTGTGGTAACCTTCATCATTACTATTATATATTGCCCTACATATATATATAAAAAGGATTGACTAACTAATAGTTTAAGTCTTCTAATTATTCTCAACAATCCGATTGAAGTTCATATGAATGCTGTTATTTAAAATTTTGCGATATTTGAAGTTGAAACTTGGAAAAGGTCTTATGTTTTCTAAGCATAAGCATAAAACCATTACTAGATATTGTGATTGAGATTGGAGACTTTTGCAATATCTGAAGTTGAAACTTGGAAAAGGTCTTATGTTTTTTAAGCATAACCATAAAACCATTACTAGATATTGTGATTGAGATTGGGGTGCAAAAGGAGATAGACAATGTTGAACAACCGGGTACTTCACTTTTCTTGAAGATAACCTAGTTAGTTGGAAAAGTAAAAAACAAAAGTTTGTTTTATTAGAAGCTGAATATAGAGAAATGATTAAAGGTACTCAAGAACTATTACAGTTAAAAGGGCTTATGGGGGAGCTTTGTTTTTTCTTAAAGGAGCTATGAAATTATATTGTGATAACCAGTAAACTATCAAAATTATGGAGAATCCGATACAACATGACCATAATAAACATGTAGAGCTTGATTGCAAAATTTCATATATGAGAAGTTTGAAGAGAAAACAATTGAGTTTTTGTATGTGAAGGCTACAAAACAACTAGCAACAACAATAGAGTTGTTGCTGGTCAAACCTGCTTTAGGGGAAGTGTTGGGGGCTGGTTTTCCTTATTTAGTTTTCTTGTAAAAATCGGGATTGATGTAAACCAACTATTTCCTATTTAGAATTTCCTATTGCTGTATATATAGAATAATAAGTTGGACACTTTTTACCCTAACTTAAGTAGCACAAGTAGCAACAACAACTATGTAACAGTGTCACTACCAAATCTCATGTCGTCTTATAATTTGAAAGCTACTAACATGTGGAAATCTACAAATTATACTTGTAAAGATTCTGTAACTATGAAGATCACACATTTGATGATTGTCTTTGGTACTCTAATTGTTGTATGTTTCTTTCTTGACCGGCAAACCATTGTATTGTTCGCCGTGCTATTGGCAGCCAAAGCTTTCTGATTCTCTCATCTGTTGCTCCATTCCCAGGGGATGTAGATTCTCTTGTTTTGTTCCTCACACTTAGCTGTCTGAACCTTGAAAAAATCGTGATCTCAGACATTGATCTCTTCGATGCAGGATTAATCATTTTTAATGAATTTAAGCTTGAACTTGAAACAGAATTACTTCTGTCAACTGTAGTAAACTTGGATTCGAACAATCTCTTCCTTTCTATATCCTCCTTAATATTTTCAAAATTTTCATTCCTGGACAAGCCATTGTGGAAT
This sequence comes from Populus simonii, assembly GCA_007827005.2. Lineage (NCBI taxonomy): Eukaryota > Viridiplantae > Streptophyta > Magnoliopsida > Malpighiales > Salicaceae > Populus > Populus simonii. Next base: position 3,580,266 of record CM017481.2, read on the forward strand.
CTTGCACTACTTGATTTCAAAGGAGAAAATCTGTTGCTTGACATGACTCTAAGCATCTCAGTGTTCAAGGACAAAAAATCTGAAGAATTAACATCGCTCCATCGATTCTTGATAAGAACATCCGAAATAATGATCTTGTGCTTGAATTTATGCAAGAGTTTCCTGTTATCGTCAGCATTTCTACCTGCTATAATCAGCAACTCTTCCTTTCTGTCTTTGTCATTGCTAATTTGGATGCTGCTTCTAGGGTTAAACCATAATGGACCTTGATGATCTTGCTCTCTTTCAACAAAGATCTCAAGATTAGGATCCTCTGTTAGATCTGAAGGATTTTGCAAGTATCTCCAACTTTTTGAGCAAGAGAAGCTCTTGAGATCCATAGGATCTAACTTGTATCTGCAAAGAGGACAGCTAGAGTGACCTGTTAGCCATTGGTCGATGCAATTCTTGTGAAATGCATGCATGCACTTAGGCAACAGTCTGAGGACCTCAGAATCCTCAAATTTTGATATGCAAACTGCACATTCCAGGCCTTCTTTTGAGCCTTTGAGTGAAGAAAACCTGAAAAAAGGCAGGGAATTAATCAATTCTTCATCGATCCCTGAAAATCTAGACCTTGATCGAATAAGTCCATGAACATTCTGGTGATGGCCGGGATTACTGCCTAAGAAATTATTTTGGTTTATCCTGCAGTATTTTGCGTAGGCAAGTATAAGAAACGTTATCGAAAGCATGATCGAGATGATCCCGAGGAATACTGCAAGGCTTGGATGGAGTGGTTTGAGGATACCTGTATCCGAATCAGAAGTGATTTGGGCTTTGACATGAAAGAACAAGCTAAGAATTATGACGAGATGTAATTGATTCATAGAGATAGCCATACTGTATGCTGTCACAGTTTCTGTAAACAATTCCTATGCTTCTATAATGGCATTCTGCAAGGAAAACTTTTTGTTGCGAAAGAATCTATTAAACTCCAAAAGCATAAGATCCTTTTTTTTTCCTATTTTATCATGATGGATTTTGTTCTTCTGATGTCAAATTATGGTTTGTCGATTAAGGCTGTCTTCGAGTGCGTATTTGATAGACTAGTTTCTATAGTTTATCTCAATATATATTGTCGTGACTCAAGGCAAAATGTAATTTAGAATTGGTTCCTTGTCCTATAAGGGTAAGGCGGCCTGCATATGGACCTCATGACTCGAACTTCTCTTCTGGTCGCATTACGAAACTCAGTTTATGATATTAAGAAAACAATCATTGTTTAAGGCAACTTGAACACTAGTAGAGCGGAAACAAAATTTGTCAATAGGCCGGGAGAGGTTGGGAAGAACCAACCATATTTCTATGCCTTCACATTGCTATTGACAGGCTTTGCAGGCCGAAATTGAATAACAATATTTTTTTCCTTTTGCTTCCCATTTAAGTCCCTGTCTGATGGACATTGAAACTAAACTTTGTAAGAGAGATTAGTTATTTGCTTGCTATAAGAAAATGTAAAGCAATTTCAAGATTGCATTTGAGACTAAGAAACTAATCCTTGATCGATGAATGATTTTTATGATCATATTGTTGAAACAAAAATTTTCTACAAATAAAATTTCATCATGTGTAATTTTTATTTTATTTTTATATAAAAAGATGAAATAAATGAGATTTATTGGTCACTTAAAAGTTAAGATACAAGATGAGATATTTAAGATATCTTGTTATAAATATAAGATCTTATAAATAAAGAACAACTAATAAAATAGTGTCATGTGACATTGAAAAATGATCTAAAAACCCCTATAAACTTCTATAGATAAAGGGCCTCACCTTAAACAAAAAAAAAAAAAAAAAAAGAGAGAGAGAGAAAAGAGAATTTTAGGAAATACAAAATTTTCTTCAAGACAAGCTCTCCAAGTAAGAAAGCTTTCTCAAAAGCTTTTCAAGTAAGGAAACTTTCTCAAAAGCTCTTAAGCCTCCTTTATATACATTTGAAGTCTACAAAGAATGAAATTCTATTAGATAGAGCCTAAACGCCACATCAGAGTTTTTTAAAAACACTAAAGACAAATGAAAAATACTTTTCAAAGAATCAAATCATCAAATCTCTTTTTGCAATATACACTAAAATTCATGTTCTTGCAAAATACAAATGTTGGCTTAATTTTACAAATAAATAAAGTCATCATATACCAGATTCAAGAGAAGAATCAAAGGATTATATATTCTTTTGTTTAAATATTCTAAATAGAGATTGTATCTAATTAGATATCTTAATAAATCAAATATTTGTACATATGTGCTTCTTTAATTTTAGGTGCTAAAAATCATGTCTATAAATTTTTGGTGACTCCATTAGGAATATCTCTACCTCTCATCTCTTCTCTCCAAGAAAGAATTCCCAACAAGCTTTTAATGACAACTAGAAAGAACATGATTACCATTGTCGCTTCTAAAAGCAACAAAACTTTTGTAATATCTCTATTATTTTACTGGCAATTTCTTAGTTAAATATGAAAGTTGAGGGTAATTTTTTTTTTTCTAACATTGCTAATCATATGAACAAGTATTACGGAACGCAATTACTTAATTTAGCACAATTTCTTTTTAAGTATGGCATTCAAATTAATTACAAATAATAATTTTGTTTTATAACCAAAAGGATTCATTCAACATTATTTACATAATTCATTCAACCCATAATACATATTAATCAACATAAAGATACAAAAATGTCTAATATTCAAACAAGATTTACTCCATTATTGCGAGGATCCTGGAAATAAAATTGACATTCTACCAACATAATCATCAAGCATCATTTCACTACACCCATATGAAAATATTTTTCTATATATTTTATGATAAATCATTAATATTTTACATATCCATTTTCATCCAATTAATTTCATTTCTACCCCTTTCACTCAAGCACTACTCCACCATCAAGGACGCTAACCCATCAGCCCAATTATCAGGTACTAGTCCCTTAACAGGGACATTAACCTTTCCGCCCAAATCATCGGGCATTAGTTCATCCATTCAATTACCGGGTATTAATTCATTTATTGACATCAAAATATAAAAATACAGAATTTCTAATTAAAATTTTCACATGCTTTTAATTAATATTTCTACAAAGATTCAAGGTGTTGGACACCTACCTCCAACCTCTCATGTTCCATAAACAAATCTCAAGATCTTTGTTAGAGAATAATATAAATCATATCTTGGGACCTCACCTAATAGGTTATGCTTTTAGGTTGAATTGGTTCTTTGATATGGTATCAGAGCCTTGATGACCAAGTGGTAATGAGTTTGAATCTTATCACCCCTATTTATTTGATAAAAAAATTTAAGCACAAAGTAGTGTGGGTCTGTGCAAGTTTCAAGTCCAAAAGACTTTCACTAGAGTATGTTAGAGAATAATATAAATCATATCTTGGGGTCTTACCTAACAACTTCAATTTTTAGGTTGAATTGATTCTTTGACAATCCCAATACCTCATTATCCAATGATTTACTTAAAAGTCATCACATAGTACAATTTTCCATCAACAAATGTTTTTAACACCCGTTAAAATTATTTTATTTAATTTTTTTAAACATGCCTATCAAATGGAGAGAAATCCATTGATCAATTTATTAATTCCTCATTCCTAACATAGTTTCATATTCTTTAATAATCAATTTACATGACCTAACATTCCTGTATTATATCAACAAATAAAATTCTTAGTTTTATTTTGCTCAATTTCATTCTTTTCCTTGCACAATTCAAAACACATTCCATATTCCACCCATCGAATTTATTCATTCACTCTTTTCTATTCTCTTAATAATTTCATATTTTTCAATCACCGATTAATCAATTAGCATAGGTAAACAATTTGCTTGTCATTAATTCAACAACTCAATCACCCCAAAAATCACACCCTTGGCTGAAATTCCCAATACCAAGAGGAATGAAATTTGTTTCTTACTAATTAACCTAATTAATGACTAACCCAAGCATTTATTCCATTAACAAAAACACAATCAACATAAATCCATGTATTCAAACCACCATAACATCAAGAAACCACCTTTACATAATACTAATTCTACCCAATACAAGAACAACACATAAAAAGCAACACAATGAATCATTATGGAGAGATTTCTTATCCTTAAAGAATGAAGAATCAAAAGTCAAAATAAGTTGAATCAAGTTCTCCTTCAAACTTCCCTCTAAGCTCAATTTCCATTCTCTAAAAGTACACTTTAACTCTTAAACTCCTTGTAGAGTCCCTAACACCTCAAACCCTCTCTTTAATTACTGAAAACTCTTCCTAGTACACTTTTTTTTTATTTGTGATTTTCAAGTAATTTTTCCCTATTTTCTCTATTTTCTTCTCTTGGCCAGTTGCAAACTCTTCTTCTTCTTTTTTGTAATGCTGGTAGCTTATAAGAAGGGCTGTCTTGGGCCAATTTTTAATTTATCCTTGAAGAAATTTATAGGCACTCATTTGTGCTATTTTATTTTTTGTTTACTGTACTTAACTTGAAAAATTCTTATCGAACTCAAAAAATTCTGAAACTTTAACCTAAATTAAAAAAAAAAATTTAGAAGACTCGATCCATATAAAATTTCAACTTAATCTAATGATTAGATTGAAAGTTACTTGCTACAGCGTAAAACTAACCAGTTTGTGATGTTTCATCAAAAATTCAAATTTTCTTATTTCATTCTTGCATAAATGATATCAATTATTTACTCAATTATCCATACCATTTTCTTATCTCAAATATATTTATTCTATATTTTTACCATTTATTTCCTTTACAGACTTATTATCGTTCCCCATTAATGTTTCAGATTTTTAACTGGTGCTTACAGTACAATTCTTTCTTAAATTTTCTTTTCATTATTTATTGCAACTATTTTCTCATCCTCAGTACATATTTAATTCAAATTTCCCATACAAAATTAATTTAATTAATCATTCATTTTTTTCACTGGGGATTACAACTTTTGATTTAAGTTGTCGACATACGGTTAAATATTCTTCAACCCTATCGTCAAAATCAAAATCCATTGTTGAGTAGTATGCGCAAACTAAGCCTATTCTTGAGTTGTTGTTGAATGCAAATAGGGCACGGGATCTCGTTGCTCTAAGGCCAAAACTACAAGTAACTCCACCATAACAATAAAGTGGAGCGCGTGGACTTTTTCTTTGGCACTCAAGGAGACTACATCGGCAATTCACCTGTGGAGACTTCTACATGTCAATCACCAAATAAGGTTTCAGATTTGAAACCTAGTGATGATGATCGGGACTACATCTTTGGATCAAGTGACTAATTTGACAAAACTTATTGAGAGGCTTTCGACTTCACTCTAGAAAAAAGACCACGAGATAACAAAGCTGATGAACAAACTCGATAGCAGTAACGAGGGAGGCCAAAATTTAGCTACCAAGGCTATATAAGTAGATCAACAAGATGTTGTTGAGGATTCTATAATCAGGGCTACAAGGAATATCCACGGTATTACCAATGACATCTTTAGTACAAATCAATTGAAAGAACTTATCATGAAATCCATCATGGACCAAATAGAAAGTTCAGTTCAACCTTCGTATTCTTATACAAAGTCATACATTTAAAGGATCGACCTGCTAAGGATGCCTCTAACATATCAACCACCAAATTTTCAACAATTCGATGACAAAGGAAATCCAAGGCAACATGTGGCTCATTTTGTGAAGACTTGCAACAATGCCAGGATTGATGGTGATCTCATGGTAAAATAGGTGTCAAAAAATCTTTAAGGAAGCTCTCTTAAAAGCTCTCATACATCCTTTATCTATGCTTGAAATCACCAAAGAACAGAGTTTTGTTGGATTGAGCCTAAATACCCTATAAGAGTTGTTCAATAACACTTTGAAGATAAATCAAAGATATTCTTCAAAGCATCAAATCATTAAATCTTGCTTCGCAATATATGTCCAAATTTGTGTTCTTACAAAGCACAAATTAATATTGACTTGATTTTATAAATAAATCAAGTCACTATATACCAAATTCAAGAGAAGAATCATAGGATTATTTATTTTTTTATAAGAATATTCTAAATAGAGATTGTATGCAGTTATATATCTTAATAAATTAAATATTTATACATGTGTATTTATTTAATTTTTGTACGTGGTCACAACATCCGTTCTTGTGGATTTTATCATTTTTTGTAAGTAAATCTATCCTCTTTAGTTTTAATATTTAAATGTAAATTTTATTGTTTTTTTAGTATATGTTTTTTGTTAACGTATGTACTTGTTTGATTGTTATTTATCAAAGAAACTTGTAGTATGAATGTATAATTTTGTAGTTGTTATAGTTTGTTTTAGATTTTATCAAATTTTATTTGTTTGTAAATTGTTAAAACTTTGTTTGAATTACACAGAATTCAAATAAAAAAGGAAGAAAATTATAAACCAATTAGAAACTATTGCAAATCCCGATTAGTTATGGATACTACAATATATAAACTTATTGGAAAACTGACCTCTAAAATTTCTTAACAAAATTTATATTTAATCCAACAATCCAAGAACAGCATATTCATTCACAACACGTATTACTCTTGCTCCCTTCTAATATGTCAAAAGTGCACACCACCCAGGCACACACAAAGTTCTCTATATAGAACTTAAACACCAACTTTACCGTGCACAACAAGCACCACAAACTAATAAAGAACACTTGATCTTTCCACCAACAATAATTATTATTTTTTTCACTCACCATAAGGTTGCACTCCATTTTTTTAATCACCACAAGGCACCTTCAACTCCACATACCATGAGACACCTGCAAACTAATGAAGAGCACTGATCTTTCCACCAACAGTAATCATTTTTTTTTTCACTCACCATGAGGTCGCACTCCATTTCTTTAATCACCACAAGGCACCTTCAACTCCACGTACCATGAGACACCTGCAAATCCACATATCACGAGGCATATGCAACACCCTTTTCCATGCTTTACAAGGTAAGCTGATATGATTAATGTTTATAAATACTTATGATCACCGAGTAAAACATTCAAGCCACTGAGATTCAACAATTCAAGAACCACTTGTTTACTCACAATGCGTGTTGCTTTTGCTCCCTCTCTATACACTTTTTCTCACATTATTATAATTTTTCTTGTATATTATTTTCTCATCTTATATCTACTAACTTAAATATTGAAGGATACTGTATTCTAATAAGAGACTTGTTTTTGCAGGAATAACTAAGTCCAAAGACAAAGCCTATAACATAGCCTACACACTTAACCCAAGACACAACCATGAAAAAATCTAATCCAATCATGAAGTTTTCATGGCTTCATCAACAACAACAATTTGAGGCCATTTATTTATTTTCGTTTATTTCATAGTAATAGACATGTACATAACTCTCTGTAATGCATTTAAATAAATTTAAGCTATTACGATCTATATGATTTCTGGAATTCTCATATCGTTTTTCTGTGCTTTTGCAGCTAAATCTGTGCACGTTCCCTGGCTTGTCTTAGGTTGTCTGTGTAGTTTATTTGGCTGTACGTCTTGGCGCATTATGACGAACGTGCCTTTCAGCATTTTTTTCACTCTCAAATGTTTGATGGGATGTGCCTTTGAGGCTCTACTTGGCCTTGTGGTATCGTGTATCACTTGTGCTTTCATTGGTTTATAACCATGCAGTTTCATGTTTTCTTGAGGCTCTAGCATGTGTAATTTTTAGGATGCTTTCCTTGAAGCCTTAATGCAATATAACGTATGGTTTATGTCGCATGGTACAAAACCCTTATGCTGCTGATGTCAGTTTGTTGTCTTGCAGTACTGCTGCCACTAATATTTTCTGCAGGTAATATCTATTCAGCGTCTTTTGATATATTCTTCCTCAAAATAGATGGCGGAGTCCCTCAAACCAGGCAGAAAGGGAAGAAGATGATAAACAAAAAAAATTAAAATTAGAATCTCATTTATCTAATCTCTTCTATTTAATTTTATTTGGAACTTCAGCTGATCAGGCTCTCTCGCATTCACTCCACTGCTAGAAGTTCAACTGAGCAGAATTGGTGCGTCATTTTCTTCTGTTTTTTGCCAAGCTATGGATTAGACCTTAGAGGTAGCAATAATTATATCAATTCGTGCATTTGACCGACAGTATACCCATGAGATTAATTTTTAGTCTTTTTGGCACAAATATTTTTATATGATTATTAATTCTTTATTTTCCCTCTTATATTATACATTCTAATAGTTAACAATAATGAAAGAAAACGAAGAAGAAAATAGTGTTCTGAACAGTATTAGTCTCCAATTTCTTGAAACTGAAACACATCATTAAACGATTAAACTTGGAATCCAGGTACACGTAAAACTCACTTTGTGCAACTTTTTCAACCCAAAAACAAATAGAAAAGATGAAGGGAAAAAAAAAAAGAAATCTAGAGATCATTTTACATGCAAAGACCAAAGTCATATTCGGTACAAAAAAGAAGGCATGCTAAGCTTGATTTGGCATGGAAACAAAGACTCCGTGATGACCATAAGGCACTCTCTGGGGCAGAGTTAATATTGCAATTGGATCACTTTCAAACTTCTTTGCATCTATTATATAAACCTACAAGGAAAAAGGCGTTAAAGAGAATTTGAGAACTTGTGTCAAGAAATGTAAACCCAACTTAAACCACTGGTTTTGGAGAAAAGTCATCGACTTACTTGAGACACATTACGTTCTTCATTGTGTACAAAAGTAATAATCAAACCATCATCTTCTTCAACGCCTCCCTGTTTAGGCACAAAGGTGCTTCCTGTGCAGAATGTGTTCTCTGGAAACTTATGATACTCTGCCTTTACCGGTTGTTCATGATTGCTTCCCTCCTGCCATGTAAATTCAAGCAGCAACCATGTATACATTTCCATGCTTGGAAATCGAAATTGAATAGCATAGAGTGATGGAAACAAAAGGGATATGCATAAATGAAATTACCTCTGAGAAGGCTGACATTTCTTCATTAAAGTGTAATTTGGCTACAGATCCATATTTACAGATTCCTGACGCATGGAAAAAGTCAATCTCAATTTTGTAAAATGTAAAAGAAATGTATGCATCGAGGATGGATTTTTTGTTACCAGAAATAGAGCTTGCCAAGGAATCAATGACTTGTGTGTACCCATACTTGTGTTTTAAACCAGTGACATCTTCATTGATGAAAGGAAAATCCATGGAGCAGTCAGCACCTGTTAGATATTTCTCCTTAACCTCCCCAGTTACCACGTTTAGTCTCCATTCATGTACGCGGTGCAAGAGATATCCATTTTCTGTTAAACCATCAGCATCATCTGACTTAAATCCTTTCGAGAACCACTCAAACTTGTCCTGACCCCAATCTGGACCCGGTATGATGGATGTGACAGCCTTACATCCCCGCACAACAACCTGTCCATGATCGGTGAAAGATTTAATTCAGGAATGAACATTCAGCAATAAATTTATTATCAATCAGAAGTAACTAAACCAATTAATATCAACCAAAAACTAGAGACTGTTAGAGCTTTCTGCTGATCAACATTAACAGTACTTCAAAAATTGAGGGCAACATTCTTTCTTTGTTATACTTGTTACCAATTATTTAATTTTCTCACCTCATTACTGTCCTCAAAACAATTGACAATATGAAATGTGCAGTTTGGTTCTACTTCAAACCACTTGACTGACTCTGCACTCCCGTAACGAGGCATCACTCCAATCCTCGCAGTCTCTTTCTCCTCATACTTCATCAATCTGCATGTGAACATGGATACCTCTTTCTATAAGCAAGTGATTGTGTAATTGGCATTGCTTTAAAGAAATCCAATCGAGAAATCTTTACTTACTGTCCACCCTTGATGACTCTTGTTATGTCAACTATCAGAGGATGATCAATGATCACGTTGTAGCTAATACACAAAAAATAAGGAACAAATACATTCATGTGCTTGTAACTTAACTAGCAAAAGAAGCATAACTAAAATAGCTTATTGGATAAACAAAAAGCCTTGGATCATATAAAAGTTTAAGGTTCTTATATTTCAGATTAAAGGCAAAAAATGAGTGCTTATTTGTCTAGTGACTAGAGAGAAGAGAGAATTTTAAAGTGATTTCCTTCTACGTGTGAGGTAACTTTGTAAAGAATAATAATAATAATAAAAAATTCTTCTATCTTGTATCATGCTAAAACATATAGATTGAAAGAAAGTGAGATTAGGTTATTTAGGAATTTAGGTTAAAAGAACGATTTTGTATCACTCCCTTAATCTCTAGCTTTCTCATAGTAAATTTCATTGATTGTTTCATTTTAGAGTAGATCTAAGTTGATGAAACCTTAAAATTCTTTACATATTTTTGTTAGATAAAATCCTAGTTCATGAAAGAATCCTAGTCAGTTAATGTAGGAATTAGTGATAAATTTTTTTTTTTTTAGCTAAACTAGTTTATTAAAATTTTTATTTAATTATATAGTAAGATTAAGATAGTTAAAGGTGTCGTGCCCTCCTCACACAGGCATGACATTGCGGCTTTACTTTTCAGGCGATCCTGGAATGGTCTTTGGTTGGATAAAGAAGTCGTCAACTGATATTAAGGTTACTAGGAAACCTAACTAATCTCTTAAAGATTCTAGACAAGTGACTAATTACGTAAAGGAAATGTATTAGCACCCCTAATATACTTTACTTTAGTAAGCTACATTGTTTTTTTTTTTTTTTTGTTATGGTCTGATAATGTTTCTATTCATATTATGACGGATTTGCTACGATGAACAAACTCAAGTTTTCTAGGTCAAAAACTTGGTCTAGAATAGTGAAATGCCCTGAATTATCATAGAGGCTTTTTTTAGGATAAATTTGGAATTTTATGCTATCACATCATTCCAAATAATATTTCAAATAAAATTCTTTACAATTTTTTTATCCTTATATTATGAGTGAATGATTTGTATTATTCCCAATAATATTTTGGATATTAACCTCATACAAGTGAGTATTAAAATGAGTAATAATAAATTATTATCTCTAATAATATTTTGAAAATTAATATCTTTTAGGTTTTTTATCCTTATTAGAAGTCAATAATATATTCTTCTTTCCAAAAATAATTTTTTAATATTTTTTAAATATAGGCTAAAATCCTTTGGAATTTTATAAACTTGTTGTAAAATCCATGCAATTTAAAAACAAAATGTGCCAAAGTATTTTAGATTTTTTAAAAAACAAATGCTCAAATAATTTTAAGGATTTTTGGCCATATGTAAGAAAAAAATAAAGTATATTTTTTTAATTTTTTTATTATTTTTTAAGCTTTATTTGACAAAAACTCATTTTTCATTATAATAAAGCTGTCAAAACATGCCTACGGGGGTGTTTTCCAAACACATCCTTAGAGCAAAAAACCCTTTAGTAAAAAGAGTGCAAGTCAAAAAGGGTTTTAACCCTTTGAGCTGTTTTTTACCCCGAATGGGTTGACCTGACCAAGTTTACCCAACTAGATTGACTTGAAATCTTTGGTTCGACCATAAACCAAACCAAAGACCTTGGTTTGACCCGAAAACAACCAAAAAACAAAATCAAAGCTAAAAAATAGATTAAACACCAAAAAAATACAAAAAAACATGAAAAACTTGGAAAAAACGAATCAAATGCAAAAAAATAAATAACACGAACATTCAAACCCAAATTCCAACAACATGCATTCTAATCCATAGCATATTTCATGAAAATAAAAGGCATAAAAAGGATGGAAATCAATCACTAAACAATAATCAAGCATCAAACATCGACGATTATCAATAAATAATCACCATTTAGTCAAAATACATTTCAGTTTAAAACCAAAACCCTAGATCATTATCTAATGATGTTATGTGAAGGTCAAGATAGAAAGAAATGGACCAAAACTGGTCTAAATCATGGAGCTAAGGCAATGCTCTTGCCAATAAAATGAAAAACATTGCTTAGTAACTCAGAAATAACCTAGAAACCCAGCACACCATCAAGCCTCCAAAACTGGTATTTTTACTTTTAGAAAAAAAAATATTTGAATAAAAAAAAACTAACAAACAAAAAAATCATGCAAAAGGTTCAAAACTGTCAAAGCTAAACAGCCTATATGTTTATGCAATTTGGATTCAAATTGGTTATCTAAACCTTTAATAGATTTCAAACAAAATCTAGAAACCAAGAACATGCATCAACCAACACAGGAAACATCACAAACCTTATTGCCATATTTGGCAGATTTCAAAACCATTTCATTTCATCGAAACTTATCCAATAAACATCACCTAAGTATTCAAGAACATCATCAAACAACTCAAAGCAAGATTTAAACAATAAAAACAACCTCTTTATATATTAATAAAAATCAAAACTATAGAACATCATAACACTAAAGCAAGTTCAAAAACATCATTAAACATGTAAAACAAGCTAGATGTGTGCCTCATGGACATCACCTATTAGGTTAGTAATGGATTATACCTTCCCAGAACTTAGAATAGTTATTGCATTTCTTCATTCAAAAATCCAATCTTTTGCTCAATCTTTAACTTATCCTTTTAGCTCTTAGATGCCAAGCAATAAACTTGATTACCAATGAACTCCAAGAATAAGCTTTTTCTCTTCTTTTCTTGCCTTTTTTTTCCTCTCCTTCTTTGATTTTCAAGGGGGTATATATAGGGTTTCAAACTATGATTTTTATGGATTTAAGCAAAGATTGATCCTCATTCATCAAATCTTGACCCTCTAATCAAAATAAGAGAGTTTTAGATAAATATTAATAGTTAAAACCTCTATTCTTCAAAGGTTTTAGGATGGTGGTTTGTAACAAACACAAGAATGATTTTTTTCTATCAAACTTGGAGATTAAAGGGAGGTGTTTTTGGCTCTCTGATCTTAAGATGGATGTTATAAGCCTTTAGTAAGATACCTTTGATAAGTTTTTAAGTGTGAACACACAAAGAAATTGAGTGGTTTTACACAAAAGGGTACCTCAGTCAAGGCTAACTAAGTTGACCAATTTCTTGGCTTCGCTAAAGCAAGTCCGATGTAAATGTCATCAGAGACCACATGAACTTGGTAGAGGAGAAGCATGCCTTTTGTTTGGATCCATCATTACTCAATTTAGAGGTCTATAGCCCCACCTTCATTCATTTAAAAGTGTCAACTCAATCAATCCAAAATCTGAAAATGCAGTGATAACTGATCGGGGACAAGATGTTGTTGAGTTCATTGAAGAAAATAATATGTAAATGTTTGATGAGAGTAGTTGATATTTGTAGAAGAGGTGTTTGTCAGTTGAATGGTGGTGGTTATAGCCCTAAAGGTGATCAATGATGCCACATTCATTCGCTTATAGGTGCCTATTCGATTAGCCAAAACTGTCAAAGAAGAAGCTAAACAATGGCCGAACAACACGTTGTCTAGGTTAAACCCTAAAAATCAAGGTTTTTTTTAATTTGGGATTTGTCAAACTTTAATTTAGTCTATGTTCTTCCAATTGTTTTTAATTGTACCCATAATTACCTCCCAAACTATTAATTTCATCCAATTTCACCCTTGTTAAACTCAATTATCAGCCCCAAAGTTGACCGTCTATTTCATTTTAGTCCTTGGTTATGAAATTATGCATTTTGACCCTTAATTGATCAATAAACTTTTAATTTATTCAATTTAGCCCTTGATTTGATTAATTTCAACCCTTGCATTCACTTGTCTTTTTTAGTTTGGTCCTTAGTTTTGGATTTATTCAATCAAGTTTCTAATTGCCCATCAAACCTCAATATTTATTCAATTAACTCCTTAAAATTACAATTAAACCCCTAAACTTCAATTCCTTCTAATTAAAGCCTAAATTGACTTTAAAAATCAAATTTTATTGCAATTAATCCCTTAATAAATTCAACTCAACCTTGAAAAAATTTAATTGACTCCTTAAACATCTAATCTTATATTTTTCTTGCCAATAGGGCCTTTATTAATCAAAAATATGCTGTCAAATTTTTCAATCATGTGTATTTTGATATTCTTCAACTAGTCTTTGACAATTTCCTGGGTGTTATAATATATTCTTCTTAATGATGTATTTTTTTTTTTTACTTTCCTTAATATTTTTTCAATTTTTTGTATTTTATCTTTTTTTATAATTTTTTTGCATGTTTATATGGGGCACTAAAATGGGTAACAACAAGAGGTGTAATCTTTTTATAAATAAAAGGGCTAATGCATTCAAAATTTAAGCATGTTTATGTGTGTTGATAATAAGAGTGTTTGTTGATAAGAGTGATTAATCAATAAAGTTTGGAGGTTTATCTAAATACTTGTTTTATAACCTTCCTTACGTAGTGTTTAGAGCAGCAATAGTGGTGAACTAAGTCCTCTCAACAACTCATACAAGCAGTAGTTAATCAAAGCAATGAATAGGCCCTCAAAACTTGCAGCAAATTAGAAGAAATTGTAGCAAGAAAATTTTTCTTTATAATAAATTATTGACAATTCATTGTCCCTTTATTATGGAACCAAGATTTGTTTTGAAAAATAAATTATCATGGCTTTCGATAATTTTGTTCAACCCATCATTCCTCAATTTGATGGATATTATGATCATTGGAATATGTTTCTCAAGGAATAATTGAACCACCATCCGGATCAACAATATTAGATGTGCAAAGAACGGAAAGTGCAATGATTGAAAGATTTCAAGACAAAAATTTATCTTTTCAATTGATTGACTTATCAATCTTGTAAATCATTCTTTGTAAGGAAACCTATAAGGATATTTGGGATTCATGAGAAAGAAGTACCAAGGCATAACTAGAGCAAATAGGCAGCAACTTTAGCACTTCGATCAAAATTTAAATTATTTAAGATAAATATGGAAGAGTCAGTCACAAATTATTTTTCACAGATGATAGCAATCGTTAACAAGATGTAAATCAATGGTGATAAAACGAAGGATATCACCATCATTAAGAAGATTCTATAATCATTAACACTAAAATTTAATTTTATTGTGTGTTCAATAAAGGAAGCTAAGGATATTGATGAACTTTTCATTGATGAATTGCAAAGTTGCTAATTCATGAGAAAAAGTTGAATTGACAAGAGAAAGAGAAGAAATCTTTACGAGTCTCATCTAATAATTATTTTTCTACCTCACAAAGAGTTGGTCGAGGAAGAAGAAGGATCACAAACAACAATTATGGTAGATTTTGACCACATTAAAAATTTAAAGATAATTAGTTTTATAATTCTTAAATAAGAGGAAAACGATATGACAATAATCATTCAACTTCTTACAAACCAAAGTTAGTGGAAAAATCAAAGGTTGAATGCTTCAGGTGTCACAGGTATGGACATTAAAAATCTGATGTCACACTAATTTGAATAAGAATGGTGGTAAAAAAATCTATTTTTATATAGAAGGAAGATGAAATGTCAATATTGATGGCTTGTCATATAAATAAGAAAAATCATAAGGGAAAGTTTGAAACTAAGTGGTAGTTGATTAATAAAGAAAAAGAAGAGCTAAGAATGAAAGTCAAACATGTCGATGAAGAGAGAGAAAATGTTTCTTAGTTGCTCCAAAATGAGATTGATAACCTTAAACTAGAGAAGAAAGCAATAAAGGATAAACATAAGCAAGATGTTGAGTCACTTAATCATGTGCGTGAAGATTTCATGAATAAAATGGAGCAAGAATGCTCTGAATGGTTCAAAAGGATTAAAAAGGAACAAACAAACTTCTTATTGGGTATGAAGATGTGGAAGAGGGAATTAGAGAGTAATTTTGATAAAAGACGTGAAGAGATAGAAAACTATTAAGGGATAAAGAGAAAGCCTTTGAGCTAAAATAGAGAAATGAGCTTCAACATATTGCTTCTCATAAAGGAAAAGCATAAAAAAGAGTTGGAACAAGTTATTTCATAAAAAAAAAAAAAAACTTGATCATAAGGAAAAAAAACAAGCCTATGAAAAATACACCACAACTAGTAGATGATCAAAGCCCACTTGAAATATCAACAAATGATGATCAACGATCACAACATATTAGAAAAGAGCTTACATGGATAAATGTTTATGAGGTAACTGGAATCAAACAATCTAATGATCCACTTCCTCATTTTGCTATATTCTCATGATCTTGTGATTTCCTAAGATATTATTAAAGAAATAAAATGGGAAAAAGCTTTGGATGATGAAATTGATGTCATTAAGAAAAGCAATACTCGAGAATTAATGAAGTTTCTAAAAGGACTAAAAACCATTGGTGAAAAATGAAAGTTTAAGACAAGGTTAAAGAAGAATCATTCATTGTTAAACTAAGCCTTTAAGAATTTCAGTTTGAAGGAGAGAATGTTAGATAAAATCCTAGTTAATGTATAAATCCTTGATAAAAAAGAATTGTGTTATACTAGTTTATTAGAATCCTTGTTTAATTAGATAGTTAGAGGTGCAATCTCCTTATCAATATGTAAGAGCTAATGCATTTAGAATTTAAACATGTTTATGTGTGTTGATATAAGTATGTTGTTAATAAGAGTGTGTGTTGATAAGAGTGATTAATCAATAAAGATTGGGAGGTTCATCCAAATACTTCTATGTTTTATTTTCAACATTGTTTTGTATGTGATTGATTGTGCTTGTTATTTATATATTTTGTACTTTTATTTTGAGATTCTTGAGCTATCTCCGTAACATTAAATTATCTTCAAAGTCAACATAAAAGGATTTTTTAAAACTATAAAAAGTGATCTTAATATTGTTTTTGTGCTAATTTGGATCCATATAAGAGAAAATTGGCCTTTGGACAAGCGGAAAAAAAACATGCTAATTTATTGAACTTACTTTTGTGTAACCCCTATATCATGGTTGAGGACACTTCTATTGAACTTGACATCAACTTTATGCAATAACTTCTCTCCATCAACTAAAATGTGCAATCCAAAAAAGGTACATTTATCGATTACAGGTCATGAATAAACTATTTTGGTTCAAATTTGAAATAATAAAGAACATCATGAAAATTATAAAATCATACATACCTGATATAACTCCAACTACACAGTAAGGTTTCATCCCATCGAAACCTAACATAACCAGTTCCCCTGAACAAGGAGCTTTCTGTAATGTAAAGAAATTCTAAATCATATACAGTATAAAAGGTATGACTAAGACACTAAATAGGCATGGTTTAATATTGATTTTCTAGCAATAATAGAGGCAAATTGAAAGAACCTTTGGATGGCTAGTGAACGGTCGATCCCATGCTCCATTAACATCCCAATAATCAAGACTTTCTAAGGTAGATATGTCAACCTCTTGAGGTAGGTAATTGTCACCAGTTGCATAAAGCTTCCCAGAATGACAAAAAATGTTGACATTTTGATAATGTTTAGCAATTGTGCCAAGTCTCAACTAAAAAGGCATTATACATAAGGATTAGATCCATATAGGTAGAAAGCAGCACTACATTTATATAAAAACAAAATCATTAATTCCCCAATTAAAGATATGTATGTCAAATATACCGCATTGATAAGGTTTGATGCTAAGATAGCTAAAGAATCTCCTTCCAAGTTTGGTAGGAAAACTGGCATGTTCCTTTCTTTCTCTATCTTGAAGGATTCAGACTCAACAAATTTGTTCTTGTAAGAGACAATCCAATTCCCACAAGCATTCTTTTTGAAATAAAGTGCATGAAGCATCCCTTCTCCTTCTACCCAAATTTGGCTTGTTTTTCCAAAACTTGATACTGTTGATTTTAGACCACCAAATAGAGGATTTGAACATGCTTTTCACAAAGAGAGAAACCATCACATGTCATTTATTTTCTAGTGATAAATGTTGAAAATAAATTAGATTTCTAATTTTTCTGAAAATCAAAGGAACCAGTCCACCGATTAAGAACCAATCAACTAGTTAAGTTGGCGGAATTAATTTTCTAGATCATATTAAATTTTTCTTTTTTTAGTTTAATTCCTTATTTGTCTAGGACTGTAGGCTTATAAAAGTTATGTAAAAGAGAAAAACACTTAATAAAACATATCTTCCTCTCAAATTTCTTATTGTTCTTTAGCTTTGCAATTTAATATTATTATCCATAATAAGCTACTACACTAATTTTTTTTCAACAAGTGGTATCAAAGCTTGTTCTGATTGTTTGATATGGGTAATCAAAACTTCTCACTTCAATGTCCTCGTTTGACAAATAATAACTATGAAATTTAGTGTATTCGTATGAAAGCTTAGCTAGGTTCTCAAGATTTGTGGGAAACAATTGAAAAGGGCTTTGAAGAGCTTGCGAAAGGAGTGACATTGACTTCAACCCCAAGGGAGGCTGTGCAAAAGGCACGAAGAAATTATCAACAAACACTCACAATCATCCACCAATGTCTAGATGATACCACTTTTGAGATAGTGACTAACACAACCACCGCTAAGCAAGCATGAGAAGTTTTGCAATAATAAAATCGAGCTAATAATATAAAAAAAGTACTCCAATAAAAGTTACGAGGTGACTTTGAAAAGTTACATATGCTTGAATTAGAGAGTTTTTTAGATTACTTTACTAGAGTATTAGCTATATACAATTAGCAATCAGATTAAAAGATATGGGAAGAATATGGAAGAAACGAGTGTGGTAGAAAAGATCATACACTCACTATAGAAGAAATTCCATTATGTTATGGTTGCAATAGAGGAATCATAAAATATGAATTTTTAACAATTCAATGTCTCATGTGAAAACTACTTGTCCATGAAGAAAAAGCCAATGAAATTCAAGATGATATTAGTGTATAAGCACTCTTCTCAAACTTCTTTATAAAAGAAAAGCAAGATGACTATGGATATAAACAAGGAGGTAGAGGTCGTGGATAAGGCAGAGAAAAAAAAGGAAAAGAAAAATTTGGAAGTGAAGGTAGAGGTACCCTCAACAAATCAACTAGTCGATTGGCGACTCGTTGAAACTAACTGGTTGATCGGATCCTCAAACAGTAGTTATCCAACACCTAGGTTCAAAAATTAAGTGTTATAATTGTTAAGAAAATAGGTCATTATGCTATTGATTGCTAGAATCCAACCAAAAATGTTGAAAAGAATGTCAATTTAGTAGTAGAAGAGGAGCAAGAAACCACCCTATTACTAGTCCATAATGAACAAATGAAAACCAAAGAAAACACGTGGTATCTTAACAATGAAGCCAACAATCACATATGTGGAGACAAGGCTAAGTTCATGAAGCTTGATGAATTAATTAAAGTAATGTTACATTTGCAAATCATTCAAAGGTTTTCATCAAAGGGAAAGGTATGATTCTGATTCAAATGAAATATGGTAATTATCGATTTATTGGTGATGTTTATTATATTCCAACTATATAAAAAAAGCAATATATTGAGTTTCAGACAATTATTAGAGAAAGGTTATGAAATTAAGATGAAAGATCGTACTTTGACATTACTTGATACACATAACCTATAATTGAAAAACTAACCATGACAAAGAACATGATGTTTTTGCTAAACACAGAGACAGATGTGCCTAAATGCCTAAAGACATGTGTGAAAGATAAGACTTGGCTTTGTCATATGAGACTAGGGCAAATAAACTTTGATAGCTTGAAGATGATGATGCAAAAGGAGATGTTATAGGGTCTACCATCCATCAAACATCCACATCAGTTGTGCGAAAGATGTTTAGTGGGCAAACAATTCCGTATGAGCTTTCCAAAATTGTCTAAATCTAGAGCAAGTTGACCCCTACAAGAGATTCACGAAGATGTATGTGGTCCTATTCAACCATGCTCAATTGGTAAAAAAAATGTATTTTTTACTCTTCATTGATGGTTATAGTAGAAAGACATAAGTATACTTAAAAAAAAAGTCTAATGTATTTAATTGTTTAAATAAGTTTAACGAGTTTTATGAAGATTAAGGTATAAAAGGACTCCTAACAATGCTTAGATCCTTATAATAAAATGGCATGGTAGAGAGAAAGAATAAAAGCATCCTCAATATGGCAAGAAGTATGCCTAAAACCAAGAAGATGCCAAAAGAATTTTGAGCTGAAGTTTTATATTGTGGTGTTTATTTGTCAAATAGATGTCCTCCAGAAGGCTTGGATGGCATGATACTAGAAGAGACATGGAATGGAAAAAATCAAGTGCTACTCACTTAAAGGTGTTTGAGAGTATTAGATATGTGCACATAAATGATCCAATGAAGACCAAACTAAATGCCAATAGCAAAAAGCTAATTTTTGTGGGCTATGATCAAAAGTCCAAATGATACAATCTTTACAACCCCAATAAAGGAAATATGGTAATTACTAGGGATGTCGAGTTTGTTAAAGAAGGAGAATGGGATTGGGAGGTAGATGGTGGTAAGAAGTATGACTATCTACCAGTTCTTGATGAAGAGAAAGAGAGATATGAAAATCATCAAGAACTAGTTACACCTCTACAATCACCAATGAACTCAAATTCACTTTTATCATCTTCTTCTAGTAAAAGTTCAAGTAGTGACAACCCACCAAATCCACAAAGAAAGATGAAGAGCCTTGATTACTTGTATGAAGTAACTAATCCAATTGATTCAATTGATAATGATCTAACATTATATTATCATCTTGCCACGTGTAAACTTATAGCGTTTGAAGAAGCAATAAAGGATAAAAAGTGGAGAATTGTTATGGATGAAGAGATTGCATCAATTAAGAAGAATGACATATGGAAATTGAATCCTAGACAAAAAAAAAGTCAATAGGTATCAAGTACATCTACAAAGAAAAAAAAATGCCAAAGAAGAAGTGGAGAGGTACAAGGCGAGGTTGGTAACAAAAGACTATAGTCAAAGCAAGGAATTGATTATGATGAAGTTTTTGCTCAAGTTGCTAGATTAAAGACCATTCAATTGATAATTACCATAGTTGCCCAACATAGATGGAAAATTTATCACATGGATGTCAAGTCAGCCTTGCTAAATGGCTTTCTTGAAGAAGAGGTTTACATTGAGCAACCTATGTGTTATGAAATGAAGGGACATGAAGAAAATGTATTAAAGTTGAACAAAGCCTTGAAATGGATTTAAGTAAGCCCTAAGAGCTTGGTAAAGTCACATTAATAGTTATTTCTTAAAGAATGAAATTATAAAATGCCCCATAAATATGCTATTTATGTAAAGATAAAAAAGAGTGGTGATACTCTTATTATATGCTTTTATGTGGATGACTTGATCTTTTACAAGCAATAACCTAAAGATGTTTGGAAACTTTAAGCAAGCAATGATGAAGAAGTTTGAGATTACAGATATTAGTCTTATAACCTAATATCTAGGGATTGAGATCAAACAAGGAAAAAATAGAATCTTTATAAATTAAGAGAAGTTTCCAAAAAAGATTCTCAAGAAGTTCGAGATAGAAGATTGTGCAAAAGTGAATGCTCTAATTGAGTGTGGACTAAAGTTGTCAAAGAATGATGAAAGAGAGAAGATAAACTCTACAATATTCAAGAGCCTAGTTGGGGGTTTGAGACATTTGATATGAACTCGTCCAAATATTCTCTTTGAAGTAGGACTTGTGGGCAAGTTCATGGAGACACCAATTATAACACATCTCAAAGCTTTGAAGTGAATTCTTTGATATATCAAAGGTATCATAGATTTTGTCTTATTATATGGTTACTTAACAACTTTAATCTTGTGGGTTATAGTGATAGTGATTGGGCTAAAGATATAGATGATAGAAAGAGCACTACATGTTTTATCTTGTACATAGGAGACGTAACATTCACATGGAGTTCAAAGAAGCAATCTATAATCACATTATCGACTTGTAAAGTTGAATATGTACCTGCTACAACATGTGTTTGTCATTCCATATGGATAAGAAGATTATTGAAAGAGTTATAAATGTGATAGGAGAAGCCTATAAAAATTTATGTAGATAACTCATCAGTCATTACCTTAGCAAAGAATCCTATATTTCATGACAAAAGTAAGCACATTGACACAAGATTTCATTATCTATAAGATTGCATTGCAAATAAGGAAGTAGAAGTCAAATATGTAAAGACCCAAGACCATGTCGCAGATATTTTCACAAAGTCACTCAAACATGATGTCTTTGCCAAGCTGAGAGATATGATAGGAGTTATCAGAAATCAAGTTTAAGAAGAGTGTTGAAAATAAACTAAATTTCTAATTTTTCTAAAAAATAATTGATTTACGGATTGAGAACATGTCGACCAATTAAGTAGATAGAATTACATTTCGTTATCAAATTATATTTTTCTTTCTTTAGTTTAATTTCTTATTTCTCTAGACTTTTAAGTTTATAAATAGACTTGTAATTAGAAGCATCAATAAAGTGTAGAAAATAGAAAAATGTGTATAGAAAAGAAAAACACTTAATAAAACATACATTTCTCTTAAATTTCTTCTTGTTCTT
Source organism: Populus simonii (assembly GCA_007827005.2). Taxonomy (NCBI): domain Eukaryota; kingdom Viridiplantae; phylum Streptophyta; class Magnoliopsida; order Malpighiales; family Salicaceae; genus Populus; species Populus simonii. Next base: position 3,602,773 of record CM017481.2, read on the forward strand.
TAGCTTTGCAATTTACTATTATTATCCATAATAAGCTGCTGCACTAATTTTCTTGCAACAACAAGTTTCAAGTTTGTGGAATATTATAATCCTTCACATGCCATATCCATATATAGATACATATTAATGGTTACATACAGTATGATACATACCATTTCTTATGTACACACCCTCTGGGAAATCTACTGGAATCTCTCCTTCGATTGCATTAACGTTAACAGCTTCTCCAATTTCTTCAACAGGTGCCAAGTTGCTCTATAATATATATGATCAATGTTAATTTTTCTTTTCAAGAGAGATATTATTGGTTCTTAATTGTGTACAATCCATGAACTCATCTTGAATGTCATGTACTGAATATAACTCATAGCATACTTAATTTTAGCTTGTTGCTGAAGCAACAATTACCCCAGGCGGCAAATTCAAAGACTATCAGAGTTTGCATATACATTCATTTGAGCATAAATATTGATCAAGTTCATTAAAAATTATGTATTCTCATTGGAAAATGGAGTAATAATACCTGAGAAGGGAGCAATGGTTGATCAACGAATTGGAATGCAGAATCGACAAATGCATCCAACATTTTCCTGGAATTGTTTTTCATGCTTTGGGAAACGTCAATCTTCATTTGCAGTTGATGCAGCTCGTTGAAGAAAGGCTGGTGACATACTAAAACGAGCCATCAGACTTCATTTACAATATCCATAAACATTTCAGAGTTCAAGGTCGATTGTCATACCTTAAACGTTGAGGATAGTGAGGTTTTGAGTCGATCAAAGCTCTCAGAGGCAAAAGGCTTAAGAACTGATCCATTTACTTGCAAAGAAACACAAGAGAATGCTGCCATCTAATTACTTACGTATGCCGACGCCAATTGTCCTTGTATAAGCTTAGTAGAGGAAACAACCTCCTGTCCTATTTATTAGCCATGGCTTCATAAACGTTTCAAATAGCAGCATTCCTGCCTTTTCATTATTGATTACTATTTTTTTTTGGGAAATATGCATTATTGATTATAGCGACGTCATGATCTCCTCAGAGGACGTTGTCTAATTAATGCTCCCTAACTAAGACATAACAAGCAATAGGACTGAATCTACTTGGAAGGGTTGTAAAAATAAGTCTGCTTACAGAGGAGAAAAGTTTAATAGATCACTTTCGATAATGTCATGATGGGTATCAGACAAACTTACTTTAAAAGAAAGTAGGGCTTGGAATATTCTGCTTGAAGGAGAAAAACTATTAAACAGATGTATCTTTCAGCAATATATGGTATATTAGTTGGTGAGATAAGACGGACGGTAGTTACTTCGGATCTTTGCATGTTAAGTTCACCTCACAAAAAGTAAGTGCGATCTTTTCGATGTTTTTATTTTATTTTAAATAAGACACTAGACTAGAGTATTATTGTGGAATGAATTTAACCTTACTTTACAAAAAAATATTTAATGACTAGTTGCTCTATGTGTTCGTTCTTGAAGGTTTTCAAACCTATGATGATCTAGAAAAAAGGGTATCAAACTGTGATCCCATGCACCAATAAGAAGACAAATCGTCAACGAGTACGATTTTAGATCCTACAATGAGACATATTGCATGTGATATCGTAAAATTAATTAATAGGAATAGCCCCTTGCTTTGTTGGAGACTTAAGGTGGCATTTGATGTTGCGATACAATTGTGTTTTTGAAATTTTTAGATTTAAATTATTTTTTAAAATTTTAGATATTATTTTAACATGCTAATATTAAAAATAAATTAAAAAAATATTATTTTAATTAATTTCTAAATAAAACACATTTTAAAAAATAATATCTACCATACTTCTAAATATATATACACTAACTCAATTGGAGTGTTCTTTGGTTACACCCTCAATCATTTGATATATGGTGGTTTCGGGGCATGACACATGGTTTTGTTGTCTTTCAAGCTATCATGGTTTTGATAGATAATAAAAAATTAATATAAAATCATTTAAAATTCAAGTTTAAGGATGGATTTCTTTTATATGATGTCATAGTTTTAATAATTACTATATCATATTCTATTTAATTAAAACATTTGCACAATTTATTTGATTAAGATGATTTTTTTATATAATAAATACGATTTAAATACATCATCTGCATGCCTCGTATGCACACATCAAATACAACATTTGCACGTCCAGTGTGCACATATCAAATGCATACCTATCAAATGATATCAAGATCACACTTTATAATAATCATATAAATACAAATACATAATTCATTATTAATGTGCTATATAGGAAATATACGATATAGAAAATATTGTAGTCATACTCTTGTATTGCAACCTCACCATTACTATTGTATATTGCCCTACACATATATATAGAAAATGTTGGCTAACCAATAAGGTTAAGCCTCCCAATTATTCTCAACTTGGTATCAGAGCTTTCTGCCGTCAGAACTCTCCTTCTCTTCTTCCTCCTTGCAGCCGACATCCCTTCTCCTTCTCCTAAATGGACTCTGCTGTGGCTGCCGCCTACTCCCCTCACCAAAACGGCGGTGCAGCCCAACCATCCAGCCCCTCTGAAGCTGCTGTCGCCGGTTCCTTCTCCCACCAGCAGCAGCCCCAACCTGCAGAACAAAACCTTGGCTCTTTTTCTCATGTTTCTGTCATTCCCCTGCACATCATGGGGACAACGACTCCTTCTATAGTTGCTTTGTCCAACACTCATCAAGTGGTCTCATTGAAGCTTACAACCACAAACTATCTCTATTGGCGAATGCAGATGAAGCCATATCTGCTTGGTCAAGGTGTTTTTCACTTTGTTGATGGCTCAGTCCCATGTCCTTCTTCTCATGTTGCTGATGATTCTGATGGTTCTTCTTCAATAATTAACCCTTCTTTTCTCCGTTGGAAGCAACAGGATTAGCTTACTTTAAGCGCCTTACTCTCTTCCCTCTCCATGGACGTCCTACATCTTGTGGTTGATTGTTAGACCTCTTCTTGTGATTGGCGCACTCTTGAGAAAACGCTCGCTTCTCCATCAAATTCTCGACTTATGCAACTTCATGGGTCCTTTCAAGATCTTTGGCAAGGAGATGCTTTGGTTACTACATATATGCAGCACGCTAAGTCATTGTTTGATGAATTTGCTGCTGCTGGTCGGCCCCTCTCTCTTGAAGACTTCAACCTCTATATATTTCCTGGTCTTCGTGGTGAGTTTAAAGACTTGGTAACTAGTCTCGTGACCAAGGCAGAACCGCTATCATACGCGGACCTTCACAACCATCTTCTTACTCATGAATTTCTGCATAAGTCTTCTCTTCCCTCCTTGGCTGCAAATTCACCTCTGCTGCCTACCCCATCTCTGCTGCCGTTTGCTCATCTTGCACAGCAACAGACCAACTCTTATTTTGGCCGTAACAGAGGTCGTTCCCGCGGCAACTGGCGCTCCAACAACAACAGGTACAATAGCCATGGCAGGTCTGATTTCCGTGGCTCTTCTTCCTCTGCTCCCATGGACTGGATGCAGAATCACTGGCAGCAGAGCAGACGACCTGCTGCTGGTGGACATTGGCCTCCTCATCGATCTTCTGAGCAGCATGTCAAATGTCAATTATGCTTCTCCTTCAGCCACACAGCCCTGCAATGTGCTCAGTTTCGCAGCAGTGGTCATCAGCCCTCTGCCCATCTTGCTGTTGGTCCGATTTCTGCCTCTTCTTGGTTCCCGGATACTGGTGCAAACCAGCACGTTACTCCTGATCTTGCAACTTTGACCGATTTTGCACCCTATCTTGGGAATGATCATTTGCATGTTGGTGACGGTAAGGGTCTATCTATATCCCATATTGGATATACCACCTTACGTTCCCCTAAACGCACCTTTACATTATCTAATGTTCTTCATGTTCCTCACATTACCAAACCATTGCTATTTGTTCAGAAATTTTGTAGTGATAATAATGTTTATTTTAAATTTCACGCCTCTGCGTTTTATGTAAAGGATCTCATCACTCAAGTAGTGCTCCTTTCCGGTCAGAGCAATGATGGTCTCTATGTTCTCTCGGAGTCTTCTGCTACCACCATTCCTCAAGCTTATTGGTCTCCTTGCGTCTCTGCCACTGCTGATCTGTGGCATCGTCGATTGGGTTATCCTACGTCTCGTATTTTTAATTTGTTAGTTTCCAAAAATAAAATAATGTGTACTTCTAGACACTCCCTTGTTCAATGTCAAGCTTGTCCACTTGGCAAGTCTTCACGTTTGTCATTACGACCTACGGGTCACAAAACTACTACTCCACTTGATTTAATTTTTAGTGATGTTTGGGGCCCTGCTCCTATGTTTTCTTTTGATGGTTTTCATTACTTTGTTATCTTTATCGATGCGCATATCAAATATATATGGTATTATCCACTTATTGCCAAATCTGATGTCTTTTCCACTTTTCAACGTTTTCAAACACTTGTTGAACGTCAGTTTTCACTTAAAATTAAATCTGTTCAAACTAATTGGGGCGGTGAATATCGTAAATTAAATAGTTTCTTTCAAACTATTGGTATTCATCACAGATTAATTTGTCCTCATACGCATGAGCAAAATGGCAGTGTTGAGCGTCATCATCGTCATATTGTCGAAACTGGTCTTACACTTTTCGAACAATGTAGTGCTCCATTACGATTTTGGAATTATGCATTTGAATCTTCAGTTTATCTCATCAATTGCATGCCTACTCCTGTTCTCCAAAATCAGTCTCCTTTTGAATGTCTGTTTAATCGTACTCCTGATTATGATTTTCTATGTATTTTTGGGTGTCTCTGTTTTCCATTTCTGCGTCCGTATCATGCTCATAAGTTGGATTTTCGTTCCTCTCCTTGTGTGTTCTTAGGCTATAGTTCCTCACACCTTGGTTATCGTTGTCTCGATTCCGCCTCTGACCGTATATATGTCTCCCGTCATTTTCGTTTTCATGAGAATGAGTTTCCTTTTGTAGATTCTGAACAGCTAGCAAGAACCCCAGCTACTTCCTCACAGCCCACCCACTTGTCCAACTTGATCACCCCCCGTAATTTTCTCCCGGCTACCCCACAAAATGCCTCACCCAGCAGCTCTGCCACACCTCTAGCACCAACCAAACAGCCCCACCGTTCCCTACCCTTGTCTGCCACCATACCACCACCACCCAGCCCTACCCTTATATCATCATCTACATGTTTCTCTAATGACATTTTGCAGGAACAGGTTCACCTCCTTCAGGGTCGCATTTTTCAAAGTCTGCTCTTACAGCCCCATCTGATTCTGCAGCAAACTCTCCTGCCTCTGCTGCTGAGAGCTCCGATCCTTCTGCTTCTCCTCAAGGTCTACAATTTTATGGTGATCTCTCCTCTTATCCTCTTCAGCAGCTCCCCAGTTTGGCTCCTTCTGCCCATCAGTCTGCTGCTCGTCAACATCCGATGGTTCTTCATCCGCGGCTGTCGAAAACTGCTCTTCTAGCAGCCTCTGCCGCAACCTCTGCTGCATCCAATTGTCGGGTGCTATCTTCTCCAGCTTGTGAGCCCCTTACATTCTCTGATGATGACAGGTATGAGGCATGGCATTGTGCAATGCGTGATGAAATTCAGGCATTACACTCTAATAACACCTGGTCCTTGGTTCCTTTTCGATGAATGTCATTGGTTGCCGGTGGGTGTACAAGATAAAACGTTGTGTGGATGGCAGTGTTGAACGGTATAAGGCATGCTTGGTGGCTCATGGTTTTACTCAACAGGAAGGCATTGATTATTCTAAAACCTTCAGTCCAGTTGTTAAGCATGCGACAGTCAAATTAGTGTTCTCCATTGCGGTCTCGCGTAATTGGAAGATTCATCAACTTGATATTCATAATGCCTTCCTCAATGGTGTACTTACTGAAGAAGTTTACATGAAACAACCTCCAGGTTTTGTTGACTCTACTCTTCCCTCTCATGTATGTCGGTTGTATAAGTCTTTATATGGTTTAAAACAGGCTCCACGAGCATGGTACACTCGTCTGAGTGATTTTCTGATCTCTATTAGCTTTACTGCTTCCAAGGTTGACACATCCTTATTTATCTTGTCTATTGGTGCTGATATTTTCTATCTTCTGGTTTATGTTGATGACATTTTACTTACGGGTAGCAACTCTTCTATGCTTCATCGCCTAATCCAGTTACTAAGTTCAGAATTCAAGCTTCGTGACTTAGGTGCGGTTCACTATTTTTTAGGAATTGAGGTTCAAGCCACTGCTATGGGTCTGATGTTACGTCAGTATAAATATATTCTTGACATTCTCACTCGAGCGGGTATGACTTCTTGTAAACCGGTTGATACTCCTATCTCTACCTCTAAAGTCACCATACTATCGGACCCTCTATTTTCTGACCCTACACGTTTTCGTCAAATTATGGGTGCCCTTCAATATCTCACCTTTATGAGACCAAATATCTGTTTTGTTGTTAACAGAGGCTGTCAGTTTATGCATGCTTCTACAGATTCACATTGGGGTGCTGTTAAACGCATTTTGCGTTATCTACGCGGTACGGCTACCTATGGTTTCCATATCACTCGCAATTCCTCATTTGCTCTCCATGGTTTTACAGATGCGGATTGGGCAGGTAGTACTGATGATCGCAAGTCCACAGGTCCTATCTCTTGGAAATCTAGCAAGAAACACACAGTTGCTCGATCCTCCATCGAGGCTAAATATAAAGCCTTGGCTAATGGCACTGCTGAGGTTATCTGGCTTCAGTATCTATTGTGAGATCTGCAGATTCTCTCTACTTCTGCTCCTACCCTTTTGTGTGATAATCTAGGCGCTACTTACTCATCTGCAAATCCTATCTTTCATGCTCGCACTAAACACGTTGAGGTTAACTATTATTTTGTACGAGACAGGGTTGCGAAGAAAGAGATTCAGATTCATTTTATCCCCTCTCATGATCAACTTGCCGATGTTTTTACTAAGCCGCTTCCTACTGCTCCATTTACTGCTTTTCGGTTCAAGCTTCAGGTTGATCCTCCACCCTCAGTTTGAGGGGGCGTATTAATGTACTATATAGGAAATATACGATATAGGAAATATTGTAGTCATACTCTTGTATTGCAACCCCACCATTACTATTGTATATTGCCCTACACATATATATAGAAAAGGTTGGCTAACCAATAAGGTTAAGCCTCCCAATTATTCTCAACTTTCATGAATACTTTCAAAGATATATTAATATCAATTACACAAATTCTATTAACAAATTTCAAAATAAATGTATAGATGCAAATTCATAAAACTTATAAAACACATTTATAGCAATTACTCACATTCACAATACAAGTTCACACTTTATGGTATTCAACCACTTTCCTTACAAAGAAGTTGGATGTTGATCCCTAAAACACCTACACATATTTAAACACAACATCGTGTTAACTTCAAATTCAAATGAAAGCAAATAAAACTCGATATCTCTCCTAAAAAGGGTTTTAGGAGATTTCTCACTAGTGGTTTATATAAATTGTTATTAAAAAATGGATACTTAGAAGTCTTGTAGTTTACGATAAGTCGACCTTAAAGAACCTGATCACATCTCAAAAAAAAAATATAAGCTTTAGGTAATCTTTTCTCAAACCTTAAACAACCTTGGATTTTTAAGTTTATCATTTATGCTACATGTATGTGTTTTGAAAAACTGAACAATGATATTAGAGTCATCGTTAGACAGTTAGGGTTGTCAATTATATGTTTTAATTTTATTGACATTGATTATGAATTAATTTTATGTGCAAAATTATTTTTCTCATGTTTTTTTAAAAATTATTTTTCTCCAATTATTATTTCGATAAGATTTTGCTAGAGTTTTCCAGATCTGGAAGGATTTATGAAAAATAAAAATAAAAAGGTGGTAGCTCCAACGACAGTGTTAGGTCTGTTGGCACTTGCTACTGTGATGTTGTCTCAATAGGTGCAACACCTAGGGTGCTACAGTGCCACCACCTATAGCACCTGATTTGCTATAGCTTATTGCTGGCATGAGAGGCAGCAACATGTGGCTATTGTCCCATTAGACACAGTGATTATGAGATATTAAAACCAAGGTTGTCAGTTCTGTTCCGTTTCGTCCGGAATGGCCGGAACATTTCATACCAATTCAAAAACATAACAATTTTCATGTCATTTCAAATGTTCCGGTTTCATTTCAATTTGATTTATTAAACCACCCAAGTATAAATTATAAAAAACTCTTTTTCATTACTATTTTCAATAACAATGATATTAATAATAATATTGAAAATGATTATTACTATTTTCAATAACAATTATATTAATTTTTTAAAATTAGATTTATCACTAATATATATGGTTTATATTCATGTTGTTTTTTTCATGTTTATACTTTGTAGGAATTTGAGCAAAACAAGGGATGCTTTAGATTCCATTAGCCTAGATAACATTGACCTATTGAATGAATGGATTTGTGAAGAATCTAGCCTTCTTGATGGAGAGGATATAAGTTGGGAGACTATTGAAGCACCTTTGTCTACTTTAACTTTAGAGGATGAAGAGATATATTTTGATGACGAAAATGAGCTTGGTGGAAATGATCAACTATTGAAATGTTTAGTTGGTGACTTTCCCTACATACCACCACAAGATCAAGATCCTTATTTATATTTTAATGATGGAGATGATGTTTGATTTATGTTTCTTTTGTGTTAAAACATTTTACTTTTATAATATTTTGGTATTTTGTTTAAGTTGAATTACTTTAAGTTAAAGTTCTATTTAATCTTGACTATTTAGAAATATTTTAAATTTTGAAATTATATTTGTTTAACATTGTGTTTGTATTGCATAATTTATAATTAATTTATCTTGAATTTGAATTACGTTTGTTGAATTATATATATACATGAACAGTACAACCCTAAAACGGCACATCGAAACGCTCCAAAACAGAAATCTTCCATTCCAATTGAAAAAACAAAACACTTACCAAAACGGAATTGAGAACCTTGATTAAAATCAACGTGAGGCTACTACCTTACGCTAGTGGTAGATGAAGTATGAGGGTGTTGCCCTGCGTTGCAGGTGACACAGTGACAACCCTTGTTGTCACTATTGATGTTGTTGATATTGATGGGCAATGACCCCACTGCTAACAACAGCTAGAGAAAAGAAGACGAGGGGAGAAATTATTATTTTATCCCTAATTCTATAATAGGGTTTTATGGGGCAGAATTATGATTCTACTCTCGTGGCTAATATACCTTATTACAATACAGTACTTTGAGCAAAATTATGATTTTATCGTTAAACATATAAAATATTGATTTTATTTTGAAATTAAAACCCAAAATTAAATTAATTATAGAATTAATTTTTCTAATCGGATTAGGATTGAATTAAACTATTTAATTTATGATTTTTATTTTTGATTTATCCTAATTAGATTATAATTAAATTAAATTATTCAATTAAAATATTTTAGAAAACAAAATTCTAAATAAAGAGACTTTTTAAGCCAAAAGGCTTTAATTAATTGATCCTAAAATAGTTTAGGATGTTAATAAGAATTTTAATATGATTAATTTTTTTATTAAATTTTAAAAAATAGTTTTTCAAGAAATTTGTATTAAATAAAATTTTTTGAGTTTGGGAAATTATCAAATTAGATTTGATTTAATATTTCTAACTATTAGAAATATTATTTTAAAATTGCACATAGAGCCAATAATTAGAATCAAAGTATGCAATGTATTTATTTATGCATATTAATGTGTTTTATGCATGATTGATGATTATGGACATTAAAAGATCAATGTGATTGGGTCGAAAAGTTGTAATATTAAATAGGGCTTGTGTGTCCTGCTTTTTTTCTATTTTTCTTCTGGGTTGTAAAATTCTTTTCGCATATAATTCCCCTTGAAAGTAAGTTGAGGTTTATTATACAATTATGTAAATGTTATGTAATTTAGAAATGTAGGAATTTAGATAGGAAAATCTCTATTGGAATCCAAGACAAAGAAAGAACAGGAGTAAAGGCTACAATCGTGGTACTCTTAAAGAACTTATAAAGATTTGCAGCAATTATCTATGTTTTGACCCTCTATTTACCTTCGATGACTCAAGAAAATTAGTTTAGATATGTCCATAATAATCCAATTAGAATGACATACTAGGGGTATATGTTTATATATAATTGTTATGTATGATATCTCATTAATGCCATAAAATGAGACTTATTTAAAATAATAAATTTCTCATTAATATATTAAGTACATGTTGAGAACAAGATTTGTTGCCTTCTGATTTTATATGCATAAAACCAAAGTTCTATTAATGGATGACTTATTGAGCTACTCAAGGTTACCACTAATCAAATATATTTAATGCTATAAAATTAAGTCATATTTAATTAACTTATATGATTTGAATGATTCACTTATGATCATATAAAATTAGAGGCGGTAGATAGGCAAAACATATATATTCATGCATAAATATTTATAATCAAATTTAGATAAGGTCTTCTCAATAATAATTTGGTCTCCCACTATTTTATTATAAATTAATAGCACTCACTATAATTTGGGAAATCTCATTTAGATCTCTTAATAAGCTAGGATTCCATTTATTTTATTCAACCTTGAGCAACTAAACAAATCAAAAGAAATTCAATTAGGTAAATAACATAGTTTATCAATCACATCTCTATGTGATTTCTACATTAGTTAGGTGACAACTCTTTGTCTAAACATATATGTGACTCCTAGAGTAGTTAGGTGACAACTCTTTGTCTAAACATATACATGTACATAATGATACAAGTAGGCAACATAAGACAACTTATTTTATCTAGCACATTGTACAAAATTAATACACACAGAAACTACCCAAAATGGTACTTCACCTTATATATATAAATACACACATAATAGGCTTGACTTGTAAGTAATTTATATGAACTGCCTTTTTTTCTCAATACTAACAAAAGCGAAAGCAATGAATTGCAGAGGATACAAAAGTTGATAAATACACAGACACATTTAATGAACATAAAAATAAACTAGACAAGGTGCCTAACAACTTCTTTATTTTTAATAAACTTAACTGATAACACTACCATTTCTTTTAACAAGTAACAAATAATTATATGGTAGATTTTTAACAAGGCAACAGATAGATATACGCTAAAGTTTCAAATTGAGTAAAACACTTTAAATTAGACCTAAGTTTTAATTCACATCCATTCACACCCTAACAATTTCTGCCTCAACATATCTGTTACTATAAGATATGATCCAATCTCTATTAGGTTTCTTTTTGAAGTGTAGTGCATGAAAAATTCCTTCTTTCTCTCTCCAGACATGACTAGATCTTCCAGAAATTGAAATGGTTGATTTTAATCCTCCAAATAGAGTATTTGGACATGCATTAATTAATTAGCCACTCAACAACAGATTCTGATAACTAGCTTTAGAAAAATAAGAGTGATCTCATTAAGCAATTCATTTTTAAGTAAGGTTGTAGCCACTAGCCACTATGAAATATAAATATAGTGTTGATATTGTTAAAATTAAACTTGATTTCTGGTTTTTCTGAAGAATAGAGGAACCGGTCCACCGGTTGGATTAAATAAATTGGTCGACTAGTTGAGAAACGATTGACTAGTTTAGTTGGCAGAATACAATTTCTATTAAGATTAGGATCTCCTAGTATTAGTTTAATTCATTGATTATCTAGAACTCAACGCCTATAAAAAGACTTGTAATTCAACATTATTAAGGAGCACAAAAAAGAGAGAATAACTAATAAAGCTTAGAGAGAAACACTTAATAAAAGTATTCCTTCCTCTCAATTCTCTTCTTCTTCTTGAGTTTTTTACTTTACATTACTATTTTTGATCTTCTACCGCACTCATTCTTTTTCCAATAAGTGGTATCAGAGCTTAGGTTTGATTATTTGACATGGTCAATCTAAACTTCCCACTTCAATATCCTAGGTTTGAACAGTCCCTCACTTTTTTACATGGTAGAATAATGGAAGGGTGGATGGGAGATTAAGAGAGTAAAAACACTCTTGTTCATCTAATATAATTTCCAATTTCTCTCGTTCATGTTACTGATTTCTTTTTTCCTTTCTCTTTTTATTTTTTTCTTTTGTTGCATATGTATTTATTGGACATCTTAGAGCCCCTATATGGCTCTGCAATTTGATGGTTCTCGGTTTAACTACAACTTCTTAAGGCCAACAACTCCTCCTAATGCATAGAGACATTTTTCAACAGGTAGCAACCGATGGTGGAAAATGATGATCCTATATGTGAGAAGCTTGTATAGCAATGTTATGGCATCTAGGAAAGGTGTGAATTTTCATTTGTTAAGTATTCATAAAGAAAGCCTAACTTGCTATTTTTTTGCTGGCACCGTGTGATTTATATATTTATGTACTTATGGAAGAAAAATATTAATACACAACGAGAAAAGAAGAGGTTGTCGTATAAGGCGATGATGTTTCTTTATATTTTCTCTAGATGGTTGGCTTGTGCTGTTTTATTATGTAGTTCTTATGTCTTTGTTTGTTATATGGTTTTACAGATGTACATTCAGGATCAGTTTTTTGTTTAGTGTATTTATTACTTAGTGATTGATGTATTGTTGCTACTTTAGTAGATAAAGCAAGCAAGATTGATATGTCAATCGGTAAACTACATGAAGCAAACCGGTCAACTGGTTACATTAACAATGGCAATCCAAAATCCAGGTTTGATAAATCAAAAGTTAAATGCTATAATTATCAAAAGGTAGGTCATTATGTTAAGGATTGTTACATTTCAACCAAGAAGGTTGAGAAGAATGTAAATCTAGTGATAGAAGAAGCAAAGGAAGTCACCCTATTATTAGTGCATAATGAGAGAATGCAAGACAAAAAGAACATGTGGTATATAGACAATGAAGCTAACAACCACATGTGTGGAGACAGAGACAAGTTCATGGAGCTTGATGAAGCAATTAAAGGTCATGTAACATTTGCGGATCATTCAAAGGTTGCCATCAAAGGAAAATGTACAATTTTGATTAAATTGAAATATGGAAGTCATCAATTTATTGGAGATGTCTATTATATTTACTAACGGTGAAAAACAACATATTGAGCTTAGGATAATTGTTAGAGAAGGGGTATAAGATTAAGATGAAAGATTGTATTTTGACATTACTTGACACTAAATGAGCAATGATTGCAAAGGTAATCATGACAAATAATAGAATGTTCTTGCTAAACATAGAGACTGATGTGTCTAAATACCTAAATGCATGTGTGAAATATGAGACTTAGCTTTGACATATGAGACTTGGGCATGTAAACTTTGATAGCTTAAAGATGATAGCAAAACAAAAAAAGAGATGTTGAAGGGTTTGCTATCCATTATACATCCAAATTAGTTATGTGAAGGATGTTTAGTGGGAAAGTAATTTCGCAAGAGCTTTCCAAATGAGTTTACATCAAAAGCAAGTCAACCCTAACAAAAAATAGATGGTGATGTTTGTGGTTCTATCAAACCATGTTTGTTTGGTAAAAATCTGTATTTTCTACTTTTTATTGATGATTCTAGTAGAAAAACTTGTGTATACTTCTTAAAAGAAAAGTCTAATGTGGTTAGTTGTTTTAAGAAGTTTAAGGCATTAGTTAAAAAAAAATTTAGTTATTTTATAAAATCACTTAGGACAGATAGGGGGTGAATTTTGTTCTAATAATTTTAATAATTTTTATGAAGATCATGGTATAAAGAGACTCCTAACGATGCTTAAATTCTCAAAACAAAATGGTGTAGTAGATAGAAAGAATATAAGCATCCTCAATATGGTAAGAAGCATACTCAAAACCAAGAAGATTTCTAAAGAGTTTTAGGCCGAAGCTATAGATTGTGTTATCTACTTGTGAAATAGGTGTCCTACTAAAGGCTTGAATGACATGACTCTATAAGAATCATGGAGTGGAAGAAAGCCAAGTGTTTTTCACTTGAAAGTTTTTAGGAGCAATGACTATGTGCATTTAGATGATCAAGTAAGGATCAAGCTAGATGATAATAGCTAAAAGATGATCTTTGTAGGCTATGACCAAAAGTCCAAATGATATAAGCTTTACAACACCAATAAAGGAAAAATAGTGATTAACAGAGATGTTGAGTTTAATGAAGAAGAAGCATGGGATTGGAAGGTAGATGATGGTGAGAAATATATTTTTCTATCGATTCTTGATAAAGAGAAGGAGAGCTATGAAGATCATCAAGAACAAGCTACACCTTCATAATCACCAATGGTGTCATCTTCACATTTATCTTCTTCTTCTAGTGAAAGCTCAAGTCGTGGTACTTCACCAAGTCCATCAAAAAAGATGAGGAGCCTTGATGACTTATATGAGGTAGCTAATTTTATTGATAATGATGTAACACTATATTGTCATCATGCTATATATGATCCTATAATGTTTGAAGAAGCAATAAAGGATGCAAAATAGAGAATTGTTATGGATGAGGAGATTGCATCACTTGAGAAGAATGACACATGAAAATTGATTCCTAGACCAAGAAAAAAGAAGCCAATAGGTGTCAAGTGAATCTACAAATAAAAGAAGAATGCAAAGGAGAAGTAGAAAGGTGCAAGGCAAGGTTATTGACAAAAGGCTACAATCAAAAGCATGTGATTAACTATGATGAAGAATCTATCAAATGGATGTCAAATTAGCCTTTCTTAATGGTTTTTTTGAAGAAGAGGTCTACATTGAGCAACCAATGGGATATGAAGTGAATGAACATGAAGACAAGGTATTAAAGTTGAACAAAGCCTTGTATGGATTGAAGCAAGTCCCAAGGGTTTGGTATAGTCGCATTGATGACTATTTTTTAAAGAATGGATTTATTAAATGCCCTCATGAATATGTTATCTATGTAAGGATAAAAAAGAATGGTGAGACTCTTATTGTATGTTTGTATGTGCATGGCTTGATCTTTATAATAAATAATCCAAAGGTGTTTGAAGACTTCAAGCAAGCAATGATCAAGAAGTTTGAGATGACAAATATTGGTCTCATATCCCACTACTTAGGGATTGAGATCAAACAAGGAGAAGATAGAATCTTTATGAATCAATAGAAGTTTGCAAAAGAAGTTCTCAAGAAGTTCAAGATGGAGGATTGTGCAAGAGTAAATACTCTAGTTAAGTGTGGAGTAAAGATGTAAAAAGAATGATGAAGGAGAAAAGATAAACTCTACAACTTTTAAAAGCTTAATTGAGAGTTTGAGATATTTAACATGCATTCGTCTGATATTCTTTTTGGAGGAGGACTTGTGAGTAGATTTATGGAAACACCAACTATGACACAGTTCAAAGCATTGAAGATAATTCTTTGGTATATCAAAGGAACTGTTGATTTTGGCTTGTTCTATGGTTATTCTAATAGTTTTGAACTTATGGGTTATAGTGATAGTGATTGGGCTGGAGATATGGAAGATAGAAAGAGCACTACGAGTTTTTTGTTTTCTACATGGGAGACACAACATTCACATGGAGTTCAAAGAAGTAATCCATAGTCACTTTGTCAACATGTGAAGCTGAATATGTAGCCACTACATCACGTGTTTGTTATTCCATATGACTACGAAAAATATTAAAAGAATCGCAAATGTCACAAGAAAAGCCTACGAAGATTTATATGGATAACTTATTAGCCATTGTCTTAGCTAAAAATCTAGTTTTTCATGACAAGTAAAGCACATTGATATAAGATTTAATTACCTAAGAGATTGCATTACAAATAAGAAAGTTGAAGTCACGTATATGAAGACACATGACCAAGTCGTAGATATCTTCACAAAGCCACTCAAATGTGATATTTTTATCAAAATAAGAGATATGTTGGGAGTTATGAAGAAATTAAGTTTAAGAGGGGGTGTTGAAAATTAAACTCGATTTCTAGTTTTTCTAAAGAACAGAGGAATCGGTCCACTGGTTAAATTAAATAAATCAGTCGACTGGTTCAGTCAGCAAAATATAATTCTTGTTCAGATTAGGATTTTCATGTATTAGTTTTATTTCTTGATTATCTAGGTTTTAATGCCTATAAAAAGGCTTGTAATTTAGCATTATTAAACAAAAACAAAAAAAGAATAGCTAAGAAAGTTTAGAAAGAAATACTTAATAAAAGTATATTTTTTTTTAATTTTGAGTTTTTAAAAAATAAAAAAATATATTATTTTAATATATTTTTTTTAAAAAATAATTTAAAAAATAATCATTATCATAGTACCAAACACGGCCACTAACAAACCGCCCATGGTATCCACAGATGCGTCCAAAATTCTACTAAATATTAAATCATTTCACTCATGAAAATTTTAAGTCATTTCTGTACGGCTAAAGCTGTGATTTATAATCACTAAAAGTTCCAATAAGCATAAATAATTAGTGTAATAAAACAAGTTGGCCAATAAGATGGAATATTCTTGGCATTCATTAGCGCTTAACTTCCCCTGCAAAACGATAAATCTGCATTATGTCACTTCGAGCCTCCCAATTTAGGATAAAGACTGTGCTGTCGGGAATAGTTTTTCAAAATCAGTTTTTATTTAATTATAAAAAGAATTAAAATATATATTTGTAATAAAAAAAATATTAAAATCTTAGAATTTTTTTTTTAGTTAGAACCATAAGTTCTCAATCATTTTTTTTTATGGTAACATGTTTTTTATTGGAAGTATATTTTATTAAACAAAAATTAATGACAATTACAAAAATATAAAAACTCCAATGACTTGAAATGAATAGAAAAAATATTTTTTTTATTCATGTGTTGTTTATGAAAAAATATCTTTTTTAGAAGCAATTTAAATAAAAAAAACATTATTATGATTATAAAAGGAAGTTTCAATAAAAAAAGATAAAACAAATTATGAATTTTTCATTTTTATACACCAATATAAATAAATTTAATGAAATTAGGTTTAATAAAAATATATAATAATTTATAATAAAAAATAGATATTCTATTTTTATTAATTATTAATGAGTAAATCATTTAAAAATTCTGCATATTAAGTTAATGAATAATTATTTATAAAATAATTTTTAATATTATAAAAAAAATTCTAATTCTCTTGAAGACTATGAATTATTTTGATAATTGTTTAAAAATCATTTTAGTTAATTATTTAAAGAAATCTTACTCTAAAATTTAAAAAGAAAAAAAAAAGGTTAAGGAGTATTTTAAAAAACATCCCCTGTTTCTCTTTTGTATTTTTTTTTCTTTCTCCTTTCCTTTATTTTATCCTCCCTCCTCTATCCCTTCCTTCTCTCTCCTGCCCCTATGTCGTTAGTTTGCAGTTTACGGTGGGTCGTATTGCTAGGTTCTTGAAGGCAGGCAAGTATGTTGAGCGTGTTGGTCCCGGCGCTCCTGTCTACCTCGCTGCTGTTCTTGAATATCTTGCAGCTGAGGTAATACCGTCTCTATTTCTCTCTTCATTTTTTTTTATTTTTTGAAAGTGTCTTGGATATGATTTTGTGTGATTTCAATTCTTGAATCCTAGGGTTCTTTAATTATGGTGATTTTAACTTCTTTTTTTTGGGAATTAAGTTGTTTTCCATGAAAATTATGTTTTTGAAGTGGTGGCGGTGGCTAATCTTGTTGGTTTTTTTAGTGGCTAATCTTGTTGGTTTTTTTAGTGGCTAATCTAGGGTTTTTTAGCTTCAATTTTTCTTCAGTTTTTAGAGTTTGAGTCTTTTTGTTCATGTTTGGGTAGCTTTAGTAGTTAGGGTTCTAAGGTTAGTGATGTGAATATAAATTGATCATCATCTATAGGCTCATGTGGTGGCGATGACAATTAATAAAGGATTTGAATCCAATCCTTGTGCCTCTTTTTCACTTGATTGCTTAATCGACTCATTGTTGGGTTGGGTTGGGTTGTGTGGCGGTTGAGGAGAAAGGAGAAGGAAAAAGAAAAGTAGAGAAAAGAAGGGTTTTGTTAAAATCAATATAAACTTGATAGAAGGACTCAATTTCAAATGGCTAAAAGTATAAGGAAGGTGAGACTCGAAATTAAAATCAAATAGAATGCCTTTTAACTTTTCTTTGTTACTCGTTTTTCGAGTGTTGTTATTTGAAGTGTAAATAAAATTATTTTTGATCCAACGTTTAAGAAAATTTGATTTCTTCTTTATGTTCTTGAGTTTAAACCTTAAATTCAATGTTTAAAGCTGAGTGTATATCATATACAACGATCAATAAAAACAAATTCTGGATGTCATCCAGATTATACAATTTATAACCCAAGAAACTGCTAAACAGAAAGTGGTGATGTAAACATTTGATGCTGTCAAACTTTGCAACAGGATTGGCATGAAAGCTCCATGAAATTCATATGGGACTCAGCAAGGCAACGTGATTTTGGCAACTGGCTCACTGGTAAACTCTTCGGTGTCAATTATATAAGCCTATGAAGTAAGTAGACAAATACTTTGGATATAAGAGTCGTATAATTATTATGTACCAAAGTGCAAAATTGACCTTCTTTAGACATGCTTGTATCTTCATTGTGGACAAAAGCGATTATCCATCTATCATCTTCTTCATGGCTTCCTTGTTTGGGAACAAAGGCAGCTCCAGTGCAGAAAGTATTCTGTTCGGATTTATGGTATTCCACCTTTACCAGCTCTTCAGATTGCCCACCTTGCTGATTCACAGAACCAAAATTGTTTCAGCATAAATTTAGATGTGTTAGGAAAGAAGGTTAATAACACATAAGAGCTTAACTAACTACCGAATTGATTTTATTTTTCTGGCTCTTCAAAATACAGTTTTGCTAGACCTCCATATTTAGGCATACCTGAAATGTTAAGTAAAGTAAATTAATGATCAGGGTTATAGTAAACTTCTATAGAAAGAAAAGTTTTATTTATAATAACCGGAGTCAGAGCGCATTTGAATCAGTAGCTTGGTTATAGCCATATTTATTTTTCAACACCAGTAAAATATCCGTGTATCATTGGAAAATCCATAGAGAATTTAGTTCTGTCAAGAATCTTTCCTTTTACGTAAGAAATCTATGAGTTTACCTCATCAGTGCCCTCCTCAAAACAATTAAGAAGGTGAAATTTGCAATTGGATTCCACCTGAAACCACTCGATTGAGTCTGCGTTGCCATAGCGAGGCATGATTGCAATTCTCGCATATTCTGCCTTGTTTATTTTATCAAACTGCATATGTTCACGTCATGGTCCATGACAGACACAATTACCAGCTCATTGTTCAAGTCATGTACAATACACAAAAAGTACAGCAAGATTTTCGAGTTCTCACGGGCCAACTTTAAGGAGTCTGTGTATGTACATCACCACATTGTGCCTGGAAACACAATTCATCTTTGATCATTACAGCTTTCAATTTCAATTATAATGCCCATGTAGTGTCTTAGACTAGTATTGAATAGATTTACCTCCGCGTAACTCCCATGTCATGAGAAAGGGAACACCTGTTGAATTTGAGAACAACTTTATGAACTAATCTTTTTCCATCAGCTGAAAATTTAATTTGTTTGAAGTACAAGGCAAGGAAAGTCGCTATGCTTTATAAAACATCTCATTGTGCAAAATTTATTTGCAGTACTGTTCTAATTGAAATGATACACATACCATACCTGAAACTAATCCAAGTTCCAAGAAAGGTTTTGTGGCATCCACCCCGATTATAACCAGCTTCCCTTTATCTGGGGCTCTCTGCAACATGGAAGAAAAGGGCTGCTTTATGAAAAGAAAAGTGGTATCATGACCATAGTTACACACTAGACCTGAATTGGATTGCGGGTCCGGTTATCTCAAACTTTGATTTAAAAAAAAATTATATAAAAAAAAATGAATCATGTTTTTTCTATTGATCCTGTCCAGACCAAGAGAGTTGACCTGCTAGACGGGTCTTATAACATTCATCATGATAATTCAAGCATATAA
Source organism: Populus simonii (assembly GCA_007827005.2). Lineage (NCBI taxonomy): Eukaryota > Viridiplantae > Streptophyta > Magnoliopsida > Malpighiales > Salicaceae > Populus > Populus simonii. The sequence goes on from CM017481.2 coordinate 3,622,766, forward strand.
ATGAACAAGAACCTTTGGATGGCAGGGTAAAATGCCGATTCCAATCTCCATTGGCATCCCAATATCCTAAAGTGTCAAGTGCAAAGAAGTTGATTTGGTGAGGCATGTGATTTTCAGCAATCCCTGAATGTTCAAAAACGTTGGTGTTGCTAATGTACTTGTTAACTTCGCCAAATCGCAGCTGCATATCGAGTTAGAGAACTGAGATATCAGCTAATAATTAGTCATAACAAAAAGGCCTCCAAGCATTCATTCTAGTCTTATTTTAATTTGCACCTTGCACTTGACTATTTAGAGTAAAATATTTAGATAGATATGCCCACCAAATCCAGCAAGTATGCTGATAATATTGCTTGGGAACTGCCTTCTATTGCAGGAAGAAAAGATGGTTTGTTTCTTCGTTTTTCTATCTTGAATGTTTCGGTTTCAACATATTTGTTGTTGTCCAGCTTCCATCACTAGCTTTGTCAAATAAAAAAAAAAAAAACAAAACCCAATATCAAATCCCTGTATTTTTATATTTGCTTGCAACTTAGTCCTTATATTAGTTTTTCATTTCTAATGAAATCGTACCATCTCACCAATTAAGAACGCATTTGGAAAGAATAATTTTGGAAATTTCAGCTAATATTTATCGACAACTTGGTTAAACTATTATGATTTTTAATATTCCAAGGACTAAAAAATTAAAAAAATTTAGTTCAAAAATTGAAGAGTCCCCAAAAAAAAAAAAAGGGGGGGAAATCTTGTTAGTGAGAAGGGGAAATTTGGTGAAAAATTATATTAATGCAAATGCTTTTTGGATTTTTATCAATGGCATCAACCGATTAAAAACATATGGGATCATGCCACTTGCATTGATTAACATAATGCTTTTTAGATTTTTATCAATGGCATCAACCAAACAAGAGCAGATGGGATTCCTCCCAAGACTCTGAGTTACGGGTGACCATTTGCTCACTTCTACTTTAATATTTTAAAGATTAAAATTATAACTCAATAATTGGACTTTACAACAAGTATGCCAAAGGGCGGCAGCTGATTCATAACTAGCTTAGCAGTCTAAGTGCTTAAAACAAAAATTTCTGTCCACATTATAAATATTGTACTTGAAATTAATAGTGGTTTGGTATCACAATAGCTTTTGCATTTATAATTTACAAAAATAGTTTTTTTTTAAAGCTGGAAATTATAGCTTTTTTATAATCAAGATTTAAATAGAGTTTTTTTTTTTAGTAGCATCCATGAAAAATTATGACATGTATTAATTAACCAAATAATGCTACCAGAAATTTAACAAATACAAACGGAAACACCGATAGATTTTTTTATCGGTAGATTGCGGTGAATTTTACCGACATACTTTTTCATCGTTATATTTGTCGGTAAACACCGACAGAAACATTTCATCGGTATATACCGAGGGAATTGTAGTGGAAAAAGAAGGAATAAAAAAGCCAGAAAAGTACGATGACGTGTAACTTTTACCAACGTTTTTACTGACAAAATTAACCTGATGGTAAAGTTCGTCCATAAATATACCGATGAAAATAATCCTTCGGTATATACCAACAAAATTACAGATGGTATTACAGTTAGATTAAAAAAAGCAAATCATATGATGACGTGACACTTCTTACCGATAGAATAATTTCATAAGTAAATCAATCAGTAATATTTAATTTATGACCTAGTGATTGACCCTCATTTCCCCTCCCCTATTTCTCCTTCTTTCTTACAAACTTTTTTTCTGTAACAAACAATGCTCTCTCAATCTCAACACAATTCAACCTCCCACAACAAATCGGGCCACCACAACACTCTGTTTGTCAGCATCCATGATCTGATTCAAATTTTATCGAGGATTATCCACTTTAAATAAGCAAATCTACCCTTTTTTATTTGAACACAATTTTTAAATGTTAATTTTTTTTTTGCATATATATATATATATATATTATGTTTGGGTGTTTACTTGTTTTATAATTTTTTTCATACAATTTTTGTTGTATGGATTTATGATTTGTACATGTTATGGTTTGTTTTAGATTTTGTAAAATTATATTTGTTTGTAAATTGATGAAACTTATGTTGAATTTTTTACTTCGATGTTTTGTGATTAAATAAATAATAGCTTATTTAACGGGTTCATTTTATATTTTATCAATTTTATTGTTGAGTTATAATTTTCAGTAAATGTGTAGAAATTTGAATTTATGTTGATATATAATTGATAAGAAATTAAGAAAACTATTAAAATAGTTTGAATAAGATTAGGCTAAATCAATAGTTTTGCAAATTCATTTAGTTAACGGAGTTAATTAATACATGTTGTCATCATTATTTAAATAGATTTGATATAAGTAATGGATGATCGTTCATGGATGTATCAAAATTCACCACAAAGGTTGCGAAGGATGGATTATTCTAATAGGATTCAGGGTTTTATTAATTACACATTATCTAATCCAAGAAATATTAGTGGAGGCAGTATTAAATGTTCATGCAAGAGATGTAAGAATAAAAAAATTATCGATCTAGATGTTTTAATGATGCATCTTCTACAAAAAAATATTTATGAAGAAATATTTATGTTAGTTTGCACACGGAAAACCATATGTTCCCACGATACCGTGGTAGAGAGAATGATTGGGTCAACTTCTAGTGCTAGCAACATGCATAGAGTTGTAGATGACAATAGTAATCGTTGTAGGAATATGGTTATGGATGCGATGAGAATGATCAAAGAGAGAAGAAAATGAAAAAGGGTACGCAGTAGATGAAGAAGATTGATTTACTGCTATTACTATCAATATACAAACGTGAGCACAATAATCTTATTTGTACAGGATGCTCTCTATATATAGAGTAATAATTAACTATTGCCTTTTCATCACTTATTTCTTTCTATGAATACAATATTCCTTATTCCTTATTTATATATATTGATTTGTTTTTGATATGAGGTAGCTGTAGTTTCCTTCTATGAGAGGTCTGCTATAGCTGTAGTTTCCTTCTTTGAGAAGTAGCCGTTGGTTGAGGTAGCTGTTGGTTCCTTATTGATTTATCTTTGATCTGCCACAGCTATGATTTCCATGTATGGTTAATTACCATTCTGAATAGTAGTCGTTAGAGGTGTTAATTCAGATTGGTTGCTGACGAGGGTGAGGATCCTGTGTTGTTGCTGCTGCTGTCTCCTACTGCTGCTGCAGGGGTCTTGTGTTGCTGTTAATACCATCCCTCAAATGTTGCCGAGGTTAGAGGCAAATTTTGCACTGAAAATGAAGGAGAGTAGCTTTGGACACCGGCTTAGTAAACAAATCAACGATCTGATGTGTAGTGGGAATATGATGTGTAATAAGTTTCCCAAGAGCTACGCGGTCGAGTATAAAATGATAATCAATTTCAATATGCTTGCTGCGAGCATGGAAAACAAGATTGACTGTCATATGGAGCATATTAAGATTATCACAATAGAGCACATGTGGAGATACCAAGGGAATGTGTAAATCATGAAGGATGTAGGTCAACCAGGTAAGTTCTGCAGCCGTGTTGGCCATAGCACAATATTCAGCTTCAGTGCTAGAGCGTGAAATGGTATGTTGTTTCTTGGCACACCAGGAGATGAGATTACATCCAAGGAAGACACAGTAGCTAGTGGTAGAACATCGTGTAGTAAGACAGCCAGCCCAATCATCATCTGAAAAAACAGAGAAATTAAGATTAGTATTAGAAGTGTAGTGCAAACCATTATTAATAATACCTTTGACATATCGTAAGATACAGCGGACCATTTTTAAATGAACAGTTGTAGGAGCATGCATGAATTGAGAGACATAATTAACACTAAAAGAGAGGTCTGGTCGAGTGAGGGTGAGATACTGTAGAGAGCCAACAAGCCCCCGGAAGAAACTGACATCAGCTAAAAGAGGAGCATTTAAGGAAGCTTTAGTTCGTGCTTCAAGTGGTGTAGTCATGGGTTTATAGTCAACCATATCAGCACGTTTGTCATAACCCATTTTTGGGTTATTCCCAAATTCACATTTTTTCCTCTCTCTTAAAAAAAAGATAATATATATATATATATATATATATATATATATATATATATATATATAAAACAGTGAAAAGAGAATGCCAAAACGCTCAGAAAATAATCAAAATTTGGTTGAGGAGGTTTAAAAATACAAAAATTAAAGTTTGGCAGTATTTTATTGACTGATGATAGCCCTGTTGACAAAGAAAATTCAATTTGAGGAAGAAAAGTCCAAAATTAGATGTTGGTGGACTCAATTAAATTATATTGAAGGTTTAATTGAATTTATGGAGGGTTTGATTGTAAGAAAAATTGATTTTGGAGTTAATTTGGGCTTTAATTGGAAGAAATTAAAGTTCCGGGGTCAAATTATAATTTTTGAGAGTTAATTTGGTCAAATCAGGGGCTTAATTGCATAAATATTGAAGTTTGATGGCCAATTAGAGACTTAATTGAAGAAATCCGAGACCAGGGAGCAAAATGCAAAACGCGCGCAAATTGAAGGATTGACTTGTAGTCTGGCGCTTTGGCGCCAGTTTTCATTTAAATGAAACGGCGCGTTTTAGGCAAAACGACGCCGTTTCATGCATTTTTTTTTTAAAAAAAGAGGAAAAACGAAACAGTGCCGTTTTAGACGGCACTGTTCCTCCTTCTTCTTCCCCTGGACACGTAACAGGGGAAGAGGTTTTTGTTCTTTTCTATTTGTTTCTTCCTCCCTCTCGCTCCCCACGTGCCCTGTTAAAACCAAAACCGGACGCCACCCGCACCTCCTCATGATGAGCAGTCAGAGAAGCCGTGCCCCGTAAGTGACGCCTCCATTGGCCGCCTCGGCCGGCGCCACAGTAGTGCAGGAGACGTGCGCCCCATGCATGGGCAGCGATGGGACGGGGCAGGGTCGACCCCGCTCCCCCAGCCCCTATAAATAGTGACTCGAAAGGAAGAAGAAGAGGGGAAGAAAACGGCAGAAAAGGGGGGGAAACTGAGAGAGAGAAACCGACTGTGTAGAGAGAGAAACGACCGAAACTGAGAAACAAGAAAAAGTCGGGGAGAAGGAAGAAAAAGGATAAAAAGGAAAAACCAGCAGGGAAGAAAACGCCGACTGGTGTCTCTGCACAGTGGAGAAGAAGCGCCGCTGCTGTCACTGGTCTCACCGTCATCGCCACCGCAGCGCCACCGAGAACAGCCACCGTCATCGCCAGCTCAACCGCCCGAGATCACCGCCTCAGGTAATCTTCTTCTTCCCCCCTAGCCACCGGTCCTAATTCATCTTCTTGCCTGCAGAACGTGCACTGTGCACATTCTGCATGCAAGAAGAAAATAATTAGCCGGTTACTGTGCATGCGCACAGTGACCGGCTACAAGGGTTTCTTCCCTTCTCTAGTGGGCTGGAACATCAGCCCAGCCCGCGCGGCTGGGCTGAGTCCGGCTCTGTTTCAGGCGGGCTGGAACATCAGCCCAGCCCACGCGGCTGGGCTGAGTCCAGCCTTATGGCTGGGCCAATACAGGCCCAGCCCAGTCCATTTTATTTTATTATTATTTTTTCCTTTTTGTTTTTGTGTGTTTTTATATATATATATATATATATATATATATATATATATATATATATATTTTAAATTGTGATTTTCCCACGGATTTTTCTACATCATTTTGACTAAGATTGGTTTGTATTTTTATATCATAAAAATACAAATCCGGTATTAAAAATACCCCTTTTTTTTTAAAAAAAAAACTTTTGTTTTCATGCATACGGCCAAGTCTCTCAAAGCTAAAAAATCATATCGTATTTTTTTACAACAAAGAAAACTTCAAAAAAATATATTATTTTAGCATGCATTTTGGCTTTAATAACCTGTTTATTAAAGTCATGAGAACTTGGCCAATATTTCAAAAAAAAAAAAAAATTTGTTTCGTTTTAATATCTGGGATTATGAATTTATATGTAAAACGTATTCCTGATATTAAAAAGATAGTTCTGTTTAGACATTAGACCGGTTAGGTTTTACCCCATAAGATAAGAACCTCCTTACTGAGGAGAGCTTTTCTTGAACCATAGACGGACCAACTTGACAAGACCTTAGATTTTTATCAGATAATAAAACAATGCAGCTTACCTTAGGTAGGGCGTATTTGGGGTGCTAATACCTTCCCTTTACGCAACCAGTCTCCGTACCCAATCTCTGAGACCAGTCAGGGTTCCTAGTGACCAAAATACTAGGTGGCGACTCCCATTCCATTTTTCACCGCTAAGAGACAAAGAATTCCTTGTCTCCCCATATTTACTGGATATATATCCATACATTTGAGGGTGGACGATCGCCGCGACGCCGCACACGCGCGACAACGTTCTAGAATTGTAAAGGCATAATGTGATTGTGATAAGTGAAGGCCATTTATCGTGGGCAAAATTTCTATGTCAAGAAAATGATAAGCAGTTCCTAAGTCCTTCATGACAAATTCTTGATTGAGTAGAGTAATGAAGTCTGCAACAAGTGTATCTATAGTTCCTATAAGAAATATATCATCAACATAAAGTAGGAGAATAAGAGAACCATGATCAAAATGAAAAATAAACAAAGAATGATCTGTTAAGCTGCAAAGGAAACTATATTCGAGGAGAAAGGAACTAAAACGATTAAACCAAGCACGAGGTGCTTGTTTAAGTCCATAGAGGGCGCAATGGAGCTTGTAGACATGTTGTGGACGATAAGGATTCGACATTCCTGGTGACTGTTCCATGTAGATGTTTTTAGAAATTAAACCATGCAGAAATGCATTTTTTACATCAAGCTGTTGTAGGGGCCAATGATGAACAAGAGCTATAGTGATAATTAGCCGAATGGTGTCGGGCTTTTCAATTGGAGAGAATGTTTCAATGTAGTTTAGGCCATCAATCTGGTGGTATCCTTTGGCAACAACACGAGCTTTGAGACACTCCAAGCTGCCATGAGATCTGAGTTTGGTTTTAAACACCCATTTGGAACCTATGATATGCATATCAGTGGTACGAGGTACCAATTTACATGTCTGATTTTGGTGTAAGGATGTAAGTTCATCCTCCATTGCTACTTTTTACCCTGGGTGAGCTAGTGCAGATCGCGGTTCACGCGGTATCCCAGCAGAGATGATAGATGTTAATGCATACTTGGGATTTGGCTTTATGATGCCATGGTGGGACAGAGTGGTCATGGTGCGAAGAGCTGAAGTAGAGGAATTGGGAACAAACTTGTCTGCTGAAGAGTGAGAGGCATTACTACAGGGAGGTTGTGTAGCTTTGTGTAGCGCACGTTCTGAACGAGTAACCATAGAGTGAGAAGCTGAATTTGGGTGGTCCTGCTACTGCTGAGTAGTTAAGGTCTCAGAGGATGGTTGTTGGTTATCGGAGGGAGTAGGAATAAAATGTCCTACTGTAGTGTGGGAAATATCGGGGAAGAGATTGTGGGCAATCTCCTGTTGAGTGTGAGCTGGCTCCTACTGAACGTCATTCTTCGGACTATGTAGTGAGCAAGAGGGTTCTATATGTTGATCAGTGGGAGGATCAGAATTAGAGGTACCATGAAGAGATTGTGCAGTCGCAGAATTAGAGGTATCAGGGTAAGAAGTGTACATTGTCTCCTGCTGGAATGTCTCCGGCTGAGTAATTGAAGTGTCATAGTTCTGCTGCTGAAGCTCCTGGTGGTCTGGAGTACTGTCACCATGGAGTTGTAGAGCAACATCAGCTGGAGAAATATTTGTAAAACACGCTGGTGTATTTGAGGTCATGGTAGGAAGCAGGGGTGTGGGCAGTGAGCTGTAGCATGGTGGCGCTACTAGTGTTTCAGAGATATCTGCAGGAGAACATGAAGCAGCAACAGTCAGCCAAGAGTCAAATATGCTAATGACATGATTAGAGCGATCAATTTTTATGGTGGTATTAGTTTGTTTATATGGAAAGATAGATTCACTAAAAACAACATGTCGTGAGAAAAAAAAAAAATTTGCTTGTTGGATGAAAGCATTTATATCCCTTATGTTGATCACTATATCCTACAAAAATAAATTGAACACTTTTTGGATCAAATTTATTTTGTCTTGTGTCCCAAGTGTAAGGGAAACATCGGGAGCCAAAAATACGAAGAGATGAATAAATAGGGTATTTACCATGTAATCCGAATTAAGGAGTGTCAGAGTTAAGAGTAGAAGAGGGCAGTCTATTAATGAGATAAACAGTAGTTGTAAAAGCTTCAACCCATAAAAATAAAGGAGTACCACTATGGAATAACATTGTCATACCTAGTTCTCTTATAATTCTGTGTCGCCTTTCAACCATACCTGTTTGTTCAGGAGTGTAAGGACAAGATACATAGTGAACAATTCCTGTGGAGCGAAAATGACTTGATACTTTTGAGTTAATAAACTCTCCTCCTCCATCTAAGTGAAAGACTTTGATTTGTTTGCCTACTAACATACTTTTCGAATGATATAAACACTGTTAGAAAATCAGATTTGTTATGAAGAGGAATTATCCATGTATATTTAGAGAAATCATCTACTAGGCAAACATAATATTTGAATTTTCCAATGGATAAAACAGGGGCAAGTCCCCATAAATCACAATGTATTTTTTCAAAAGCATCAGTACTTGAATGTTCAGAATGCAAAAAAGGTAATTTGCTAAGTTTTCCTAATTGACAACTATCACAAAGTTGTTTAGTCTTCATAGCTCCTGTGACGTCAATCAATCCTTTATTTTTTAATAGTTGTACGATAGTAGCTTGAGGATATCCTAGGTGTTGATGCCAAACTTCTGCTGATCTAGTTTTAAAACAATAAGAAAAATGTAATTTTGGCAAGTTGTGCAATACATAAAGATCACCCTTACGTCTACCTGTTATCAGAGGTTGTCTTGTTTTCCATTCCTTAACACAAAAATCAACGTCAGAAAACTCACAGTTTACAGGAATTGTTTGGTAAGCTGACTTACTGAAAGTAAATTTTTAGTTAATTCAGGAACAAGCAGAACATCATTAATAGGTAATTTAGTATGGTTTTGTTTAATAAATGAATCTCCAATACCAACAATCGGTAGAGACAATCCATTCCCAATAACAACAGAATCAGTTCCAAAATACTTACGAACATCAGTTAACATACCTGGCTTACTTGTCATGTGATTTGATGCACCAATGTCTGATGTCCATTCTGTGTAAATCACGGTTTTGTTTAGCGTAGGGGCTGCTAGTGCTTGTGGGATTTCATTATCCTGAGTTGTATTTTGTTTAGGTATCCACCAGCATATTTTAGTAATGTGACCCGTTGTGCCACAATATTGGCATTTGTCTTCACGATACAAATCTCGTTCTGTTTGAGTCATGCGGCGTTCTCCTGGTGGTGGAGGACGGCGTTTTGAGTGGGATTAAAATACCTTCTGTTTTGATCTCTGGATTGCTGGGCTTGAAATCCTCTTCCATTGGATGTGAACTGATATGAGCTGCGTGCTAAGGAAGGCTGTTGTGTTCTCTGCTAATGGCGTTGCTGTTGTTGTCTATAAAATGCAAGTTGTTGTGGAAACTGTGTGTTTGTTATGTCTGTATGAGAGGAGAACCAATTTCAGTGTTGATCAAAATTTTAAAGTTGTGAAACCAGCTCTGAATAGGATGGTTTTGGAGGCTTCAACATGGTTGTTGTGAAGTTTTCATACTGTGGACCAAGGCTAGTGAGAAGGCAAAAAACATTTTCATTGTCTGAAACTGGTTTTCCAATTGCTGCAAGGCTGTCACACAAGCTTTTGAAGGTGTAGATATGCTCTTCCATGGATTGATTTTCATATTTACGAAAGTAGGTAACTTGCTGACGAAGTGTAAATTCACGTTCCTGTTAATCCTTAGCATATGCATTCTTTAGTTCTTCCCAAACAGCAGATGTTGTTTCTGATCCAACAACAAGACTAAGTGCATCTTCAAACAAGGTTCCAATAATCCAACCTCGAAGGAGTTGGTCAGATTTTCTCCATGTGATGAAGGCTTTTGTAGGACTGGTACCGAATTTTCTGTGTGCAGGTTATTGATTGAATCTTGTGTGTTGTATTTTGCTGGTGCAGGATCTTCATTGGTGAGATGCTCAACTAGCTCCTGAATTTCTGCAAGAACCAGAGCTTGTTATCTCCATAATTGGTAGTTTGTTTGGTTAAGTTTGAGGGTAATAAAGTTGCTAACATTGAGAGACAACGAAGTCATTGTGAAATATGTGATTGTGTTTGATATGTGTGTGCTCAATCAAGCTCTGATACCAAGAGAAGAAAATGAACAAGGGTACGTAATAGATGAAGAAGATTGATTTACTGTTATTACTGTCAAAATACAAACGTGAGCACAATAATCTAATTTGTACAGGATGCTCTCTATATATAGAGTAGTAATTAACTATTAACTTTTCATCACCTATTTCTTTCTATGAATACAGTATTCCTTATTCCTTACATATATATATATATATATATATATATATATATATATATATATATATATTGATTTGTTTCTGATATGAGGTAGTTGTAGTTTCCTTCTATGAGAAGTCTGTCATAGCTGTAGTTCCCTTCTTTGAGAAGTAGCCGTTGGTTGAGGTAGCTGTTGGTTCCTTATTGATTTATTTTTGATCTGCCACAGCTATGATTTCCATGTATGGTTAATTACCATTCTGAATAGTAGTCGTTGGAGGTGTTAATTCAGATTGGTTGCTGACGAGGGTGAGGATCCTGTGTTGCTGCTGCTGCTGTCTCCTGGTGCTGCTGCAGGGGCGTTGTGTTGCTGTTAATACAAAGGTCATGTCGGTCAATGTCCAATAATATATGAAAAACCTAATGCAGATATGGTCAGGTTTTTTTATTTTGAAAGATTATGATAAAACCATTATAGGATGGTTGCATAAATCACAGTATATTATCAATCGCTACATAGGTGTTCACCATCAAGTCAGATTATCGCTACATAGGTGTTCACCATCAAGTCGGATTATGGGTTGAGTGAGGCTGGTTATGACATAATTATCGAATGGGTGAGAAACATTTTACATGAAGGGAACATGTTGAAATAGAACTTCTATGCTCCTAAGTCCTAAGTCCATGATGAAACCCCTAGGTCTAGAATACCAGAAAATTGACATGTGTCTAAACTTCTGCATGTTGTTTTACCTTGAAAATGCAGAGTCGACGAAGTGCAGAACATGTGGATATTCTCATTATAAACCCATAACTGGTAAGGGAAGGACTCTTGTCGTACACATAAAACTTAGATACTTCTCAATCACACCTAGATTGCAGAGGTTATTCATGTCATCAAAGATTATGGTGTTTTGAGCTTCAGCAAACATACACGAGTTGATGAAGATGATGATAACGATGAAATCAACGTAGAAGATTATGATAGAGATGAGGATGAGTTAATTGATGAAGAAGATGACAATTCTGATTAATTTGCACAACATAAATTTGTAATGCCATAACTATAATGTAATATTTGTGGATGAAATTCACTTCAATGTAATGACAATGAAATTAATATATTATTGAATGACAAGAAAATATTTATTTTATTATTGTGATGTGAATTAGTGTTATTGCGTTGTGCGTGCAGCTGACAATTAATGCTTTTTTTTACTATGGTACATGTTCCCCAATGAAATCACCGTTGGAATGGGAATTCCAGGTGCTAGTAATTAATGATCTTTTTTACTATTGACTATTTACTCTTTCACCGACAGAATTACTGGCGGAATGAAAAGCCATCGGTAATATTTGAAGGGGTTTCTGAAAATTTTTGTACAAATTAAAAATTTCAACTTGACTTCACAGATGAAATCACCAATGAAAATTTTAAAGATATTAAGATTTAATATTCTGTCAGGAATTTTGTAGGTAAAACCTAATATAAAAGACCATGACCACAATAGACAGAACTTCATTTTCTTCATTTTTCCTCTTTCATCCCCTCTCTCTCTCTCTCTCTCTCTCTCTCTTTCTCTCTTTCTCTCTCTTCTTCTTCATTATCTTATTTTTGTTGATGACCCGAGCCAAAATCAAGCATCATCTTCTCTTCTTATCCTAAGGTATGTTATCTTTCTTTATTTTTCTCCTTATTTTTCTTGTTTTTCGGGTTTTTTAACAATCCCTTTTCATTTATTTTGTTTTTCTTTTTTATTTTTTCTAATTTTCAACCGACACTAAACACATCATAAAGGTAAGAACTTTTCATTCCTTTTCTTCTTTATTTTTTTTCCTTTTTTTTTGTCATTATTTTTGTTCAATTTTGTGTGCAATTTTAGTTGTTATTTAAATAATGTTTTCATTATTTTGAAGAATTTTAGTTATTTGATTTCCAATTTTGTTGTTCAATTTCAATTAAATATGCACGATTAATTTTAATTATTATTTTGAATTTTTGTTAATTTATAAAATGGAATAAAAAATCAAATATATAAAAAATATTATATAAATTAAATATATTAGATAAATCTAAATGTATTAGATGCATTCTATTAATTAAATATAATAGGAATACATTAGATAGGTAATAGGAGTATAATAGGAATGGTCCTAAAAAAATACTTAACGTAGTTATTCATAAATAGAATCCAGGTGGTACATGTCAATATTTAGACAAAAGAAATGTGAATATATTCAAATGGTAAAGTTTCTCTTTGCCAAAGAGAAGATGCAGTAATAGTAGTGGTGATGGTGATTATAGTAGTAGTAATAGTTGTTGTGGTAATGGTAGTGATAGTAATGGTAGTGATGATACTAATAGCAATAGTAATGCTAATAGTAATGAAGGTTACTAGGAAACCTGAATGTACTGATCTTGTTAGAGATTCACAGGTAAAGAACTGGTTGTGATTAGGAAAGGTATTAGCACCCCTAACACACCCTACCTGAAATAAGCTGCTTCGCGACTTTAATGTGTTAAAGAAGTTTTAAAATTTTTATCTTTTCAACAGATATTAGAAATACGACATACGTGTAAGTTCATCATTCTTGATCGTGAACAAATCAAAATATTAAATTCTTATTTATTCTTTGCGATTCTATCATAAAAAAACATTCATAAAAAAATACAAACAAACATTCACTTTCACTATATTTTTTCTTTTTTTTACATACACACTACAAATTATAAAAATTCAAAAACAAAACAAAAATTACATTAAATAATTTAAAAATTACAAAACAGCCCCTAAAAAATCCTGGAATTGCCGAGAACGGTTTTGTGAAGCCTCAAGGATAGTAGGAACAGTGACGGCGCGTCTTCTCCACGCTCCCCCGCCACTGGCGGCACGTGGGTTCACGCGCCGCCAAGAGAAACGCCGGAAAATAGGTGGGTCCGGCTCAGCTTCTTCTCCCTTTCCCTTCCCTGCCGGTGGGACACCTACCGTCACCTGCAAAAGAAGAAAAAAACACAGGCATTCGATTTTATTTGGTTTATTTTTTAGATCTATTCAAAACCTTCTGTTCTCTTATCCTCCCGGTTTGTTTTTCTTCTGCCGATGGCAGATCTAGCGGTGGTGGTCTTCTGTGGCAGTTGTTGGGTTGTTGTTGACAAGCGAATCTGCGGTGTGCAGAGAGCAACGGTGAATCTGTGGCCAGTTGAAGATGGCGTTGTTGTGGCCAACGTTGTGGACGGCGCTGATGGGAGGAGGAAATGAATAAGATAGCGGGGTCTGTGGGTGCCACTGTGTTTAGGGCTGCTCCGGGATTGGTTTCGGTGGAGGCTAGTGAGCAGGGAGGATGAGTTATGGTGGGGCTATTCGAGTGGCTGGGTCAGCGGCAAGAAAGGGAGAAGCTAGTCTTCAGGTGCTGAAAAGTGGTGATGGGGAAGAGAGTCCCTCTCTGGTTCAGAGAGTTAGGGAAAAAGAAAGGGAAATGGGGGGAGAAGATGGGATTCAGGGGTGGCTGCTTTGTGAGGGTGGAGATGGTCGGTTGTGGCTGGTTCTCTATGGGTAACAGCTTTGGTTTGGAGATGAGAGGCCGTGAGCGGGGAAGATGAAGGGGAGAGGTTTGTGGCTGTTGTTGGGGTTGTCTAGGGGAGAGAACTTGCTGGAAGGGAAAGGGAAGCTTATGTGCAGGGAAATGGGGAGATGACCGGCTGGCTCCGGGCAAAGGGAGAGGAAGAAAACCAAGAGCTACTAGGGGGCGGCGACCCTTTTTGGTAAAGATCTTTAGGTTTTGTCTTTAGGGTTTTTTATGCCTTTTTTTTTCCAAAATTGACCTCCTTTTGTATGTGTTGAAAACTCCTATTTATAGGAAAAAATGTTGCTAGGTCCCCAAACTTGGTTCCTCAACTTCTTTGTTTTTTTATAAATTTAATTTTTCTTATTTTTTGGATTTTTCTTATCAACATCGACTCGAATGAGGAAAATCATTGATTTTTAAAAATAAGGCGTCAAAAGTCGAACGCGTTTTAAAGACCTTTGAAAATTTAAATTCTTTTGAGACGATGCTGAAAATGCTAAAAATGATGCAAATATATTAAAAAAATGTATTTTTTTGGATTTTCGTTGTTTTTCGCTATTTTTGAATTTTTTCTGAAAATTTATCAAAACATGGGTAAAAAATTGGGTAGCAGCAGATGCCCCCTCTTTATAATGCTTACGAAGCAAAACTTCACAATGTTTTGCATAGTAAGCTTTGTAAAGAAAACTTGTCTTCTTATCTTCCTAACTTGCTCAATATCCACTAATCTAAAGACCTTACTTTTTTTTTCTTTTTATGTTTCTTTCTCTTTTCTTTTCTTTTCTTCTTTCTTTTTTTCTCTTTTCTTTTTTTCTCTTTTTTTTTTTTCATTAACCTGAGATCCCATCTGGCGATCTCCTTGAACCAAAACCAAAGAATGTGTGTAGCTCGGTTAACCTGAAATCCCATATGGTGATTCCCTTTAATCAAAGCTACTTGAGATCCCATCTAGAGACCTCCTTAACTAGAACCAAAGAAAATGTGT
Organism: Populus simonii; assembly: GCA_007827005.2. Taxonomy (NCBI): domain Eukaryota; kingdom Viridiplantae; phylum Streptophyta; class Magnoliopsida; order Malpighiales; family Salicaceae; genus Populus; species Populus simonii. Next base: position 3,637,769 of record CM017481.2, read on the forward strand.
AGCTTGGTCAACCTGAAATCCCATCTAGCGATTCCCTTTAACCAAAGCTACCTGAGATCCCTTCTGGCGGTCCCTTTAACCAAAACCAAAGAATGTGTGTAGCGCGGTAAACCTGAAATCTCATCTGGTGATTCCCTTTAACCAAAGCTACCTGAGATCCCTTCTGGTGACCTTCTTTAACCAAAATCAAAGAATGTGTGTAGCTCGGTCAACCTGAAATCCCATATGGCGATTCCCTTTAACCAAAGCTACTTGAGATCCCTTCTAGCGACCTCTTTTAATAAAAACCAAAGAAAATGTGTAGCTCGGTCAACCTGAAATTCCATCTGGCCATTCCCTTTAACTAAAGCTACCTGAGATCCCTTCTGGCGACCTCTTTTAACCAAAACCAAAGAATGTGCGTAGTGCGGTCAACCTGAAATCTTATATGGCGATTCCCTTTAACCAAAGCTACCTCAGATCCCTTCTGGTGACCTCCTTTAACCAAAACCAAAGAAAGTGTGTAGCTCGGTCAACCTACAATCCCATCTGGCGATTCCCTTTTAACCAAAGCTACCTGAGATCCCTTCTAGCGACCTCCTTTAACCAAAAAAAAAAAACTCGGTCAACCTGAAATCCCATCTAGCGATTCCCTTTAACCAAAGCTACCTGAGATCCCTTCTAGCGGCCTCCTTTAACTAAAACCAAAGAAAATATGTAAAAAGTGGTCTCATTGTAATGGGTGATCTACCTAGGTGGAAAGAATGTGAAAAGCAGTCTCATTGTAATGGGTGACCTACCTAGATGGAAAGAATGTGAAGTGCGGTCTCATTGTAATGGGTGACCTACCCATATGAAAAGAATGTGAAATGACAAGTGTGAAAAAAAAATAGGACTTACCTGGCGAAGTCCTGAAGAGATGACAGAAGAAGGGCTGGAAAACTTGGTGCTTCTTGATAATTCTCGATCGCATTGTTTGAAAACTCAATGCTTCCTGATTGCAGGGTTGACCTGATAATTCCCTATCGTAGGGTTTGAAAACTCGGTGCTTCCCGATTGCAAGGTTGATCTTTTCATTTATTTGAGATTTTCCTATTGGGAGGGTTCATCTCATCTTCTTTTTATTCCATGATCAAAACTGATTCTTTGTTATCATCAACGTAATGCTTCTTTCTTTTTCCACAATCTTGCTGGACCTTATTGAGGATTTTTCCTGTAACAATTCAAAAATAATTGTGCAATGTCTTGAGGTTAGATGACATGCATTCATTCTTACCTGATTTGGAATATAGGTCCTCTTCTTTGATGTTTCATCGTCATAAGGTGCCTTTGTTTGCATTCCAAAGCCTTCTTTGTCCTTCTGATTTACCGGTTTATCCGTGTGCTAGCCATCGACTCAGTTGTAAGTGTCGTGCCTATCCGGGCCGTCCTCGATGATTACTACTCTCGTTGTTTATCAAGCATGATTGTGCCCCCAAGTGTGGTGTTGCTTGATTCATCATGAAGGAGCTTAACAAATCGTTCATCTCCTGGATTCTATCAAGAATTGTTCTCTGGTTGGTTGTGTGCATCTTGCCAACACCCATCAAGATTGTCAATTAGTCACGAACCTGCCTCCAGTTGAAACATACCCTTCAAGTATATGCGATCATCAACCTTCATGGAACTGCCAAGTCATCCAGACATGCATCTCATAGCTTGTAGTAAAAGGCTCTTTTTATATGCTCAGTGTTCTTCTCAATGGATTCCTCTTATCTTGTTGAATCAGATTGCGAAGAGAAATGTATTGGCCTCATCAATGATGTTCAATTTATCACCCATATTCATGCAGTGAAGTGCGCCTTTGAGCTTCAAAATAGATGGTCTCACAGTCAGTCTTGATGGTGTGCATCCTTTCAATGTTCATTCAAATGCACTCACACGATAACATCTGTCAGGAGTCATAGCCATTTTTTAGAGGGTAACCAAAGATGAAGATATGAAGATGTCCTTCAAGTGCAACATTGGTCCACAATCAGTCTTGGTGGTGTGCATCTTTTCAACATTCATTCAATCGTGTGTCCACATCGGTCGATAACCATGTTTAAGTGGTTAAACCCAGATAAAGATGTCTTTCAAGTGCAGCACCACTCTCATTTGCTGTTAGAGTTCACTAGATCTTGACTATCTTTGAACAATATTGCCTTCGGTGTGATCTGAATGTGCTCGTTCATTGATTATCTTTCTTTGAACCATATTGTCCTCCGTTCATCGATTATTTATTTAATCATCTTTCTTTGCCCCCAGTTGATATGAATACTGTTTGTTTTCCATCATAGGGTCCACTGTATTGCCCTAAAGTGTCTCAACTTTTCAAGGAGTGTTGAGAAGAGTTTATGTCATTTCTGTCGAGGATTTCGCAGACTCAATCGATGTTTTTCTTTGTTCGACAATCTTTCTTGTTCTGGAATCAAATCTCATATTTCAAAGTTCATGTCTATTCAAGTCTAATTGCTGAAATGAAATGAGAGAGATATCAGTTTTGGAAAAGATCTTTTGAAAATCAAGTTTTTTGGTCAAAGACCCAACACACGTCATTTAAATATGTAATCCTTTGATTTGTCTTGTATTTTGAAAATAAAAATTGAACCGACGCAAGATTAAAATGGCTTTTTTTTTCATGGTTCTTTGTATCCATTTTAAACTCTGATTTTGGGTATATCTTTTTGATGGTATGTGATGAGGTGATATTTTTGTGAATTTCAAAAACAAGATGCTCATGCTTTATCAAGATGGTTGTTTCTTTTCTTAACATTTATTTTATCAACATGCATAATAACCAGTAGCTTAATTCATGAAGTCACAACCCTTATAGAAAAGCTCTTCCAGTTTTAAGACGCTATTTATCGGTTTAGATTGCTTACTTGATCGAAAAGGGCTTTTAAAAGCACGTAATGCAGGCTATGGTTCATGACTATGAAAGAAAGGAATTTCACAAGCTCAAAAGGTGTTTGAGGGTTTCAAGAACCTAATTGAAGCTTCTTTTGCCCCTTCTTAGAATTGATAGGCATTATAATTCCTTTCCACTTTTCTTTCATAGCTTTCTTCAAAGTTTTCTTACATGCCCCCCAATCTATGACTTCTTTCTTCTTCTAGCTCTTTCTCAATCATTGGACTTTTGTTCTAAGCCTTTCTTTTATCCATTGATTCTATTAGTGTCTTCAAAATATCTCTTATTTGCCCCTAGTGTGGGGTGTGATCCTAGTCAGGGTTTCTTTTGAAAAGAAATATTATATCAGGCTCAAATGGGGATTGCAAGGGATATATATTTTTAGAAAGTGAAGGGATGAACAAAGATGGCCTTTTCTCATTTCAAGCAAGGTCAATTAGAACCGATAAATTTTTACCTCGTCCAGTGTAATGATTTGGACTTGTAAGAATCATGATTCACGAGTCCATAACTACCGAATCCACTACATGTCATTATGCATATTGTTAAAATTTAGCTACATGGTGTGTGGTTCAATTCATGTGTGAGCTGAAAATTTTCTTGGTCACCTCATCTCATTTTCAAGCATCGAGTCATTTCTGCAATCAAAACACTTTTAAATTTAGGATTGACTAGCCTTAATTTTGCATGTTGGAGTTTGATCAAATTTATTTTTTTCAAAATACACATTGAAATAAACATCTCATACTTTCAGAACAACAAAGAGACAATGAAAAGACATGTTTCGTTAAAGAATGAGATGTGACCCCAAAACAAAATGCAGAGGGCAAAACTCCACAACAAAATGATTGACAATTCAACACCATTCTTAGGTCAACTTTTCTGGCAATATCAGTGTTTTGCCAAGTATTTTCGATCACTTGTCATTCTAAGGATGTTGTGGTCACAATATGACCGATGACATCATCTTTCACAAACTCAACTCGCTTCTTGCTCACCATCATCCGGTCTCGATTCTTGAAAATTTTGCAACTATTCAAATGAATGGCCCAAGACCCCCACCATGATACTCGCATCTCTTGTTTAGATTATACCACCTAGAAAACAGTGGTTGCATGGGATTTGATGGAGTCAGGATGACAAGTCTAGGGCGTAACAGATGCTGGTAGACAAACTTGAGTGGCCGAGGTATATCAATCTTGGCAAAGACATATGAGCAGTTGATGCTAACAGCAAGCCCTGACTGAACCACATAGCCAAGGTTTCTCACCTTGAGTGTCATCTTTCGATTCATCTCTCATCATTGTTCTGGAATCCATGACACCAATATAGAGATTTCTGCTCTGTTGAAGTTTACTAGTAGGAGAAATTATAGATGATCTGAAACTACTAGATTCCTTCTTGGATTCTCCACTGGAAGATCCACAAATAGATCTCTGCAAAGAGAGCTCTGCTACATTGAAGTTTAATGCCAAATCATGTTTTTCAGATCAACATCTTGTGTTGTTGGATTGGAAAATGGAGTTCACAGCAGATGTAGCTGGAAAGAAGGCCTCTGCTCATGGCATGAAAGGCTGACAGCTATTAGGTGCCATTGAAAGATGTGGAGGCAGTGAACAATTAACAGTGCAGCTGAACCAAAAAGGAGATTGTCTTTTGTTGATTACTGAAGGCGTTGCTGTTGCTGTTTATGACTGAGGAGAGGCAGTGCCACTTCAGTGTTTTAGCCACTGCTGGTGGAGTGCTGAGAAAACGAGTTCATTATTTTTCCTTGTGTGGGACATGGACTGACAGTGCTTCCACAAGAGGCTGTGCAGACATTCCCTTTCCACTCTTGAAGCTCAGCCCTTGTTCAAGCAGATCGAGTTTAGCTACTTCATATTTTTTCTTTTTTCTTTTTTTACATAGAAACTAAAAATTATAAAAATTCAAAAACTAAACAAAAATTACATTAAACAATTTAAAAATTACAAAACAGCCCCTAAAAAATCCTGGAATTGCCGGGAACGGTTATGTGAAGCCTCAGGGACAACAGGAAAAGTGGACAATTTAAACATATGTTTTGGATTTTTTCTGAAAATTTATCAAAACATGGGTAAAAATTAGGTAGCAACAGTAATGAAACTAAAAACAAAACAACTAAAAAGAAAAGGGGTTTCTCTGTACCCATATGGACAATCCATTATTCACTACAATAATCAAGTGATTTCTATGGCCTTCCTAAAAAAAACACTTGCCTTAAAGCCGTAAGTGTTTTTGTATTTTCACATAGTGTATTAGTCATTGTAGATTTGTCTGAGATATTTTCATCTGCTCAATATTTTTAATTATAGTAAAATAACAAAAATACCTCCGAGAATAAAAGAATCAACATGGGGCATGAGTATCTCAATATTTTTATTTTTTATAAACAGTAGAATTACACATGCACCATTGAATCCAAGAAATGTACGTAGTTGGGGTAAGGGGTACTAAGGTCTTTTAACCTCATTTGTTTTATATTAATTATAGGTTTGATTGAGTGTGATAATATATAATTTAATATTTAAGTAATGTTTTTAAATTTTTTAAAAATTGTTGGGCATGTTGGGGCCACCATGTGTTTTGGGCGGCGTATGCGGCAACTCTTGATAGTTAAAAATAGGCTTCCATCATATAATATTATTCCTTGTTGTCTCCTCTTCTATTATAGGCAACACGTGTTGTCCAAAAATAAACAATGTTATCTTAGACTTAATTAGTGTTACACATTTATCATGATTGGTTTTTTATGTTGTTTTTTACCCTGTTTCAATACCCAAACTTTATTTTTTATATAGAAAAATCATCTATATTTATAACTCGTCTATTTTTAAGGCAAAAGGAAAGGGATTTTGATGCAATTATGATTATTATAAAATTTCTTAAAATATAATTTTAATAAAAATCAATTAACAAACAAGATAGAAAAATGTCAAATTGTTAATCCAAGAAGAAATCCAGGAAAAAATATATTTTTTTCAAAAAAATAAAAGAAAGAAAAGGTGGGAACCCAGGTTGTGACGTGTACATATTATTCCAACATCCAACCACATGCTTAGCTAACATGAAATAAATGTTTTCTCTTTGTTTCCTATCCATTTCCCACGTTATTGTTATTATTATTATTATAAACAAATAAATAAAGAAATAATAAATTCGTAAGAGTATGTGTGGCTATCCCTGTAGTATGCGCGCGGAGCTTAAAGTAAGGATGTGTTTGGTATTAACGTTGTTGTTATGGTTATGATTTTAAAAAAGTTATTTTATAAAAAGTACTTTTAGTTGAGGTTGGTTTGGAAAAATATATATTTAGTTAAAACTGTGATTGAAATTGAGGTTGAACAAAAAGTAGTTTAATGTGTTTGGTTAAAAAAATGCTTTTCAATTTGAGGTTATAAAATAATTAATATATATTAATATTAATATTAATATTAATATTAATATTAATGATTTTTAATTTAAATATTGTAGATTTAACTATTGTTATTACATCATGAAATAAATAATATTAATATCAAATATTTTTTATTATTCCATTAAACTATGTGCAAAGTCATCACATACGAAATCTATCCAACAAGGACTATATTTTTCATGGTTTCTTAAGCGCGCAACAACAAAAACTAAATTTTTTAATTTATGTAGTGTTATTAAATAATAAAGATTGTGATATCTTTATTATTGGAATTGTGATCAAATTCCACAAATGCTACGTCATCATGCGATATCTTTGTAATTTATGTAGTGTTATTAAATAATATTAAATACTAGTTTTTCGAGTAAAACACAATTTTTTTTAAAAAAATACAATTTCATTACGTACAAAAGTCATTCGACAAGAACTACAGATTCCATGATTTTTTGAGCGTGCAATAAAATTAGGTAAAATATTATCAGGAATAAAATTGAGATTACAGTACGAGTAAATTTAATTCACCTTAAACTAATTTAAAAAAAAACAAAAAAAAAATATTGTTCACGTTCACATGAACAATGCGAGTGAAATCAATTAACTGCACTAGTTTTTCGGGGAAAAAAAATAAACTAAAATTTTTGCACTGGTTTTTCAATAAAAAAAAAACTGTTCATGTGAACAGTGCGACAGTGGAGGATGGCTCCACTGTTCAGTGAACAGTGGAGCCATAGCAAAATGCTGCTTCTCCAAATCTTGCGGCACGGTAGCGAAAGTTGGTGGGTCCTACCAAGCAAAATCACTTTTGTTTTGCTTTACCAAACACTGATATGTGTGGTTGCGGGTGAACCTCACCCGTAGCCACATTACCAAACATCCTCTAAATTACAGAGAAAAGGGAAAGCAGCTTTTAAAATTAGGGACGATTCACATGGGAAGTCCGTACTGTCAGTCAGTCAGTCAAGTACCCTCTAGGTGTTAATCCCAATAGGATTGCCACATGGAAACACGTTCTCTCACATATTCGAGGGAGACTCAACTCTTTAAAGGAGCGGCTATTATCGATTGCGGGAAGAGCAATTTTGATTAAAAATGTAATCTTTGCCATTCCTTTTTATTACATGTTCATTTTCTGCATTCCAAAGACAGTGGCTCGTAAGATCACATCCATGCAGTCTCGGTTTTTGTGGGGTGGGAATATTGATAACTAGAAAATACACAGGTTAGCTTGGGATACAATGGCAAAAGAAAAAGACATGGGCGATCTTGGTGTTGGGAATATATTAGCAAAAAACAAAGCTCTCCTCTTCAAGTGGATTTGGAAATTGGGAAGCAATGACAAAGCTAGTTGGACAAATTTCATTAAGGAAAAATATAGTCCAAAGTTCATAAACGGGATGCCCCAATTCAAGAAAAAACTTTCAGGGATCTGGCGAGGAAACAACTCTTCCATTACTAGTACGGATCTTGATAGCACTCTTATTCGTGCTGGCTATAAACTTAAAATGGGTAATGGTAACTATGTTAATTTTTGGTCAGATACTTGGTTGACTGGTTTCTGTTTAGCTAACTTTTATCCGGCTCTCTTCCGCCTGTCCTCCTCCAAAGCAGGGATTGTTAGTCAGATGGGATACTGGATAAAGGATACTTGGCATTTGAATCTGAAATGGATAAGGCCCCTCAGTACTAGTGAGAACCTGTTGTTTCAAAGATTATTGTCTGATCTTAATCTTGCAGTATTCATCGATTGAAAGAAGGCAGGTTGATTTGGGAATGGGGGAAGGATGGAGGCTATACTGTAAACTCTTGTATGCTTGCCCTTGAAAAGATCATGTATGCTGGATCTACAACTTATGTCACAGATGTTTGGAAATCCATTTGCCCTCCAAAAACAAAAATGACTTTATGGCTGACCTTAAATGAAGGCCTTTGTACAAGAGTCTTCCTGGTGAAGAGACACATTCTAAGCCCTCAGGAGGACTGATGCCTTTTTTGTGAGCAGCATTCAAAAACTGTCTCCCACATCCTCATGCATTGCCCAGTGGTCTGGAAACTATGGAATAAAATTGTAACATGAAGAGGTCTGAGCTGGGTAATGGCTAGGTCTTCTGCAGGGCAATCATTGTAAGTTTGAAATATCTGTTTGGGGGGGCTTTATGTTTAATATTGTCTGGACTATATGGAATGCTAGGAACACCTTGATATTTGAGGAAAACAACCAATCTGGGAAGATATCCTATGACTTTTGTTTTACTTAGCTGCAGGCTGGATCAGGAATCTGAACTCTTTATTTTGGTATACCGGTGCTGATCTGTATAGGAATCACAAATGCATTTCGGATTGGTCTGCTTAAGTTTTGATTTCGTGTGGTTTTGTATTGCTTGCTTTATTAGCAGTGTCTTATGTTTCCTTGTATTTCTTTCTTGTAACTAGAATAATACCTAGGTTACAACCTATGTAACTAAAGCTCAGCCCACAATGATTAGATTTTCTCTCTTTATTATATATCTATTCATGATTTCACAAAAAAAAAAAGAAGCAATTAAGTATCCACGAAGAAGCAACGCATACACCAAAAATAGTATAACCTTTCAAATCTTATGAGACTACTTGCACTCAAACTATTTGCACCACATAAACGATAATTTAATTTTAAAGACAGTGTTTAATCCTTGATAATAATATTGTTTAAATTATGTTATTTCATCTAGAATCCATTAAGTATACTCTAAACATTGTTCTAATTTTTTTGATACTTACTTATTACATGTTGTTTTGTAAGATTATGCTCAAAATAATTCTACAATATTTTGTTTTTATCTAATATATTGCGTCCAAGATCCGGTCAATTCGGCTAATTTCTCCACAAGATTACTGTGGGCTTCCATGAAATATTGTCCAATTACTTGTGCGATGGAATTGGCATAAATGCTCCATGAAATCCATATGGGACTCGACATGGCAATGTAATTTTGGCAACTGGCTCACTTGTGAAATTCTTTGTGTCAATTATATAAACCTGAAAAAAAAATTAATAACAGGATTCAATGATTGGGAAACAAATTATTAGAATTGCGATTGCTTTACATCTATAAAATCAACTTACTTTGGAGGTATCGGTGTCTTCATCATGAACAAAAGTGATGATCCAGCCATCATCTTCTTCAAGCCCACCTTCTTTCGGGACAAAGGCAGCTCCAGTGCAGAAGGTGTTTCCCTCGAATTCATGGTATTCCACCTTTATGTGCCCTTCAGATTCCTCCCATTCCTAAATCAGAGAACAATAATTTAGATCAGCACGAATTCATTTGTGAGAATAAAGAAATGATAATGCGATAATCTGACTATTCAGCAGTTTAATTACCTTATTGGCAGTCTCTTCAAAGTACAACTTGGCTAGACCTCCAAATTTTGGCATGCCTAGAACAACCAAATTGAAAGCTTAATATGAAATGGTAAGCAAGGTTATAGTTAAATCTTATATACTGAGATCGATGAATAATTCAGAATGTAGAACTGGCCTGAAGTAGCACTTGCCAAGACATGAACAGTTTGGGTGTAGCCAAATTTGTTCTTTACACCATTAAAATTTGGATTGATCATTGGAAACTCGATAGAGAATTGAGTTCCAGTTAGGTTTCTCTCTTTAACCTCTCCGGTTTCCATGTTTAGTCTCCATTCATAAGATCGGCAGAACAACAATTCATCGTTTTTGCAATGTTTAGCATCTTGTTCAACAGGTCCTTTACTCCTAAGTCTTCCGGAGACCCACTCAAACTTGTCCAAATCCATATCGCAAGATTCTGATATGATTGATTCAAGGGACCTGCATCCCCTCACTACAACCTGCCCCAGCAAAAAAAAAAAAAAAAAACAAGAAGATGAAGAAGAAGAAGATTAGATACATTGTATGCAATGAATTGAACAAAAAAAAAAGTTATGTTTTCATCACTAACCTCATTTCCTTCCTCGAAACAATTAAGAATGTGAAATGTGCAATTTGGTTCCACCTCGAACCAACGGATTGAGTCGGCATTGCCATAGCGGGGCATAATCCCGATTCTTGCATATTCTTCTTTATCAAACTTTATCAACCTGTTAAGCGGCACCATAAACCAAATTACTTCTCGTTGCCGTAATAACACTTTGATCAGAACTAAATGATTGACACTCGAGAGAGTTATGATTAGTGTAATGGCACTCACGGGCCTCCTCTGATGAGTCTCTGTATATCTATTGTTAGTGGAAAATCCATGATCACATTATACCTACAAAATAAATAAAGAACGAAGATTAGATTTTGTTGTCATAGTTTTATATTTTTTTCCAAGTTAATTTCCAGTGATGGCAAAGATCACTAACCTCTCTGTTACCCCCATGTCATGACTAAGGGTGCATCTGTTGAACTTGAGATCAACCTTATGTACGAGTCTCTTTCCATCAGCTGAAAGTAGGGTTCGCAAGTTAATTGTCACGCAAGTAAAAATGGTTCTTGATTTTAGTAAACACTTTATTTTTTATTTTTTTTTATTCGTTAACTGGATGCAAAATGAAAATATACCTGAAACAACTCCCAGTTCCATGAAAGGTTTCATCGCATCCACCCCAAAGACAACCAACTCTCCAGTACCTGGTGCTCTCTGAAACAGACAAGAAATTAACAGAGAGAAATACTAATTAGTTGCGTGTTGTTTTCCTTGTTGAACACATACATGGGCCTTTTCTGCAGGTATTAAAATAATAATAATAAAAAAAAAACCTTTGGATGGCTGTTGAAAGGTCGATGCCAAGTTCCATTTATATCCCAATCGCCTAAAGTCTGAAGGGAAAAGATGTCAATCTCTTGAGGGATGTGATTTTCAGCAATTGAGTAGAACTTCCCTGAATGCTCGAAAACATTGGTGTTGCTAAGATCTTTGTTGACTTTTCCAAATCGCAGCTGGAATTTATTATCATGCATTAGTCAATCTTAAATACTAAAAAAAATAAAAATCATGCTAGCTTTCATCACCAAATTAACTAGGGGAAAAAGAATATAAAAAATTAAATAGTAAGGCACTTGTCAATATTCCATGCGCATGAACTTCCATTTAATTTTGTGAATTAGTCAATACCCAACACTTTTATACATGTACCCTTTTCAGGAACAAGGACTATATTACCTTTTTTTTAATTACGAATAATTATATCAATTTTATAAATTGTCAGAAATTCGAGCCGCTACTTATTATAATTAATAATTATTAAATTTTCATATAAAATATTATCATGAGAACAAGATTTTCATGCAATTAACTGAAGCTCCATTGATTATTATATTTCTTCTGCGGTAAGAGTTTCAAATTTATTTTATTGTAAAAAGGAAAATTAAAGCCACTTTTCAAATTATTTTTTTATTTAGAAATATATTAAAATAATATTTTTATATTAGGATATCAAAATAATATAAAAAAACAAAAAAAATTATTTTAAAGTAAAAAAATCAAATTCTTAAAAAAAACCAAATACGCGAACAAATTCAATTAGTTCAAAATAAATAAATAAATATATATATATATATATATATAAAAGATTGAGGCCGTGGACCCACCATATTTAATAAGTACGCTAGCAAAATGGCGGGCGGGCTGCCTTCTATGGCTGGAAGAAAAGATGGCTTGTCTCTTTGTTTTTCAAGCTTGTACGTTTCGGTTTCAACATGTCTATTATTGTACACAACCGTCCATGTTTCACCATCACTATCTTTATCGAAGCACAAAGCGTGAAGCATTCCCTCTCCTTCAATCCATGTATGACCGGTCTTTCCAAGTACTGAACTCGTAGATTTTAGACCACCAAAGAGTGGATTTGGTCCTGGAATTGTAGTAAGTTTGAACAAGTCAGCGGCCTTCACGTTGGATTCATTAAAATAACTAAAAAGAACAGTCTATTTCTGAAATTATCAACAAAAAAAAAAGTCTATTTCTGAATATCCACTAACTAGAATAAACTGAATTGTTGAGTTCAAGAAGAGACCGTTTCTTATGTAGACACCTTCTGGAAAATCATATGGGACTTTGCCCTCAATGCTGGTGATAGCACGAGGTTCGTTCAGTTCATCAACCGGCGCAAAGTTACTCTGCAAAAAAACACGTAAACAGCAGATTAGAAAATGACTCATCAATGCTTAATACTACTTGAGAGGTGAGTAGTCAGTCAAGGGTCTCGCGGGTTAATTACCTGAGAAGGGAGGACGGGCTGGTCAGCAAACTGAAATAATGAATCCACAAATGCTTCCAAGAGTTTGACAGAAGCATTTCTTATGCTTTTCGAAACATCAAGTTGCATGGGAAGTTGCTGCAACTCTTTCAATAATGGCTGCTCGCTCAAAACATCCACAGTATTTGTATTTAGGTTAAATACAGTTTTAACCAGCAAAACATGAATGGCATATATAGTGGATAGGAAAGAACCAGGTAGTATATATATTTCACTAATCTTGCTTAATCAAGCATAGAACAGGTGAAATTAAACAAGGATTAAGTATATTAACGTCTGATGTAGATGCCTTTAAGTGACAGAAAGACTAGAGGATTAAGTACCTTGTAAGAAGAAGACAACCTATTCTTAAAACGATCGATGTTTTCGAAGGGAGAAGGCCGACTTTGTACAGAGCAATTCACATGAAAAGCCATTGTTGATGTATATGTCATCCTTCTCTCTCCCTCTCCAATAGTTTCCCTTCAAGGATAGCTTAGCTCCCTATGCACAACGGATCTTAAATATAGGTTTTAATTATAAGTGTTAGGGTCATATTTTAGATTACTCAAGTATTTTTTGTTGACTAGCTTCAATTGTTCAAAATCAACGCTCGCCGTATTTGTCTTTTATCATTATTCATTTAGTCACGTTTTACGACATGCATATATGTTGAAATTAGTTTTTATCAGTATATTTTTATGAAAAAAATACTGGATTAACGAAGATTTTTTGATATAAAATTTTTGAAATACAAGTAGGGTCTCACGCTAGCCAGACCCAACCATACTATGTTTATAGTATGCCAAGCCTCAAAAATGACCAAATCATCTTTCATGGGCACATCCAAGAAAATAACCAGACCATTTTTCCTGGGCATACTCAAGGGAATGACCCTCCTTCCTTGAACTCACTTAAAGAACGGATCCGGATTCAACTCTCTTAGGCTCACAAAAGAAAGGACTTACCTCCCTTGAGTCTAGCTCAAGGAAAGAGCTCAGCTTCTATGGACTCAGCTATATTTAACGTCTGAGATTCTAATATCCCTATACTTTTGAAGTGTATAAAAGTCCTCTAGTAACCTACTATATTTCTATCAAATATTAATATAGATGTAAAAGATATTTATCTATTATTAAATGTTATCAAGATAAAATTACACTTCAGACTATTCTCTTCACAAAAAGATAAAGACTCATGAGATATAAATATAACATAAGACCTTCAGAATAAAAGTTCACATTCTTTATTCTCTACATATATGTATTAGGAGCATCTCTCTCTATAATATTATTATATTTTTTCTCTCTAAAAAGATATTTATTAAAACATTGAAGAGTCTCTATTTCCATCAAAAAGAATTTTTTACAGGTAATGGTCATAAGTTATCTTGGTTTACCAAGCATCAAGTATAAGTTATCAATTATTTTGACGAGGAAAAATAATTACCCAAATACCAAAAATGCTAGTACTTCATGTAACTCAAATTCATTGAGAAAGGTCAATAAGGATTCCACATCACAGCTTGGATTCATTCTAGCAAAACCAAATCGTCGTCCATGCACATTTCATTTCTTCTGCTCAATAAATCTAGCACCTGCCTATGCCTCGTAAGAACATGTTCCAAAGACCAAGCTGATAATGTATTTGGGAAGCTATAGAAATAAAGGTTTAGGGTTTCAGATAAGGAGGTGGTGTTTAGGCTAATGGTGTTGAGGGTTTAAGGTTCCAGACAGAGATATTGGTGCTTAGCTGATAATGTATTTTTGGTGGTTGGTGTTTAGGTAATTAAGCTCTTGAAAATATTGTTCTATTTTACAAATAAGATTCGAAAAAGCCTTACTTTGGAATAAGAAATGTGGGCTTTTGCTCATAAAAATGATATGCATTTTTTCCAAATTGGAATTAAACTGGATCCTTAGATCGATAATGTTATGCATTATCTGGATCTTTAGACTGATCGATAATGTTATTTTTTATCTTACAAAAGTTTTCCATGCACTCCCGGCATTTTCATCATTACAGGAAATTAATATCATTTTCAAGTAAGTGGGTTCGGAAGACAATTGGAGTAATAAAATAATTCAACTTAGATATTGAATGATTTCCTATCACATCAACGCTTAGAACACTATGTATATTAAACGTGGAATTCACTATATGGAAGAAAAAATAGAAGACCAGAGGAGATGGCCGTCAACGACAAATGTATTGCTCGAAGGTCCCTGTTGTTGAGCAGTTGAAGGCTGGAATTTACCGTGCTGCTTTTATTTGAAATAACAACAGCGGTCCATTCATCGGTGGTCCAACCATCTTTTATTATTATTATTTTATTATTATTCGATGATAATATGTATTTGTATATATTTTATATGTTAATCAAGATTATTTTTTAAATAAATTAAAAAATATATCTTTTATATTCATCCAATATATTTGAAAATATAATTTATCAGAAAGTTATTCTGGCTATATATGATCTTAACTAAGAAAATCATATAAAGAAGAAGTCCCATAATATTGATTGTTGAGCACTCAATATTTAAGGAGAGGTCACATGATATTGATTGTTAATTAATTATATACCTTCCTTGTATAGTAATTTCTAATTAATTGTACTACTGTTAAAATTGTAGTTTTTATATTTAAAAAATAAAACAGTGTTTTCTTATAAAAACAGAATAATTGTAAATTTTGTTGGTTGTTTTTCTTGTAGCGGTACTGTAATAGCGGAAAAATTATAATTTTTAGGTTATTTTTTTAAATAATAAGTTTTTTTTATTATTTGTTTTCTCTTTATACTTGATATTTTTATCATTTTACACTTTGTCTATTTATCATCATTTTTTATCTTTATTTTTTTGTACTATTCTTTTTAGTTTTTCCCTTTTTTTCTTTACATTTTTTTGAAAAAATATTATTTTTTTATTTTTTATACTGTGAATATTTATCGCTCTACACTTGACCTATTTATATCATTTTTTTTTGTTCTTATCTTTATCCTTTTTTAATTTGTTTTGTAATTTTGTTTATATTTTTTTGAAACATTATTATACAAAAACTAAGAAAATCATGTTTCACTGTAGCAATTGCAATATTGTTCCATCTTCTACTATGTTAAAAATTAGTTTGAGATTTTACATGTTTTTATTAATGTATATAATCTTTACTATATGTAAGCATAGATTTTTTTATTCATGGTTATATTTTTTTTATTTATAATTAGAATTAAAAAAAAAACATTGAAAAGCTTGAGATGTAAACCATTTTTATTTTTTAAAATCTAATATAAAATATACATATTTCAATATTAGCATAACACACACACATATAATTCCATCACTTAATATGTATATACATATTTATATCATATACATATACATATTCTGCGTTTATGGATTTCTTGGCAAAATGTCTTTTTGAATGGTCAAATTTGGGTTTCCACACCAATTATAATTTTTATCTATCATTATTAAATTGCAAAATATACTAAAACATATATATATATAGTAATCCACATGAACCTATTTTTTCATTTCAAAGAAAAGAAGGACGGTAAACTCCAGTCCTCCCTAACCTCTTCAACAGTTCAGCAACTGGAACCTGCGAAGTAATGCATTGGTCGCTCCCATCTGGTCTGCTATTTTTCGCCCATATGGAGAATTATTCCTCGTTTATGAATTTAATTTCTTGCCAAGAGTGTCTTTGCCTAGTTTAAGGTTTCCACACCAATTATTTTTTGGTCTCTCGTTATTAGTTTTTTAGTTATATATTCCACTTGTCTAGATAATTGATTTGGTCAATTTGGGCTGCTCGATCTGGGAAATTTTGAAACGAAATTTCAGATACATATATTCCACTATAGTGATCTAAGAGTTGATGACGTGATCAGAAAAAACAGTGTTAAGACCCCCTTCTCCTTTATTATACCTTTTTATTTTGTTTGAGTGGCCATTTCCAATTAACAACGTATGAAGACTTTTGTTTCAAAAAAGACAACCTACGAAGACTTCTGATTTCTGAACCCTTATGTCACCACCCAAGCACACAGAAAATTTTCTTTTTAAGATCACACCTACTTTTATAAATAAAAAATAATTAAATTTTTAAGATGAACAACAATTTTTTTTATTATTATTTCAATGCTTTATTTTTACAGCAAAAGAGGTATCATTTCATAGTGACATAATCCTATTTCACTGACGAGAGTTCATTTCCATATTCCTTGGCAACGATACCTCTCTTCTTTCCTTCTGTTTCTTTTCATCGATCTGGGCCATCATGCTTGATGGAGAAATTTGTCCTTTTTTTATGATAACATTATTTTATGATGTAATTCATAGTGAATGCGAGGTGTGAGGATAGGCATTGAAAAGTCTCAATTCAAGAAAAAAAATGTGAATGAGTCAAATACGCTTGCTTTTTGGAAAAATCATGTATAATTTTTGAAAAAATGTGAATGTCATGTAATTTTCACTGCTAGCTTGGGCTGAAAGTTCGCCGGAATCTTCTGAAAGTCTTGTTCCTTGTAAAGGCTGGCTGAGCACAGTCGAGAACAAGAAAATGTCTCAATTAAGCTAAAAGATATTTTTAAGATTTTTTTTTGTTTTGCTATTTAGTGTCAAATTCATTTTCTAGTTAGGTTTTTTTTTTATTAACATTGGTGTCCGGATTAGCTTTCGCGCACCTCAACTAATTCCACGGAGCTTGTAGTTAATGATCATATAAGCCTTCAATGGCACTGAGGGGACTCAAACTCGTGATAATTAGGGAGCAAACTCAAAGTCTGATCAATTGAGCTTGTCTTTAAATAGCTTTGTATGTTTTTTTTTTTAATTAGAGGTTGATTATTTATATTATTATTATTCAAAACTTTTTAGTTTGGTCTCTATAATTTAATTTATGGTTGTTATTTTTAAAACTTGAAAAACTCTAATTTTTATTATTTTGTTATACGCTGTTGCTTTAGAATGAATCCACTAACATAATAAGATTTTCAATTTTATAGATTTTTTCTTGGTTTGTGATTTCCTCCTCATCATTTTACGCCTTTTTCCTTGATTTAAATTACTAATATATGTGCTCATTTTTTTAATTTTTTAATTACATCATAATATTTTAATTTCAAATAGTAATTTGTAATTACTTTTAAAGTTCTACTTAACAAACACTTCATGTACATCCATCTGTCTTTGTAAAAAACAAATACACTTCCTATACACAAGAGTATATTAATACTTGTAGATTTATATGATGAAACTATCAGTGTATATGATAGAAAAAAATAAAAATTATTTTTGGAATATGAAATATATTTTTTATCACAAAAGAAAACTATTCATTGCACAAAATTAAAGTGTTTGTGATAGATAAGAAAAATTTAAAGCTATTGACAGAGATTCAAGTTTGAAGGTGAGAAAAAAAAACATAAACTTCAATAGTTAGAAATTTTAAGAACTCAATTGTTAAAAATATCCAATTGTTAGAAACTAAAAAAAATTAAAAATCCATTATAAAATAATTTATGATAATTGGAAAAAAAATAATGGAAATGCTGATGAAAAAATCTCTTCATTGTTTACACATTCTTTTAATTACTATTTTCTTTATCATTTTCTCCAAAATAATAAAATAAACCCTAAACCAAGCACCAATTGCACAACATGTAACTTCTCCAACAACATATATCTTAGCATGCTAGCATCCCTTTGGAGCAGTACAACGTTTCATGTTAAGTTCACACGATTCCAATTACCAAGCTGCGCCCCTTTCATATTCTAGTATTCTATGCCTCCATTGCTAAGTTCCAAGGATTTTGTCCGGAATGAAACAACTATTCGGATTCACAAAGACTAAATGCAGCATTAAAACCCCTAACCACTACATATAACGAGGTTTACACCACAAACATTACAATTTATCCCATGTGTCAGGTCCATAAGTTTGTTGAGAAGTATTCAATAACTATTAGTAATATTATTAAATAAATCTGTTAAAGCTATTAGTTAGTTAAGTCAGGTAAGTTTGTTAGTGTTCAATTGTTAGTTAACAAACTGATTCCTTGAATCACGGTTGCAGCAGTTATTAGCCACCATACAGCATTGTAAAGGCTATATAAAGCCAGACGATTGTTTCTTCAAGGCCGGCGATACAATTCAGTATTCATCAATGTTCTTGAATATCTGTTTCTAACAAATTGGTATTAGAGCCTCCATTGAGCCTAAGAAAGAGAAGGCTGCAGTTGTTTTTTTTCTTCTGAACTTTACAAAACAAAGGAGAGCCAAACTGAGAGATGACGAATGACAGTAATAGCAATTTCATCTAACCATCCATACCGTGTTTTGATGGTCATTTCGATCACTGGAGCATGCTAATGGAGAATTTCTTCAGATCCAAGGAATTTTGGATCTTGGTTGAAACAGGCTACACAGAGCCAGAGGAAGGAGTAGTTGTGACTGAAGCACAATGAAAGAAATTAGAGGAGTTAAAACTCAAGGATCTGAAAGTGAAGAACTATCTATTTTAGGCCATTGACAGAACCATTCTTAAAACTATTCTGAAGAGGAACTACCTCTAAACAAATTTGGGACTTAATGAAGAGGAAATATGAAGGAAATGCAAGAGTGAAGCGTTCAATCCTTCAAACACTAAGGAAGGAGTTTGAAACACTAGAGATGAAAACAGGTGAGAATATCACTAACTATTTTGCAAAGGTTATGACTGTAACGATTGTAGAGAAGATTCTTCGATCCTTGACTGACAGATTCAATTACATAATATGTTCAATTGAAGAATCTAAGGACATTGATGTTCTCTCAATTGATGAGTTACAAAGCTCATTGATTGTACATGAACAAAAATTTCAGAAACACAGCATGGAAGAGCAAGCTTTGAAGATGACATCTGAAGATAGGTTCTATGGCAGAGGTCAAGGCAGACGAGCTCCTAGAGGAGGAGGAAGAGGTAGAGGACGATATACGTTTAACAAAACCATTGTGGAGTGTTATAAATGTCACAAACTTGGCCATTTTCAGTATGAATGTCCCACCGTGAACAAGGAGGCAAATTATACAGAACTGAACAATGAAGAAGAAATACTATTGATGTCTCATGTGGAATTGTATGACAACAATCGAAAGGATGCATGGTTCTTGGACTCTGGCTGCTCAAACCATACGTGTGGAGACAAGGCTATGTTCTGTGAATTGAATGAAGAATTTAGACAACTGGTAAAGCTTGGTAATAATACACGAATGACAGTTCTTGGAAAAGGAAAAGTCAAGCTGTTTTTGGATGGCATGCAGCACATGGTTACTGATGTATTCTATGTACCTGAACTGAAGAATAACCTCCTAAGCATAGGCCAGCTACAAGAAAAGGGTTTGGCAATCCTTATCAAATCAGGAACATGCAAAATTTATCATCCTGTGAGAGGCCTGATCATTCAAACCAGGATGGCAATCAACAGGATGTTTGTGCTAATAGCAAAGGCTCAAGTCAAAGATGTTTCTTGTTTTCATACACATGCATAAGATCTGTCACATTTATGGCATTACAGATATGGTCATCTCAGCCACAAAGGACTAAGAACCTTGCAATATAAAAAGATGGTTCATGGACTGCCACAGCTCCCTGCATCAACTACAGAATGCACTGCTTGTATTATTGGCAAGCAGCACAGAGAATCCTTTCCAAAGAAGAGTCAATGGCGTGCATCACAAAGGTTACAGCTCATCCATGTAGACATATGTGGTCCAATCACACCAACCTCAAACAGCAAGAAAAGGTATTTCTTATGCCTTTTTGATGACTATAGCAGGAAGGCCTGGGTTTATTTTCTAGCAGAAAAATCAGAAGCTCTCCAGCATTTCTAGTACTTTAAGAAGCTTGTTGAAAAAGAAACTGGAGAATACATCAAATGTATAAGAACAGATAGAGGTGGTGAATTCAACTCACTGGAATTCAATGAGTTTTGTAAGCAGAATGGCATCAAAAGACAGCTAACTACAGCCTACACCCTTCAGCAGAATGGACTAGCTGAGAGGAAGAATAGGACAGTGATGAACTTGGTAAGATCCATGCTTTCAGAAAAGAAGATTCCCAAAACCTTTTAGGCTGAGGCAGTAAACTGGATCATATATGTCTTGAACAAATGTCCTACTAATGTTGTAAAAGACATGACTCCAGAAGAAGTGTGGACTGGAGTGAAGCCCTCAATTAAACACTTTAGAGTGTTTGGATGTGTAGCTCATATGCATATACCAAATGCAAGACGAACCAAACTGGAAAACAAGAGTGTGTGTTGTGTACTGTTGGGAGTAAGCGAAGAATCAAAGGGTTATAGATTGTATGACCCTGCAAAAAAGAAAATTGTAACTAGCAGGGAGACAATCTTTGAAGAAGAGAAACACTGGGACTGGGATATCAGCTACAAAGAGGAGTTACAAATGAACTTAGAATAGGGAGAAGAAGGTGAAACTGATGGAGATGAAGCAAATAGTAGTGGAGATGCAGAGACAATTAGGTATAATATTGCAGACTCAGGTGTAGAGTTAAATTGGGATGGCATTGAAGAATCCAGCAATGCTCCTGCCAACACAATACATGAAGAAGGAGTCAATCTGCATATAAGGAGGGAGACAATTATTTCCAGTTGGATGAGAGACTACGTCTCTGGTGAAGGACTGTTAAAAGAAGAAATTGAACTGAATATGGCAATTGTGACTTCTGATGACCCCGTGAGCTATGAAGAGGCAGTAAAAAGTTACAAGTAGAGTCAATACAGAAGAATGAGACATGGAGTTTAAATGAATTACCAGCTGGAACTAAGAAGATTGAGGTTAAATGGATATACAAGACCAAGCTAAATGAGTCTGGTAAAGTGGATAAGCTCAAAGCCAGGTTGGTTGCAAAGGGCTATGCTCAACAACATGGTATGGATTACACAGAGGTATTTGCTCCTGTGGCAAGAATGGACACTATTTGAATGATCATTGCACTAGCAGCTCAAAAAAGTTGGATCATCTATCAACTAGACGTTAAGTCGGCTTTTCTGCATGAGGAATTAAGTGAGGATTTATTTGTAGAACAACCAAAATGATATGAGCAAAAAGGAAATGAGCACAAGGTCTACAAATTACACAAAGCTCTGTATGGACTAAAACAAGCCCCTTGAGCTTGGTTTAGTCGCATTGAAGCCTACTTCACCCATGAAAGATTTCAGAAGTGCATCAATGAACAAACTTTGTTTGTTAAACAAACCAGTGGAGGTAGAATTCTAATTGTGAGTGTTTATGTGGATGACCTGATCTTCACTGGAGATGATGAGCAAATGATGTTGGAATTCAAGCAATCAATGATGAGGGTAGTGACGGAGGGAGGGGGGGCTGGTAGGGGCCCCGACCCCTGTAAGGAAATGCCCTTCCCTTGTAAATATTTAAAAAAGTAATTGAAATTTTTTCTTGGCCTCCCCTAATTTATAATTTGGCCCCTCCTAAAATTTTTTTCTTGCTCCGCCCCTGGATAAGGGTATTTGGCATGACTGATCTAGGAAGAATGAGGTTCTTCTTAGGCATAGAAGTACTGCAACAGACCAATGGAATCTATATCTGTTAACGAAAATATACACTAGAGGTTTTGAAACGGTTTGGAATGGAAGTAATGCAGTAATGAATCCTATAGTCCCTGGCTTCAAGACTGATAAAATTGGAGAAGGAAACAAAATCGATGAGACTTACTATAAACAAATAGTAGGAAGTCTTATGTATATCACTGCTACAAGGCCAGATATCATGTTTGGGGTGAGCTTTATTAGCAGGTTTATGGCCAGTCCAACAGAAGTGCATCTACAGGCTGCTAAAAGAATATTAAGATACTTGAAGGGCATCATCAATTATGGAATATTCTACAAGAAGAATGAGAATAAACAGCTGATTGCATACACTGATAGTAACTATGCAGGAGACATTACAGACAGAAAGAGTACATCCAGTTATGTCTTCATGCTGAGTGGAGGAGCAGTTTTATGGTCATCAAAGAAGCAGCCTATAGTCACCCTGTCAACAACTAAAGCAGAATTCGTGGCAGTAGCAGCCTGTGCTTGCTAGGCAGTATGGATGAGAAGGATTCTAGAGAAGTTAAATCATCATGAACAAAAAGGGTGCACCATCTTAATGTGTGATAACAGTTCAACCATCAAGCTCTCAATAAATCCCATTATACATAGACGTAGCAAGCACATTGATGTGAGATTCCATTTCTTACGTGATTTAACTCGAGACAGGGTCATTGAACTTGTGCATTGTGGCTCACAAGATCAAGTGGCTGACCTGCTGACGAAACCAGTTAAGCTGTAGACATTTGAAAACCTTCGAGAACAAATGGGAGTCTATGTGATGCCTGAAGTAAACTAATTATTGCACAGAAATTAGTTTAAAGGAGAGAATGTTGAGAAGTATTCAATAACTATTAGTAATATTATTAAATAAATCTATTAAAGCTGTTAGTTAGTTATCCAGCTAGTAGTTAGTTAAGTGAGGTAAGTTTGTTAGTGTTCAATTGTTAGTTAACAAACTGATTCCTTGAATCACGGTGCAACAGTTATTAGCCACCATACAACATTGTAAAGGCTATATAAAGCCAGATGATTGTTTCCTCAAGGCAGGCGATACAATTCAGTATTCATCAGTGTTCTTGAATATCTGTTTCTAACAAAGTTTTGAGTATAGTAGAAACAAGCATGATGTTGAGAGTTAAGCTATTTACTTGTTTTTAAGGCCTCAGAAGTAAATCCTGCAGGCTATAATGAGAAGAATGAAGAAATGGAAGAAGTTTTTGTTTGAAGCAATTAAAACAGTTATAGTAGTTATAGTCGTTTTTTCTGTTAAAATTATGTTACAACTGATTCTTGCATAGGTGTAAGAATCGTAGCCCTTAATCATTGAATGGTTGAGATGAATTAATTCCTAAATTATAGGATTCTGTTATTAACTGCATGTAATTTGTATAAAAGCAGAATTCCTGCACTGATGAATAGAGTAGAACAAAATACAAGAATACTTCTCATATTCTCTGCAAAACTCTTTTACAAACTCTTCTTAAGAAACCTGAAAATCAAACATGGTATCAGAGCTCTAAAACTGATTCCTGAGAGGGGCGTAAACTATGAAAATAGATTCATTGATTGCTTCACAAAGTCTTACTCATAAAAATGGTGGGATCAAGCTCTACTGAAGGAGATCTACGAACTCCACAGTTCAATGGTACAAACTAATTTTTGGGATGTAAAAATGGAGACTATCCTCATAGCATTTGATCTATGGGACGTAATAGAGGTTGGAATACAACCTCAGCAATCACCTGAGGTTACAGAAGGATCTGGCGATGAAGAGAGCAAAGCTGAGCAAACCTCATTGAGAGTATCTTGTACCTCTAGAGAAAATAAAATAAAGAATGCAAAGGCATTGAGCCTCATACAAGGAGAACTAACTGATGAACTTTTCCCACGCATTAGAAACGAGAAGACTGCAAAAGGAGCTTAGGACATTTTGAGCAGAGAATTCAAAGGAGATAAAAAGGTAAGAGTTGTGAAACTCCAAGCAGTTAGAGCAGACTTTGAGTATATGAGAATGTCAGATGGTGAAAGCTTAGATGGCTACCTAGTTAAATTCTTTGCAACTGTGAATAATCTGAAATCACTTGGAGAAGATGTATCTGAAACTAGAATTGTGCAAAAACTGCTAATAAGCCTAAGTAGAAGATATAAGTCCATTGTGTTTATCATTGAAGAAACACGAGACCTTGATGTTCTAAGAGTAGAAGAGGTCATTGCATCTATCAAAGTCTATGATAAGAGGGAGGATCTGCATGATGAAAAAGACAAGTTAACAGGAACAAAGAGAGCCTTTAGCAGCTTAAAGGTTGGAAACAACCAAGCTTACAGTACATATAAGGGCTTCCAAGGTAGATCCACTAAAAAATGGCAATCACAAGACAGGAGGGGATCAAATTGGACTCCAAACATAAACCTGAATAACTACAACAATTCAAGCTGGAATAACACTGCTGGGGGAGCAGTCAAGCAGGTGTAAAATCACAGTGTCAAGTCTGCCAGAAGCATCACTTTGGATTGTGCAGGCACAAAGGAAAACCAAGATGTGGAAGATGCAATCGTTTTGAACATATTGCAAAGGACTATGATAGTCACAGTCATAAGCAATTAGCCAACTATGCAAAGGAAGAAGGAGTAACCACAGGAACCATGTTTTATGCTTGTCATTCTACAAGTTTGCAAGGTAGAAAGGTATGGTTCGTGGACAGTGTTTGCAACAACCATATGACATCTCAAAAATCCGAACTAATCAACATTGATGGAACTGTGACTTGTAAAGTAAAGATGGGCACTGGAGATCTTGTGCAAGCAACTGGAAAAGGCACACTGGTGGTGGAGACTTAGCATGGGAAGAGATATATAAAAGAAGTGTTGTTTGTTCCAGGATTGGATGAAAACCTATTGAGTGTAGGCGAAATGATGGAGCATGGATATTATATCCTTTTTGATGGTAACAAAGCAGTGATATTTGATGATGAAAGCCTCAACAATGTTGTGGCAATAGTGATCATGGGAGGAAATCGATGCTTTCCTCTTTCATTTGAATCCATGACACCTGCAGCAAGGAAAACGTATGTGATTGAAGATTCCTGGATATGGCATAGAAGATTGGGACATTTGAACTTTGCTAGCATGAAGTAGATGCAGCAGATGAAGATGGTATGTGGACTTCCTGTATTGACAGAAGTGGAGGGTGTGTGTGCAAGCTTTGTTTTAGGAAAACATCACATGAATAAATTTGATAAAGAACAAGCGTGGAGAGCCAGTTATCCACTGGAGCTGATACACACAAACCTGTGTGGACCAATGCAGAACGAATCAATTAGGGGAAACAGATACTTCATCACATTCATTAATGACTTCTCAAGAATGTGCTGGGTATACTTCCTCAGAAATAAATCTGATACACTTAATGTGTTCAAGAAATTTAAAGTCCTGGTTGAACTGCAAAGTGGATACAAATTGAAGAAGCTAAGGAGTGATAGAGGTGGTGAATATACCTCAAATGAGTTTCAAGAATTCTGTGCAAATCTGGGAATGGAGAGGCAGCTGATAGTTGCATACTCTCCTAAATAGAATGGAGTTGCAGAAAGGAGAAAGAAAACAATTTGTGAGATGGCGAGGTCCATGTTAACTAAGAAAGAAATGCTAGTGATTTTCTAGGCAGAATGTGAGTATAGCAGTGTATCTTCAGAACAGATGTTTTACAACATCTGTTATAAGAAAAAATCCATTTGAAGCCTTCATAGGAAGGAATCTAGGAGTCAAGCATCTTAAGGTGTTCGGTTGCTTATGCTACACTCATGTTCCATCATCCCTGAGGCAGAAATGGGATAGCAAAGTTGGAAAGGGAGTTTTTGTGGGATATGAAAGCTGTGAAAAGGGGTATAGAGTGTATGATCTGAAATCTGAGAAAATTGTTCTCTCAAGAAGTGTGATCTTCAGTGAGGATAAGTCATGGAGTTGGGGAAGAAATCAAATGAAACCAATGCCAATGCCTCTCAACCTTGAAGGAGATGAAGTTGAAGGTGAAAATTCTGAAGAACAATCTGTTGCAACCCAACCCGATAATGCTGGATGTTCCCATCTAAACTCTACAGTTGGCGAGTTAGCTGAGAACATTGGCAGTGATAGTAGTCAACAATCTACACCTAGCTCTACTCAAGTAAAATTAAAAACCTTGGAAGATATATATGCAAGGTGTCACATGTGCATCATAGAACTTGAGAATTATCAAGAAGCAGCTGGAGATAAAGACTAGTAAGAGGCTATAAAGGAAGAACTGGAAATGATAGAGAAGAACAATACTTGGGAATTGGTGAAGAGACCGATTGACAAACCTGTTATAGGAGTGAAATGGGTGTACAAAACCAAACTTCACCTTGATGGAATAGTATAAAAACACAAGGCTCGACTTGTAGTAAAAGGATATGCACAGAAATCTGGATTTGATTACAATGAAACCTTTGCACCAGTAGCAAGGTTAGATACAATTGGACCTCTTATTGCACTTGTAGCACAAAAGGGGTGGAAGCTGTTCCAGTTAGATGTTAAGTCAGCATTACTAAGTGGTGTGCTTGAAGATGTGTATGTTGAGCAGCCTGAGGGGTTTGAAGTAAAGGATGCAGGGCATAAAATCTACAAACTAAGGAAAACTTTATATGGATTAAAGTAGGCACCAAGGGCTTGGTACAGTGAGATTGATGCATATCTCTCTATGTGTAAATTCAAAAGGAGCACAAGTGAAGCTACTTTGTATACAAGGTCTGATCATGAAGGTAACTTGATCATTGTTTCAATCTATGTTGATGACATTGTATATACTGGCAGCAGTGAGAGGATGCTTAGTGAGTTTAAAAGAGAAATGATGCAGAGATATAAGATGTCTGATCTTGGACTTCTTCATCATTTTCTAGGCATGGGAATACTGCAAACTGATCAAGGAGTATTCATTCATCAAAGCAAGTATGCCAAATCCTTGCTTAGGAAGTTTGGGCTTGAGGACTACAAACCAGTCTCGATTCCTTTGGCCACTGGTGAGAAACTGAAGAAGGTGGATGGGAGTGAGTTAGTTGATGAAGGACTCTACAAGAAAATAACAGGAAGCTTACTATATTTAACAGCAACAAGACCTGATCTAATGTATGCTGCCAGCTTGCTATCACAGTTCATGAATGGGAGTGAGTTAGCTGATGAAGGACTCTACAAGAAAATAATAGGAAGCTTACTATATTTAACAGCAACAAGACCTGATCTAATGTATGCTGCCAGCTTGGTCCTACCAAAATTCATATGGGAGCTGCAAAAAGGGTTCTAAGATATGTGCAAGGAACTCTCAGCTATAACATTGAATATGTGAGAGATCAGTTAGCAACTCTTATTGGATTTTGTGATGCAGATTGGGCAGGAAGTGAAGATGATAGCAGGAGCACCTCTGGCTATGCATTCAGTTTTGGAAGTGGAGCATTCTCTTGGGCCTTTGTGAAACAGAACACAATGGCATTATCAACTGCAGAAGCTGAGTATGTCTCAACATCTGAAGCAACAGCTCAGGCCATTTGGTTAAGATTTGTTCTTGATGATTTTGGTGAAATGCAAGTTGAAGCAACACCTTTGTTCTGTGATAACATGTCATCAATTTCAATTGGCCAAGAATCCTGTTTTTCATCAAAGAACCAAACACATAAAAAGGAAGTATCATTTCATAAGAGAAGCTCTGCAAGAGGGAGTGATAAATATGCAATTCTGCAGAAGTGAAGAACAACTCGCAGACATCTTCACGAAAGCATTGCCTAAAGACAGATTCAAGCAACTAAGACTGAAACTTGGAGTTAAACCAGTAAGTAGCTTAGGAGAGGCTGTTGAGAGTTAAGCTGGTTACTTGTTTTTAAAGCCTCAGAAGTAAATCCTGCAGGCTATAACGAGAAGAATGAAGAAATGGAAGAAGTTTCTGTTTGAAGCAGTTAAAACAGTTATAGCAGTTATAGTCGTTTTTTCTGTTAAAATTCTGTTACAATCGATTCTTGCATAGGTGTAAGAATCGTAGCCCTCAATCATTGAATGGTTGAGATGAATTGATTTCAAAATTCTAGGATTATGTTATTAACCGCATGTAATTTGTATAAAAACAGAATTCATGCACTGATGAATATAGTAGAACAAAATACAAGAACACTTTTCATCTTCTCTGCAAAAGTCTTTTACAAACTCTTCTTAAGAAACCTGAAAATCAAACACATGGGACAGTTGTGGAGTTTTTCCAGCAATATTTTGAAATTACGCAGCTTTAGATGAGTCGCTTGGAAGTTGTGATTGCAAGCTCCTCCTAAGAAAATCAGACAATTTTGTACTGGCTGCATGCCCTCGTTCTAGACATTTGAGATATTCTTCCACTAAGGTACAAATTGAAATGGAACAGCATTATACAGATTAGATGCCACAAGCAGAAAAATAGCAGAAAAAAATATTATTTTGACCAGTGAATGACCGGATTATGTGATAAAAGACACTTCAAGAATGAAGTCCAAAATTCTTTAGAAGCCGATAATAATTATCTTCACCTGACTCTGAGAGTTTTAACATAAGAAGAGAACGGAACAGGATTGATCCTAATCACGAGAGAATTTGGCAGATAAACAATCAGAAATCATTATTCAATTTTTTGAAGACTGATATTAGGTTTTATGAAGTCCTAAATGAGCTCGGCCAATAAGAGAGAGGGATAAGTGCATTGAAACTTTGTGAGAAAATGCGCACTGTATGCTTCAAGCTGTTTGATTTAGGAGACAAAGACAACTGTTTCAGAAGAAGAATATACGTATCTTCCTTAAGCAGTATAACAGCAGACAGGTCACAACTGCAAAGTATTTGATATCTCCTAGAATATTTAGAAGCATGCAAGCAGGAAGAGGAACCTGATTTATTCCACTTGTCACATACACAAATCACTTTATGGCTTACGGCAAGCTCCCCGATCTTGGTTCTCAAAACTTTCAACAAAACTCAGGTCTCTCGGGTTTCATGAAGTAAGGCTGATACGTCTCTCTTTGTGTTTCAGACATCTAACTCTGTTATATACATTCTTATATATGTTGATGATATATTGATAACGGGTTCCAGTGCTTCTGCCATCACCAACATTATTAATTCCTTATAAGCCACCTTTGCTGTCAAAGACCTAGGAAATCTGAATTACTTCCTTGAAGTGGAAGCACTTTGGTGCTCAAACGGAATTTATTTGACTCAGCGCAAATACATTGTTGATTTTCTGAAAAGAAGCAAGATGGATAATGACAATCCCTGCACCAGTCTAATGGCCTCAAACTGTCATCTTACTTCTACGGCTGGCACTCTTTTTGCAGATATCAGTCTCTACCGCAGTATAGTTGGCAGCATGCAGTATCTGGCCTTTACGAGACCTGATTTGGCATTTGTTGTAAAGTTAGCAAATTTATTTACAATCCCCTTGACACTCATTGGCTTGTTGTCAAGCATATATTGAGCTACCTCAAGCACTCGGTTTCGACAGGTTTGTTCATCGCCAGAAATGTTGATTTTAAACTGCAGGCATACTCGGATTTCGATTGGGCCACTGATAGAGATGAACGCAGATCAGTTGGTGCTTACTGCAGATCAGTTGGTGCTTGCTGCATTTACATGGGCTCCAACTTGATTTCTTAGAGTTGCAAGCAATAACCTACAATGGCTAGAAGCAATACAGAAGCTGAATATAAAGCCATTGCAAATGCCGGCGCCGCAGAACTCACTTGGTTCAAATCAATACTCCATGAACTTGGTCTGCCACCGCAGCATAGCCCAATTTTATGGTGTGATAATATTGGCGCTACCTATATCACATCCAATCCTATCTTTCATGCAAGAACCAAACACATCAAAATTGATTTCCATTTTGTTCTCGATCAAGTTTGCAACAAAGAACTCGTGGTTCAATTTATCTCAAGCAAAGAAAAGTGACGTAGCGGAAGTTTATGAAAAGGAGGATCACCATCCCCTTTCTCTGTTTGTGTTCGATTCCACGAACAAGAAATAAAAAAAAACACTCGAATCCACGAGTAAAAGATTACTGTTTCTGAATGAAAACTGTTATTCAATGAAATCAAAAGTATCTTCCTAAGTGAATGGCTGCTTGTATTTATAAGCTTGCCATCCCTAATCCTACTCAAATAATGACTTACGAAATTAAATAGGAAAAATAAGGGGTGACAGGGAAATCCCCCATAAAACAGGACTTATGTCCTCAATTCACGTCCTAGGCAATAACAGAAAACACAAAAGAGGCACTAAGGGCCCCAACTAAGAATCTATGTTGAATAAGGCAAGTGCAGCTGGCAATTCGTGTATGATAGTAATTCCAGCAAGCTTGCAATTCAGTTCATAGCAACCTCTTGCTGTTCTGCAACAGCAACGAACTGTCCTGCATCAAAAAAGTTAGTCGATGCACTTACAAAACCATTGCCGCTAGTCAAATTCAAACAAGTTCAACTCAATCTGAATGTCTGTGATCTACCCTCCAGATTGAGGGGGCATGTAGAGAATCAAGTTATGGTTACTGAAATTAAGAATGAAGGTCAGGTACTAGATCAACCCGTGAATGCAGCAACAGAAGTCCCAAAGGATCTCAACAAGCAATCGTGATAATGTGGTCCTCCAAGAATGCAGCAACAAAATAATTTTAGCAGATCACAGTAAAATATCTGGACACTAAATTGATGAAGATACGATCCAGTGATCCTATCATATTAAATTGTGCAGCTGTTACCACCTTGAAGTTATATTTCCGTTAGAATTCCTTCGTAATTGTAATACTATATAAGCAGTATGTACACAGAACATTTTGAAGGAGAAATAAGCATTATTCTTATATCTCTTGTTTTGGTTATTTTCCTATAGAGACAAAGACAACTGTTTCAAAAGAAGAATATGTGTATCTTCCTTAAGCAGTTTAACAGCAGACAGGTCACAATCATCTAACTAACATAATGAACTACAAAGTATTTGATATCTCCTAGAATATTTAGAAGCATGCAAGATAGAAGAGGAACCTGAGCACTGAGTTTTTTAGGAGTTAACTTTAAAATAGACAAGCACAAGTGTTTCACATCCCCTAGCTGGGGTGTAAAACCAGTAAGTGAGGCATGGTGATAATAATGTGATTTTCAGCTAGCTAACCTCTCCATTTATCATATATTAAAAAATATCTTATATGTCTGTATCATATGAGTGGGTTTGGTTGCAACGCAGGACCCATTAGACTTGAGTCGGGATGTTGGACCCATTTTTCTTGGATCCGAACGCTTGACCCAAGTGTCTTGGCCTAGGCAGTGTCTTGGGACTTGGGTCTGTGCTCTTGTCACTCTTAAGCAACTTGGGTCAGGTGCACCTTCCCAACCCCAAGTTCATTGGGTCTGGAAAGGGATGTCAGACCCAAGTTAATAAGTGAGTATGACTGCAACACCAGGTCCAAGAGTTTTGGGTCCATCTTAAAAGTCTTAGCAAGAGCCCTTGGTCTGGCTGGAACGCCGGACCCATTAGACGTGGGTTAGCACGTCGGACCTAGTTGCCTTGGATCCGTATGCCTGACCCAAATGTCTTGAGTCAGGCGGTGCTGCAAGACCCAAGGGACTTGGGTTTGCACTCCTCCCACTCCCAAGCAACTTAGGTCAGGTGCACCTTTCCAGCCCCAAGTTTCTTGAGTCTAGAAAGGGATGTCAGACCCAAGTTAATAATAATAATAATAATTTGTTTTACCTTTAAAATCAAAATTTATGTTTTTTTAAGATAGTAATAATATTTGTTGTAAATTTAATAATATTTATAACATTAATAATAATATTTAACTTATCTGCCAAAGTTCTTATATTTTTTAATCTTTTTCTAAAAAAATATATGGTTTTTCTTCGATAGTAATAATATTTTTTTTCAATGTACTAATGATAGAAATAAATAAATAATAATAATAATTAACACTACAAGATTTAACAGTTTTACCGACGGAATTTTTCCGTCGGTGTAAAACACATATTCCATCGGTAATTATATTACCGACGGCTTCACCGATGGAAATTATCTGTCAGGTGAATCGTTCGTTGGTAATTTTTTATCCGTTGGTATATTATTACCGACGGATTTACCGATGGAAATTCCGTCGGTAATTCCGTCGGTAATTATATAAAAACATTTTTAAAAAATTCATATTATAAAATTATAAAATAATTAAATTAACATAAATCAACACTCTATAATATATACTCAAAATGCTTTCAAAAAAGAATAAGAAAATCAACTCAAACAAATTTGCAACAAATAAATAAAATGAAAAAATAAATTCAACTAAAAAAATTCATATGAAAAAAATAAAGTTGCAATTGCTAAAAATTGAAAAATCCCTATAAATAAATCAACTAAAAATTGATCTATTATGAAAAAAAAATCTCACAACAACATTTATACAATTATTAAGAACCAAAAAAATTAAAAATAAAATAAAAAACAAATATAGTGAAAAAAATCATGAAAAAAAAAGAAAAAAAAAATCTTACCTTAATGTAGTTGCAAGTGAAGCTAAGGAGAGAAAAAAAATCATAAAGCATATTAATTAAAAAAAAAAATAAGAAGATAAAAGAAGAAAGAAGAATAAGACATACCCGAGCATGGAGGGAAAGAGAAGGAGATGAGGAGAGAAAAGAAGAGAAAAAAATAGATATTGATGTTTTTTACATATAGTGAAGAAGAAGAAGAAGAAGAAAAGAAGAAGAAGAAGAAAAATAATAAGAAATGAGTCTATCTCTTATGAAATAAGGGATGGATCGACAATTGGGGTGCATTAGAGACGGATTTACCGACGGATAATTGAATATTAATATTTTTTAATTATTCCGTCGGTAATTCTATCGGTAATATTTAATTTAAATTTTCAATTTCGTAAAACATTTTCAGAAACCACCAACAATTACCGACGATTTTTCAATCCGTCGGTGATTCCATCTGTAATATTTAAATAAAATTTAAAATTAATTAAAGTTTTTTAGAAAACCGCCAAATAACACCGACGACTTTTCAATCCGTCGGTGATTTTGTCCGTAAAAAACAACAATTAACCAACGGATTCTGGAGCCCTCTGGAAAATACCGACGAAAAATTTCGTCGGTGATTCCCTTTGTAATTGACATGATGAACAGTGTTCACAGTTTACCAACGGATTTTACCGACGGAATAAATTTCGTCGGTAATTCCGTTGGTAAATCATTATTTTTTTTCCGACTGTAATTCCCTCGGTATATACCGACGGAATATTTCCGTCGGTAAAATCCCTCGGAAATTTACCTTCAGAAATATTCCCTCGGTATTTCCGTTTGTATTTATCGATTTTCTGGTAGTGTAATTTAACCCTTCAAATCAATCTATTATTTTTTTCAATATTAATAATATTTTTTCAAATGTATTAATTATTATATTAGTAATAATAATATTTATAATACTAATAATAGTATTTTAATAGTAATTATATTAATTATAATAAAAATAATAATATTTAAAAGACAAATAATAATATTTTTAATATGAATAATAATATTAAACTTACTCGTTGATGTAACCATATTATTCGATAGTTTCACCCACATCTACCTAATGTTTTGTCCATGTTTTATATATAAAATGCCTTGATATTCTTTGTTTTTTGTTTTGAAGGCATTTTTGGATGAAAGATGCAAAAAGGAGTAAATTGGAGGTAATTGGCAGATTTGACGTTCAGTCGATGTTTTGTGCAGAGCGTGAGTTCTAGAGATCGAAATGAAGTGATTCCAGTGGCACTAAAAAGCTAACATCCATACCTTTCTGGAAATGTAATGCAAGAAAAATAAAAGGAGAAAGATCATGGAAATCACATCCTGCAAAGTCAAATCTCGCATTCTGCCAGTGTTGACCTTTGGTCATTCAAAATTTAATATCTGGAGCTACAGAAGTCCAATTGATGCAAACTCAATTTTCTTGGATTCATAATTCAAAGACCTATCCACGCTCCAAATTGCAGCCAAAACGATGTCATATGAGGGAGATATGATTTTCCAAAGATGACAACTGAATTCTGCCAGCAAACAGGTTTCGTGAAGAAACGAGTCCAAATTACATTTCGAAGCATCTAAACCGACATCCAAGTTTTTATATCAGCAATTTAGCTCCTCTAAGTCAGAGTTTGAAGATTTCATGCAAGGCTATTTCTCCTTTTTAGGAAAAATAGTTATTGAAGTACTTAAATGTAAACTGTCAACTTAAGGAAGGACTATTTTGTAAAATAGAGACTAGGGTTTCTTAGCATATAAAAAGAGAGAAGGGGCAGCAGCTAGAAGAAAGGGAGAGCAGAAGGAGGCAGCAGCCAGCAGAGAATAAACACAAATTCTCTCCTCTACAAACCCAAAAATCATGCTCTTTTCATTCTTTAGAAGTAGTTGTTCAATAGTTATGCAAGGCTAAGCTCTTTTCTTGGTTGCAAGGACACGGAAACCTTCGGATTTCAAGAACTGTGAGATTTATTTTACCTTTTCTTTTCAGTTTATATGATGAATATGTTTGTTCTCCTATGCTTATTTTTCCTATGATTGTTTATTTTAATTGCTAGAGCGGACTCTAAGTTATTATTGTAGACAATCTATTGTAAGTTTGATATCAAAACCGGAGTTGTGGTATATGAACTTGTGAAGCAACTGAGTTTAATAATTGTGGCGGATCTACGTTATTAATCTTAGGGAGAACATTCAATCAAATCAAACATAGACTGCGGACAGTTATGTTTTCTTGATTAATCAACTTATCTAGTTCTTAAGGCTGCCATTGAATTAAATTACTAGTGCGGACACTGTGGTTGTTTGATGGTTAGGGCTAGTTATACGGCGGATCCGTTAACTAACAATGTTAAGAAGAGATAAATATTCAGAATATAAATTGATGTTTCGTTTCCATGATCAGTTCTGATTTCTGTAGGTGGATGTGTGCTTGCGACCAAGGTTTGTTTTCTTGATAAGTTTCGATTTTAATTGATTTTGTTTGAGTTTAATTGCTGTCATAGTTTAGATAATCACAAACCAAATCCCCCCAATTACATAACGTACAACATAAAAATCTGACTTGAAACTTCCTCGTGGGATCGACCCCTTGCTTGCTCTATACTATCTTGTGTGTTGTTTTGAAGCTAGGGTAATTAATTTGTGCGACCGCGACATCGCAACAAATTTTGGCGCCGTTGCCGGGGAGGTAATTTTAGTTGATTTTTGTGCTTGTACTGTTATTTTTATTTGCTGTGATTCAAAAAAAAAAAAAAAAAAAAGAAACAGAATTTTTGCTTGCGACGGTACTGTTCACTTGCGGCAGCGGTACTGTTCAAAACAGAGTTTTTGGTGGAATTAGGTATCGGCCTTTTGTTTCCTGAAGGAAAACGACGTTCTGAACAGGACTAGTGATAATCACTAGCCCCACCCTATTGAGGCCAAATTCCGCTGTTTTCTAGTGTTTTTAGGCAGTTTTAGGTTTCTACCGTAGGATTTTCGTACAATTTGCATTGTTTTCGATCTCTTGTGTGGTTACTTTCTTTTGAGTTTTCTTAGCAATTTATGCCTGTGACCCGTTCTACTAATCAAATTCAAGTGCAGGTTGATCTTGAAATAGAAAGTACTTTACACAGATTAAGAAAGGAAGCTCGCCTCAACACCATGGCTATTGCACGACAACAAACACTCAAAGAGCTTGCTGCTCCTAACGTGGAAAATCAACCATTGTGCATAAACATTGACAATAATGTAAACTTTGAGCTCAAATCTGGTTTTATACATTTGCTACCAACTTTCAATGGTCTTGCAGGAGAAGATCCTCATACTCATCTCAAGGAATTCCATATGGTTTGCGTTGGCATGAAACCGAATGGAGTTGACGAAGAACAGGTTAAGTTGAAAGCTTTCCCTTTCTCTTTAAAAGGGGCAGCAAAGGCATGGTTTTTCTCTATTCTCCCAAGTTCCATTGGAACTTGGAATGCCATGAAGAAGATTTTCCTTGAAAAATATTTCCCAGCATCTCGAGTTGCCAACATAAGGAAAGAAATATGTGGGATTCGACAATCTCATGGAGAGACACTTTCCGAGTATTGGGAAAGATTTGAGCAACTGTGCATTCAATGCCCTCATCATCAAATACCCGATCAGCTGCTCATTCAATATTTCTATGAAGGATTGATGCCTACTGACCGTAGTATCATTGATGCTGCAAGTGGAGGGGCATTGGTAGATAAGACACCCGAGGCTGCACGCCAATTGATCTCAAACATGGCAGCCAACTCGAAACAGTTTGGCACTCGTGGAGACTTCTCCAACAAACGAGTAAATGAGGTAAGTATTTCTAACCTTGAAATAAAGTTAATGATCTTACTTCTCTTGTGCGTTCTTTGGCTTGTGGCAATGTACAGCAGGTGAAAGTTTGTAGCATATGCTCCTTACAAGGACATGCTTCAGATATGTGCCCAACAATGCAAGAAGATTACATTGAACAAGCTAATGCAGTTGATGGAGCATTCAATGGACACCCAGCGTAAATATGATCCCTTTTCCAACACGTACAATCCTGATGGAGAGATCATCCCAACTTATGTATGGGAACCCACCTCAACAAGGCAATCAAGGCCGACAGTTCCATCCCCATGGATTTCAGCCCCAACAAAATATCAAGCAAGACAGCCCCCTCCATTCACAAACTCCAATGTTATGGGGTCATCATCCAATGATGATCTTCGTGAGATGATGAAAACTTTGGCTTCTAACACTGTGACCTTGCAACAAAATGTCATGTCTTTTCAACAGAAACAAGGTCAAGTATTCACAACTTGGAGAAGCAAATGGGGCAAGTAGCTTCAAGTGTGGGGAAATTGGAAGCACAAATGAATGGAAAATTGCCCTCCCAAGCATTGAATCCAATAGAGAATGTTAGTGCATCATGCTACGAAGTGGGAAAGAACTTGAAGAGAAAAGGTCAAAACAAATTGAGATGGAGGAAGAAGAAGAGATAGAAACTGAATTGAGTACAAAGAAGGAACATCCTCTTCCTCTACAAACTGAAATATTGACCAACACTCCAAAGGTAACTCCTCATTCAATGAATTCCAGTTTTAAAATAATTCCACCCTTTCCTGTGAGTTCTTCTAGGTCAAAGAAAGAGGACAAAGAAAAAGAGATTTTAGAGGTTTTCAAGAAAGTAGAACTCAACATTCCTTTGCTTGATGTTATCAAGCAAATTCCCAAGTATGCCAAATTCTTGAAGGAGTTGTGTACTACCAAGAGAGCTTTCAAACTAAAAGGTCATGAAATGGTAAGTATGGGTGAAGTTGTATCTGCTATTGTTCAAAAGAATATGCCTTTGAAGCAAAAAGACCCAGGTGCGTTTACTATCCCATGTGTTATTGGTAATGCTAGTTTCAAAAGGGCCTTGTGCGATTTAGGTGCATCCATTAGTGTTATGCCTAAACATGTTTATGATTCTCTTAGTCTTGAGCCTTTGAATAAAACTAGCATTGTAATACAACTTGCGGATCGTAGTTTTGTTTACCCACTTGGTGTGATAGAAGATGTCCTAGTCAAGATTGACAGTTTGGTCATTCCATGCGACTTTTATATTCTTGATATGGAACATGATTCTTGTGATTCATCAAACAGCACTCCTATATTGTTTGGGAGACCATTCTTGAAAACTGCCAATACAAAAATTGATTGTGGTAAGGATACTTTGTCTATGGAGGTAGGAGATGAAAAAATTGAATTTAATTTTCATGATGCAATGACATATCCTTATAGCAATGTTTATTCTATCACATGTTATGACCAAGTTGATAAGTGTATGCAGCAAGTTTGTGATTTTGATAGTGAGGATGGATTAAGCGTAGCTTTGAGCTGTGGCTATGATTTTACCAAGATAAAAGAGATGGAGAGGCATATATGTGTTCTCCAAAATGTGCATGACTCAGCATTGGATTTACAAGCTTTGCAAATTGTACTCCATGATGCAGGAGTCATTTACCTCATCATGGACAGTGAATGGGTGGCGCCTATCCTTTTGGTGCCTAAAAAGATTGGAATTACGTTGGAAGAGATTCGAAATGATTCTTACGAGAATGCAAGGATTTATAAAGAAAAGACTAAGAGTCTCCATGACCAAATGATTACAAGAAAAGAGTTTAATGTTGGAGACAAAGTCCTCTTTTATCATTCGCGTTTGAAACTTTTTCCTGGAAAGTTGCGCTCTCGTTGGATTGGACCCTTTGTTGTTTCTAATGTTTTTCCTTATGGTGCAGTTGAAATTACAAGTTTAGAAACCAACAAAGTACTCAAGGTCAATAGGCATCGCTTGAAACCTTTCTATGAAGGTTGGACGACAGAACTCACCGCTTTTGTGGAGTTAGCTGAACCAATCTATGAAGAATGAGCATGCAACATGTCGAGCCAATGACATAAAACAAAAGCGCTTACTGGGAGGCAACCCACACAAAAAAAAAAAAAACAGATTTGCTTTCTTTTCCTTATCTTTTTTTTTTTCGCATTTTACTTTATTTTTGTCATTCTCTTATTCCTTTCTTTTATTTCAACATTGAGGACAATGTTGTGTTTTAAGTGTGGGGGTATTGGGAGAATTTTAATTTGGTTTTCTTTGTTATTTTTCAAAAAAAAAAAAAATTATGTTTGATCTTTTGAACTCCCATTGGTTTTTGAGAATATGAGTATTATGTATGAGAATTAGTTGAGATAGATGAATAATATAAATCAAATGAAGGAGTGTGCATGCAAGTTTTAAGGTTTAATTGGTTTAGGGATTGACTTTGAGAATATGCCATGTTGACTTTATAGTGTTATACCAATGCAAGCTTTTGAGCCTTCAACATTATATTCTTTATTGTGCCTTCTTTAATGATATGTATCTTTAGAACTTGCTTCATATCTTGTTGAGATTACATTCATATTACATATATACATGAAGATGATAAAGGCATTAGGAATTTTAACCACTTGAGCCAAAAAGCCAACCTAAAGCATATTATCCTTAGTGAGCCCCTTTTGAGCTTGTTTATCTTTTCTTTGCTTTATCCATGTATAAGCCTTAACTTTTTATATGTTTTCCTTTTCCCCTGGCCAAGGATTAGTAGAGCGTATACTTATGATATCTCATGGAATTATGGTTGGAAATTATGTGAAAAGAAAGAAGAAGTGATGTTTGATGAAAAGATGGGCAAAGTTGCCAAAGGTAAAAAAAAAAAAAAAAAGAAAAAAAAAGAAAAAGAAAAAAAAAAAAAAAAAAAGAAAAAAGTGTTCCTTTATGTTCTTAAGATTTTATATTGAAAAAGCTTGAAATCAAAAGAAGTTAAGCATTGGTGATTAAAGATGGAAAATTTATGTGCTTTGATGGAATATCTTGTTTGAAATATCATTTTTCAGAATGCTCTACTTTCTTTGGTTTGAACCTTTTCTTTTACTCTATTTTACCTCACCTTAACCTTAGCCCCATTACAACCGGAAAATAAGACCTTTTGATTCATGTAGTACTTGTAATAAGTTGCTAATGGAGATGAGATTGAAAGCAAGCTTATGTGTAGAACATACTCTTTGATTGAATTTGAGAGATTTAAACACATAAACCCTAAACACATGAGTGTTGGAGTGTATATCAATGAGAGGACCTATCACTTTGGCATGGCATAGATTTCATTTAAATCCCGACGGTTGATTGAGTTTTGAAGTTTGCATGTAAATGAATTCATAAGAATTATACTATTTATCCTTCATGATTGTATTCTTGTTTATAATGCATATATTCTTGGACATTGATGGGAGATTAAGAGATTGATCATAGTTTTTTTTCAATTTGATTTTATTTATCCTTTCTCGAGGACGAGCAAGAGCTAAGTGTGGGGGTATTTGATGTAACCATATTATTCGATAGTTTCACCCACATCTACCTAATGTTTTGTCCATGTTTTATATATAAAATGCCTTGATATTCTTTGTTTTTTGTTTTGAAGGCCAGGCTGAGTTGGCAAATAGGGAGATCAAAAACATTTTAGAGAAAACAGTCAATCCAAACCGTAAAGATTGGTCCCTACGACTAGTTGATGCTTTGTGGGCATATCGAACTGCTTACAAGACCTCTTTAGGAATGTCTCCTTATAGGCTAGTTTATGGAAAGCCTTGTCATCTCCCTGTTGAGATTGAGCACCGTGCATATTGGGCCATCCGGCAATTCAATGACAATGAAAACAAGGTTGGCAAAAATAGAAAGCTTCAATTGGATGAATTAGATGAACTGAGAAATGATGCATTTGAAAATGCAAAAAATTCAAAACATAAGATGAAAACCTTGCATGATAAACATATTCTTAGAAAATCCTTTCATATTGGTCAAAAGGTTCTCTTGTATAATTCATGATTACATCTCTTTCCTGGAAAGTTGACGACAAAATGGATTGGTCCATTTGTGATTAAATCTATATCTGAGCATGGTGCATTTGAGGTAGAAAATCCTAAGAATGGAAATGTTTTCAAAGTAAATGGTCATCGATTGAAACCTTATCTTGAAAGCTTTGTGGCTGAAGTTGAGACATTGGATCTTGAAGATCCAATACCATTGTCGTATTAGAAGTAATAAGTTTTTATTTTTATTTTCTTTGTTTTTTCTTTTTTTTCTTTCTTCCATCTCTTATATTTTCTTGTTCATGCATTAGGGACAATGCATTATTTTAAGTTGGGGGGTGTGAGGTTCTTTATTTTTCAAAAAAAAAATTCGATGTTTTCTTTTAATTGTGATATGCAGGTTAAAAAAAAAATCAAGCAAGAAGTTAGCTCATATCCAATTCAATCAGACATTCATCCTTGAAAAAAAGGGGAGTAACAATTTTCTAATCTTTATACTTTTCTTCTCTTTCTTTTTTTTTTTTTACATTGAGGATAATGTAAAACTTAATTTTAGATATTTGATTATGTTGAATGCTTGAGATGACCATGCTTGTTTACAAAAAAAAAAAAAAAACTTGCATTCGTATGTGAATGAGACTTGTTTAGGATCAACATTACATTTTTTGATTCATTATTGTGTTGAACATTGCATGCTCTAATTTGGGATAGATAATATCTTATAAAGCAAGATATAGCATACTTTTTTTTAAGATTATTGAAGTACATCTTTCCTTGTAAAAGTTGTGTGAGTTGTGTGATTATGCATGAAAGATGAGTGTGATGCTTTACTTGTGATCATCCTTTTTGATCTAGTCCTAAACAAGGTTTAAGTAAATAGAGTAATCATTATTACACAAATGTGTACAAAGTTCTATCTACTCCAATGTTTTGAGTTGGTTAGTCACTAGGGGTATTCATCACAAATGTTTATCTTTACATCAAACGGCAGCTTGAAATATGAGTATGCAAAGCACTTTAAGTTTGTGACTTTATGAGTGACCGAGTGCATTCATCACAAATATTTGTATTCGCATCAAAAGGGAAGTGACCACTTAAAGAAAAAGAATAAATAATATCATAAAAAAAAAGAAGAAAAAAAAAGAAGAAAAGAAAAAATATATATAGATATTTCTCTAGTTGCTACCTTGTTTGTAGTAGTGAGAAGGGAAGATTACAAGTTGAGTTTTCGCGTGAATCAATTATGTTGGTTGCATGATAAATACGATTGAATTTGGAATTTTGTATGGATGTTTGATTTAGAGAATGTGAGTATGCTTATTTTTCTTTATTCGTTATTGTGTACATTAAGTTAAAGATACCAATGTTTGCATGATAGGTCCTTTAAGTGTGATGAGTCAAGCCTAATTATGTTATTATTATTCTTTTTATTTCAAAGGTTCTATGTTTTGTTTTGCTTGAGGACTAGCAAAATCTAAGTTGGGGGGTGTAATTGTGCATCAAAAGTATCATTAAGTCTCTTATTTTACATATGTATTTATTATTTTTATTTGGGTTTTTTATAATAATTGATGTGCTTTTTAGTAATGAAGTTTCTTTTAATGTTTCGATAGGTTTTCGGTTAAATGAATTATTTCAGAAAATTCAACGTCGGAATTTAGAACAAAGAATTGAAGAGAAATTTAGTTGAAGATTGAAGCAAATCTTGGTTCAAATAAGTGCTCCAAATTTGCCCCAAAAATCAATTCTAGTCCAATTCTAGAAAAGAATATCATATGATCTATTTCTAGCCCAAATCAACTTGTGAAAATATTTTCTCCACTCATCTTCCATTTTTACATAATCACTAGATCATACCATACTCGTTTTGCTCTACATTGATTTTATTAGTTTACCCCAATACTGAAGGCACATTGATACGATACAGGAAAGGTCACATTCGAATTTTGACGTAAAATGTGCAACTATCCAATTTTACAAAACGTGAAGTCTCCTGACATGTTGTCCTACCTTGGGTTAAAATTTTAGGTCAATCGGAGTTCAGGAAGGCATCTCAATACGGGTCAACAGAGGCTTTATGAATTTTGTTATTTACTTCATTTTGACTCGTAGACTTCCTATTTAGCTAGGATTATTTTCCTAAAAGAATGTGGCAGCTTATTTTGAAAATCTACTAATTCT
This sequence comes from Populus simonii, assembly GCA_007827005.2. Lineage (NCBI taxonomy): Eukaryota > Viridiplantae > Streptophyta > Magnoliopsida > Malpighiales > Salicaceae > Populus > Populus simonii. Next base: position 3,680,590 of record CM017481.2, read on the forward strand.
ACAAAGATCTTTAATGGTAAGGATTCATAATTATTTCCAAGTGTGGTAAGGATTCATAATTATTTCAGAATCCTTTTCTTACAAGGATTCCTTATTCATCCTAGCAACAAAAAGAAAAGAAGAATTCAGAATAAATTCTACCTTCAGATCAGATTTCCTAGTCTATTTGGGACTTAATGATGACAAATCTGATTCTAACATATTTAGGATGGTAATTTTTGAATTTTTATTATTTTTATTATTTTCTTAGTTTTTAGGGTTATTATTACTTAATTGGGTCAATTGTAAGTGGGCTTCATATAAGTCCACCTAAGGGGGTCCATTATGGTTTCTTTAAGTCTAGAGTCAATATAAATAAAGGCATAACCAAACATGCAAGTTACGCAATTTTCAGATCAATAAACTTTTTTGCTGTACTTATTGTGTGTTGGTGGGATACTCTCCCTTCCTTGGTTCTCTAAAAAACTGAAAACGACTTATCGAATAACAACTGTCTTCGTGGCGTCATCCTTATACTTCTCGTTCGCGAATCAATATTCGTTGGGTGGGGGTCTTCGTTTCCAATAGTGCTGGTGTCTAGGTACAAGTTATCTCTGTGTCACACTCCTATCAAACCTGATTTACTTGGCTTTCCGGGAATTGGTGTCTTTGCGTGTGGGTTGCGTGACCATGTGATCACGAGGTTCACAGCACACATTCTCTTCTGAAACATTGGAACTACAATGACCATCCACACCTCTATCTAATGCTTCCAATCATCCTTCACCCAATCAAAACATCCAAATTTCATTTTCTCTCACCGATCCTAGCGCTCTTACTATACATTTTCACCAATCCACTAGAATAAAGCACCCAAATTTCGTTTCCAAGGCATCATAAATACCATATGTATCATGGACCATCATCTGAATTAGAGTTAACTCCATCTTAAGATACCAAATAACCATATTCACCAATCCAGTAGAATACACTCATTTATATCATTTCCATCATACTTTTTTAGCTAACATTTTAGGCACCATTGAACCACTTCATATGCTCAAGTTATGGCATATCTAAATTGGATTAAAGCTTTGCAGACAAAATTGGATGACTTATAGTATAATCACAGTTGGACTCTTCTCCTTTTAAGTGCCAATCACAAATGATACAATCCAGGCAAGGTCAAATTCGAATTTTGACGTCAAAAGTGCATCTATCCAGTTTTACGGCAACAATCATAATTCTCAATCCGACCGTTGGATTGGGCTGAACGTTTACATGGAGTCTCCTCACACAACTCCTATCTTGGGTTACAATTTCAGATCAGTCAGAGTTCGGGAAGGCTATATAAATTTTGTTATTTACTTTCTTTTGACTTGTGGACTTTCTATTTGGCTTGGATTTTCCTAAAAGGACATGCAACTTATTTTGGGAAACTCCTAATTCTCCAAAGATCTTTAATGGGCTGCAACATAGTTTCCATCTGTGGCAAGTATTCATAAATGTTTCAGAATCCTTTTCTTACAAGGATTCCTTATTCATCCTATATACAAAAAGGAAAGAAGACTTCAGAATAAATTCTACCTTCAGATCAGATTTCCAAGTCTATTTGGGACTTCTTAATGGTGACAAATTTGATTCTAGCATATTTAGGATGGTAATTTTTATTATTTTCTTCTTCGTCTTTGGGTTATTATTACTTATTTGGATCAATTGTAAGTGGGCTTCATATAAGTCCACCTAAGGGGGGTCCATTAGGGTTTATTTAAGTCTAGAGTGAGCATAAATAAAGGCATAACCAGACATATAAGTTAGACAATTCAGATTAATAAAACTTCTTGTTTGCCGCACTTTATGTGTGTGTTGTGATGTGCCATGAATGATTTGAAAATCGGAAACAATGAATCTAACGAAAATGGATGAAGGGTGGGTTTGGTTGTGTTGTCTTTCTTTTGGTGTTTAGGTTGGATTATAGTGATTTTAAGGTAAATAAGATGGAGGATAGACTAGAATGATACTTTTATAAGTCGATTTGGACGCCACAAAGATCAATCTAGGATTTCGACGCCACACTCTTTGTGATTGAAGAGTGATAAGTCAGGTAGGGTTCTTCACAAAATCAATTTGGAAGAACAACTCTTAATTCTCTTAATTAAGTTTCAAATCTTGGCCAAAAGTGTTTTATTACATATTCTAACACTATATTTATAATTGGAACATCCCTTCAAAGTTAGGAAAAATTCAACATGGCAGAAGTCAAGCTCAAAAACAAACTTTGACAAACTAACCTAGTTAAATTAACTAGCACGCGTTTTTTGACCTTTCTGAAACATAAGCAAGCCAAATTTAAAACAACTATAACAAATTAACATGTGGTGTGACTAGGGTCCCAGTAATAACATAATCAAATTTGAGCTCATTCCGAGTTGATTTGGTCAAATTTTCCTATGTTTAGTTTTCTGCGGCAGAAACAAATAAATGCCTTTTTGAACGACTTTTTTTTTTCTTTTTTTTCTCTTTTTTTTATGCCACTGATATATTTTGGTCAAGAATCAAACAAAATAACTATTTTTTTTTTCTGATATGCTGCAAAGATCAAGAGAAGAAGAATTGGACACTAAGGAATTTTTACGGAAACAACAAGAAACAAGAAACGAAAATTTCAGAAGGATATAACCTGATTAATGGAGCCAAGCTCTGATATCAAATGATGCGAACCTCGTGATCACGTGATCACGCAACCCACACGCAAAGACACTAATTCCCGGAAAGCCAAGTAAATCAGGTTTGATAGGAGTGTGACACAAAGATAACTTGTACATAGGCACCAGCACTATTGGAAACGGAAAACCCCCACCCAATGAATATTGATTCCCAAACGAGAAGTATAAGGATGACACCACGAAGACAGTTGTTCTTCGATAAGTTGTTTTTCAGTTCTTTAGACTATGGAAGGGAGATTATCTCACCAACACACACACAAAGTGCGGCAAACAAAAAGTTTTATTAATATGAATTGTCCAACCTTACATGGCTGGTTATGCCTTATTTATAGTGACTCCAAACTAAAATAAACCCTAATGGACCTCTTATGTGGACTTATATGATACCCACTTACAATTAAACTCAAATAATATAAATAAACCCTAAACTAAGAAGAAAATAATAATAACAATAATAAATCTGAATTTAATATCCTAAATATAATAGGGTCAGATTTTTTGCCCTTTAGAAGTCCCATATAAGCTAGGAGAATCAAATCTGAAGGTAGAATTAATTCTAAAATCTTCTTCTTCTTTTTTTTAGCGAGGATGAATAAGGAATCCTTGTAAGAAAAGAATTATAAAACATTTATGAATCCTTGCCACACTTGGAAACTATGTTGCAGCCCATTAAAGATCTTTGTAGAATTAGGAGATTCTCAAAATAAGCTACCACAACTGATGTGCCGTGAATAATTTGAAAATCAGCAACAATGAATCTGACGAAAATGAATGAAGGATGTTGGTTTGTGTGTTGTCTTTCTTTTGGTGTTTAGGCTAGATTATAGTAATTTCAAGGTAAGTAAGATGGAGGATAGACTAGAATTATACTTTGATAAGTCGATCTGGACGCCACAAAGATCAATCTAGGATTTCAACGCCACACTCTTTGTGATTTCAAATCTTGGCCTTTATTACATATTCTGATACTATATTTATAATTAGAAAATCCCTCCAAAGTTAGGAAAAATTCAACATGGCAGAAGTTAAGCCCAAAAAACAGACTTTGACAAACTAACCTAGACAAATTAACTAGCACACGTTTTTTGACCTTTCTAACATAAACAGACCAAATTTAAAAAACCAATATCTTCTTACACAAAAGTCCAATGCAGTCATGGTTGGACAATCTAAAAAGAACACCTTCTGAACTTGAAATCCACCTAGATTAGTCTTGTTTTCACATGCAATGGATGACTTCAAATTCGGGTTCAAATTCATTTGCTGTTCTGACCAGAAACAACATCAATTCCTTCACTTATTTGCATATCAATCCAAATTCAAGTAGCCCAGCATCAAAAGAACCATTAAGGGCTTTTCCCATCTCTAAGTTCCAATTGTAGGCAATAAGCACCCTTGAACCAATTTCAAACTGATTGCTAATTTTCAACTCCGACGCAGCTTCAATCATTCCAATTTGACTCGTCAAGGCCTTTGTAGTTGTTTCGCTCTCGCTCTTGTCATTGGACCATCTGAATCCTCCTGCATATTAGATTTATCTTTACGAGATGGATTATAATTCCCATGATGCACATCATCAGCCCCGGGTTTGAAAATGATTTGTCCTCAAATCAGAATCGTCGTCATCATCCAAGTATGGATTCAAGTCTTTCACATTAAAAGTAGCTAATACATTGTAATCACCAAGAAGATCTACCTTATACGCATTTTCATTCACCTTCTCTATAACCCAAAACGGACCATCAGCTCTTGGCATCAACTTGGACTACGTTTGCTTGGGAATCGCCGCCTTACTATGAATCCAAACAAGATCTCCAGGTTCAAACCTAACCATTTTCCACCCCTTGTTAGCTTGTTTAGCATACTTATCGTTTTCTCCTCAATATGTAGTTGAACCTGCTCATGTAGTTCTTCATCAATTTGCCTTTCTAAGTCCATCTATAGATGTCCTCTCATCAATTGGAATATGAACAAGATCAATAGGAACACAAGGATTAAAGCCATACACAACCTCAAATGGTGAAAATTTTGTAGCCCCATGCACACTATGATTATATGCAAGCTCCACCCATTTAGCATGTCTTTGATTCAGCTTGCTTTGCCCCTCTAGAGCCCGAATCAAAGCATAGAACTCCTTGTCGTAAATAGAGTAGTTCAAACGTGCTCTATTTAACTTTTCACTGAAGAATGCAATCGGCCTCTTTTTCGAATGTTTTAGCAAAGTCTGGAAGTGCTAAAACATGATTCATAAGCCTCATAAATGTACTAGGCGCATTAGATAACCCAAACAGCATTACCATCCATTCATATAACCCTGTTTAGTTTTAAATGCTGTTTTACATTCATCTCCTCTTTCATTCTAATTTGGTGATAACACTCATCAAATTGACTTTAGAAAACAATGCAGCACCATGCAACTCATCAAGTCTGGGTATAGGAAATCGATACTTAACTGTTATTTTGTTGATAGCACGGTTGTCCATACACATCTTCATGGTACCATCTTCAAGCAAAGTAGGTACGGAACATGGACTAAGTGATTCTCGCACATAGCCCTTCTCTAAGAGCTCACCAACCTGCCTTTGAATCTCTTTTGCTTCCTCTGGATTACATCTGTATGCTGGTCTGTTAGGAAGTGAAGCTCCCGGCACCAAATCAATTTGATGCTCAATTCCACGAATAGGTGTAACCCTTTAGGAAATTCATCTGGAAACATCTTTAAATTCTTCAAGCAATTCCTTAATCTGTATTGGTAAGTCCATCCTTCTACTTGTAGTAATTACTTTGCCCAGATCATGAAAACAGCCCCCGCCGAAGCTAATGCTTGTTTGATGTCTCCTTTTTTAGCTAACAACAGCCCCTTACGTGATTTCACCTCCTTTGTTGGCTTCGTATCTGATCCTCTCTAACCCAGTTGAGAACTCAATGGTAACAAGTTCACCTTCTTTCCATTCAACATAAAAGAATAAGTGTTCTTTCGTCCATTGTAGGTCACATCCTTATCATCAACTGCCATGGACGACCCCAACAAAAAATGGCTAGCTGACATCGGCACAACGTCACACAAAACCTCGTCATGATAGGTTTTAATGGAAAAAGGTACACGGACTTGCTTTGTCACCCGAATCCCCCATTCTCATTCAGCCATCGCAAACTGTATGGCTTGGGATGTGGAATGGTAGTTAAACCCAATTACTCTACCAAGGTAGTTGACGCAACATTAGTGCAACTTCCATTGTCAATGATCATCCCACACACCTTATCTCGAATCTGACACCGAGTATGAAAGATGTTCTCACGTTGCTCATGCAAAATCATCACCCTTTTATTGGACATTCCGAGCAATATGCCCATGTCCTAAGCACTTGAAGCACTTGATGTCCCGAGACTCCTAGGATGTTGAGGTTCTGTCACGTTCTCTTTTCCCTTCAAAGAATCAGAACTGGTGTTCCCCTTACTAAACTCCACCTTCTCATCTCATTTAGGTGTGCTCCATGTTCGTGTAGGTGTAGAAACAAACCCTTGTTGTGCTTGACGTAGTTACTCCAGTTCGGACACCTCCTCATTTCTGCTTCCTCTCTACTCGAGTTGCAAACTTTATACTTCCTCAAGAAAGATGTACGACTGTAATTCAACAACATTAGCTATATCCATCCTCAACCCTCCAAAATCTAGCTATCTGTTTGCTCTGGGGTTCCATCAATTCACATCGAATTAGCAGCAACTCAACTCTTCACATACTCTTCCAAGCTTAAAGATCCTTGTCGCAAAGTCTGAAGTCTGATGTATGCTCTTGTTTATAGTAATCAGGAACAAATCTCTTCTTCATCACTCTTTTCATAGTTGCCCACGTTGTAATCTCCTTTCTCCATCCCTTCTCCTATGAATCTTTAAGTTTTCCCACCATAAAAGAGCATAATCCGTAACTCAAGTGCTGCCACCTTGCACTTCCTTTCTTCAGAATATTCATACCATTCAAACACCTTTTCAACCTTCTGAATCCACTCCAAGTATTCCTCAGGTGAGCTACTTCCTCTAAACAGTGGAATCTTAAGTTTGAGACCACCACCAGGAGGATTATAATTCTGTCTTCTTGGTCTGCCCCTATATCAGCCTCTCATCCCATTTGGATACTCGCGTTTCTATAATATCATTTTGTGGCACCCTAAGTTTGCCTCTGTTGGGGTTGCAAATTATTTCTTGCATCATTGCATAAGGGTATTCAACGGTTCACGAATTCCAGTCATTTCATCCCGATCTCACATGAATCGTTGTAAGCCCATAACCTGTGCCTGTTCCAACTTAACCCTTTTGGCAAATCTTCTTATCTCCAGCCATAATTTAGTTTATCAACCTTAATTCCAGCAAGCCTCTCTTCTGTTTTGGCTCCTGCCTTAGATTGCAACTGATGCTCTGATACCAGATGATGTGCCGTGAATGATTCAAAAATCAGCAACAATGAATCTGACGAAAATGAATTAGGATGGGTTTGGTTGTGTTGTCTTTCTTTTGGTGTTTAGGCTGGATTATAGTAATTCAAGATAAGTAAGATGAAGGATAGACTAGAATGATACTTTGATAAGTCGATCTGGACGCCACAAGATAATCTAGGATTTCGACACCACACTCTTTGTGATTGAGGTGAAAGTCAGGTAGGGTTTTCACAAAATCAATTTGGAAGAACAAGTCTTAATTCTCTTAATTAAGTTTCAATCTTGGCCAAAGTCCTTTATTACATATTCTGATACTATTTATAATTGGAACATCCCTTCAAAGTAGGAAAAATTCAACATGCAGAAGTCAAGCCCAAAAAACAGACTTTGACAAACTAACCTAGACAAATTAAACTAGTACATGTTTTTTGACCTTTCTAACATAATAGACCAAATTTAAAAACCATATCTTCTTACACAAAAGTCCAATGCAGTCATGGTTGGACAATCTGAAAGAACACCTTGTGAACTTAAAATCCACCTAGATTAGTCTTGTTTTCACATGCAATGGATGACTTCAAATTCGGGTTCAAATTCATTTGCTGTTCTGACCAGAAACATCATCAATTCCTTCACTTATTTGCATTCAATCCAAATTCAAGTAGCCCAGCATCAAAAGAACCTTAAGGGCTTTTCCCATCTCTAAGTCCAATTGTAGGCAAATAAGCACCCTTGACCAAATGACTCGTCAAGGCCCTTTGTAGTTGTTTCGCTCTCGCTCTTGTCATTGGACCATCTGAATCCTCCTGCATATTAGATTTATCTTTACGAGATGGATTATAATTCCCATGATGCACATCAACATCCTTTTAGGAAAAAGAATCCTAGCCAAATAGGAAGTCCACAAGTCGAAAGGAAGTAAATAACAAAATTCATACAGCCTTTGTTGACCCGTGTTTCGATGCCGTTCTAAACTCTGATGGACCTGAAATGTAAAACCTAGATAGGAAAACCTGTCGGGAGACTCCTCATAAAATTTCAACTCAATCCAACGGTCAGATTGTGAATTATGACTGTTATCGTAAAACTAGATAGATGCACTTTTTACGTCAAAATCCGAATTTGACCTTTCCTGAATCGTATCAAGTAATTATCATCAAAGTGCTGAATTTTTGGCTTACATGAGTTTAAATAGTTCTTGAAAAGTTAACCCTAATGGACCCCTTATGTGAACTTAAATGAGGTCCACTCAAAACTGACCCAAACCCTAAACTGAAAAGCCCATAACATAATCCAACAAGTCTCGGATCGTAACTGAAAACAAAGTATTAATTAAGCCTAAACAAGCCTTGGGCTGTGGCTAACAATAAAACAGAGCCCATAATATTAAATCCATGTTCTGTCATGAGAAGAGAGAAGTAAAAATATTAAAGAACTGATTCAAGGCTTATTTATAGCCTTCCATGCAACCCCTTAATCCTAGAAACAAAAGGAAAAGGTAGCCACCCATCTTGTTTCCAAGTCGATTTAGAGAAAATACAGGATCCATGTAATTCATCTAACATGTCATCAAGCCTAGGAATGGAGTGTCTATACTTTACCGTTATGTTGTTGATGGCTCGCAATTAACACACATCCTCCATGTTCCATCCTTCTTAGGCACAAGTAGCACAGGTACAGCACACGGGCTCATACTCTAACGAATGTAGCCCTTTTCCATCAACTCATCAACTTGCCTTTAAAGCTCCTTCGTCTACTCGGGATTGCTTCTATAGGCTGGTCGGTTAGAATTGAAGCTTCGAGTATGAAATCAATCTGATGCTCTATCCCCCTCAATGGTGGTAATCCGCTAGGAGTATCGTCGGGGAACACATCATCAAACTCCTGCAATAAAGCAATAGCAACACTTGGCACAATATGATCAAGATCATTAGTATTAAAGTAAGCCTCTTTGTACATAAGTAAAATCATTGGCTTGTTAGTGAAAAATGCAGATCTGACCTCACCCTCTATAGCATAAAAATTGGGTTGTTTCTTTAGTTTTTCCACACAATTCTCATCACCCTTACTGACTTTCTTCACTCCTCTTGTCTTACCTCCACTCTCGGCCAGATTGGGTGTTTTTGAGTTGTGGTCGAATGGTTTGATTTGTTTGGAGTGTTGGCTGAATATTGTTTGTGTTTGGATGGGTGGCCGAATGGGTTGTAGCGGTTTGAGTTCTAGCCGAATCTGATGGTCTTCTCTCCCCTTGTTCCTCACCTTTATTTTCTCTTTCCATCGCCTCATGCTCACTTTTTAGCTTTATTGGATCATCATACACCTGTTTTGGTGTAAGAGGTACAAGAGTGATGGTCTTATCATCTTTTATAATAGTATACCTATTTTTAACCCCATCATGAATTGCCTTCCTATCATATTGCTATGGTCTCCCCAACAAGATGTGACTTGCTTGCATTGGTACCACATCGCCCAGAACTTCATCAACATATTTCCCAATTGAAAATGGAACCATAACTTGTTTAGTCAATTTCACTTCACCACTATCATTCAGCCATTGCAATCTAATATGTTTAGCATTCTTAACAGTACAGAAATTCAGTTTACTAACAAGGGTGGTACTACAAACATTAACACAGCTTCCACTATCTATAATTAAACCACACACCTTGCTTTGTACATAACAACACGTATGGAGGATGTTCTCCCTTTGTTGATTAGTTTCATCTTCCTTGACCTGAACCTGAAGTGTTCATCTTATAACCAAGGACTCCCCAACCGATAATGCTAACTCATCCCCATCACTATCCTCCAATAGTGGCATGCCTTCACAATCAGATCTGTCACTTTCAGATTCTGTATCACCATTATCTCTAATCATCATGATTCTCTTGTTTGGACACTCTGAAGCATAATGTCCATGTCCTTGACACCTGAAACATTTAACATCATGGGTACGTTTAGGTTGAGTTTCAGACTTACCTTTGGCATTAGTAGTAACATCAACTTTAGCCTTTGGTGGTTTAGTTCTAGAAGGAACAAAGGATCTTGGCCGGACAGTATCCTCTCTCTTTAGATTCGGCTTCCAAGATGATGAAGAGCCCAAATTAAACGCTAGCCGAGCATGTCCTTTCCGAAGTTGTCTCTCCACCTTCGTAGCCATGTGAACCATATCCTCTAGCTCCATATAATGCTATAGCTCAACCACATTGGCAATGTCCCGATTCCCTTAACTCTCCACACGTGGCTTCTCTCCTCAACAACATTGGCAATGTCCCGATTCAACCCATTAAGAAATCTTGCCACGGTGGCTTCTCTATCCTCAACAACATTGGCCCGAATCATTGTATCTCTATCTCTTTGTGATATTCATCTATTGTCTTATAACCTTGATTCAGACCTTGGAGCTTCATATATAAGTCTCTGTAATAGTGGTTTGGCACAAATCGTCTCCTCATTAAGACTTTCATCTCCCCCCAAGTCTGAACGGGTCGCTCCCCATTCCTCCTACTGATTACAATTTGATCCTACCAAATCAATGCATACTCCGTAACTCAATTATCACTAATTTCACCTTCTTTTGTTTAGAATAGCTATGGCAATCAAAAATCCAATCTACCTTTCTCTCCCACTCCAAATAAGCCTCGGGATCGTCTTTACCTAGAAAGTTAAGAATTTTCGGTTTAATGGTGTCCAAGTCCCCATCCATATCTTCATAAGTGCCCATGCCACGGAAATTCACATTCCTCCTAGCACTTTTTAGTCCAGACCTGATTCCTTGGCCAGCAGATGCAAAATCATAGTCATCTTCACCCGCATCTGTGTTTTCATCAATAAACTCTTCAAATCAGGTCTGACATTCCGTACGGCCATATGGACCGTATTTCCTCGGCGATCAGCCCCACTATTCTGTTGCTTTAATGAATTCACCATCTTTCATATCCTTGTACGTTCTAGACAACAGCTTAAGTTGCTGGCCTATGGCTCGCAATTGGAAAGCTACGTCAGTGATTTGTGTAGCTGATTCATTGTTTTCAGACATTCTTTGAATCAGCAAAATTTGGTGATGCGAACCTCGTGATCACGCAATCCACACGCAAAGACACCAATTCCCGGAAAGCCAAGTAAATCAGGTTTCATAGAAGTGTGACACAAAGATAACTTTTACCTAGGCACCAGCACTATTGGAAACGGAAACCAACAAATATTGATTCGCGAACGAGAAGTATAAGGATGATGCCACGAAGCTAGTTGTTCTTTGATAAGTCATTTTCAGTTCTTTAGAGAACCAAGGAAGAGAGATTATCCCACCACACACAACAAGTGCAGCAAAGAAGTTTATTGATCTGAAAATTACGTAACCTTATATGTTTGATTATGCCTTTATTTATACTGACTCTAGACTTAAAGAAACCCTAATGGACCCCCCTTAGGTGGACTTATATGAAGCCCACTTACAAGTGACCCAAATAAGTAAATTAACCCAAAAACTAAGAAAATAATAAAAATAATAAAAATTCAAAAATTACCATCCTAAATATGGTAGAATCAGATTTGTCACCCTTAAGAAGTCCTACATAATTAGGAAAAATCTGATATGGAAAATTTGTGTTGCTGCCCCCTTTCCTTTGGTGTCCTTGATTAGCTTGGATTTCCTTGTTTACCCAATGGATTTCCTCTTTTGTTGCTGATTTAATTACTTTCCTTCCTATGTTAGGAAAATCATTAAATAGTCCTCCCCTCTTTAGGAATAAGATATGGTCAACTTCCTTACTTAATTAGAAGAATAAATTGCTGACTTTTTATCCTTGTAGCATTCCTCTTTAGGAAAATCATTCCTCTTTTCAATCTATTGCCGCACACTCTCGTGGAGTGTCTTCCCACCTGTGCTTTACGATTACCATCCAAACTAACCCTTTCATCAACAGGCAAAGGAATCAAATCCATTTGGAGTTAAAGGGTTAAATCCATACACAATTTCAAATGGTGAAAATTCAGTAGTAGAGTGCATACTACGATTATATGCAAACTCTATAAATGGCAAACAATCTTCCAAATTCTTTAAGTTCCTTTGAATGACAGCACGCAGAAGTTGTGTTAAGGTCCTATTAACTACTTCGGTTTGTCCATCTGTTTGGGGGTGAAAGGTAGTTGAAAACAACAGTTTAGTACCCAATTTTTCCCATAACACGTTCCAAAAATAACTAAGGAACTTAACATCTCTATTAGAAACAATGCTCTTAGGTACCCCGTGACGTACTATCTCCCTAAAGAAAAAATCAGCAATGTTAGTGGCATCATCGGTTTTATGACATGAATAAAGTGTGCCATCTTTGAAAACCTATCAACAACTACAAATATTGAATCCCTACCCCGTTTTGACCTAGGTAAACCTAAGACGAAATCCATCGAAATGTTTACCCATGGTTCCTTAGGTACAGGCAAAGGGGTATACAAGCCACGTGGTTGAGTCTTAGACTTTGCTTTCCTACAAGTTATGCATTTATCACATATGCGTTGCACATATTTTTTCATTTTAGGCCAATAAAAATGCTCATGCAACACATCTAAAGTCTTAACAACACCAAAATGACCCATCAACCCGCCCCCATGTGCTTCATGTACAAGCAATTCACGCATAGAACTTAATAGAACACATAAACGACTCTCTTTAAACAAATATCCATCAAGTCTATAAAACGTCCCATAAGCCAAAGTCTCGCAAGCATTGTAGACATTAGCTTTACAAAATGCATTATAATTCCCATGATGCACATCACAAAGCTGCGAATTTTTGGCTTACATGAGTTTAAATAGTTCTTGAAAAGTTAACCCTAATGGACCCCTTATGTGGACTTAAATAAGGTCCACTCAAAACTGACCCAAAACCCTAAACTGAAAAGCCCATAACTTAATCCAAACAAGCCTTGGATCCTAACTGAAAACAAAGTATTAATTAAGCCCAAACAAGCCTTGGGTTGTAGCTAACAAAATAAAACAAAGCTCATAATATTAAATCCATATTCTGTCATGAGAAGAAGAGAAGGAAGTAAAATATTAAAGAATGATTCAAGGCTTATTTATAGCCTTCCATGCAACCCTTTAATCCTAGAAACAAAAGGAAAAGGTAGCCACCATGTTGTTTCCAAGTTGTAGAAGGATTCTTTTGTTTCCTTTGCTGTCCTCACCTCATGATAAGATGTACCAGGGTCTCCTGATACGATCCAGGAAAGTTCAAATTCAGATTTTGACGTAAAATGTGCAACTATCCACTTTTACAGCAACAGTCATAATTCTCAATCCAACCGGATTGAGGTGAAATTTTACATGGAGCCTTCTGACATGTTGTCTTACCTTGTTTTAAAATTTCAGGTCAATTAGGGTTCGGAAAGGTATCGAAAATGGGTCAACAGAGGCTATACGAATTTTGTTATTTACTTCCTTTTGACTTGTGGACTTCCTATTTGACTAGGATTCTTTTCCTAAAAGGATGTTGCTGCAACATAGTTTCCAAGTGTGGCAAGGAATCATAATTATTTCAGAATCCTTTTCTTACAATGATTCCTTATTCATCCTAGCTACAAAAAGGAAAGAAGACTTACGAATAAATTCTACCTTCAGATTAGATTTGTAGTCTATTTGGGACTTCTTAATGGTGACAAATCTGATTCTAGCATATTTAGGATGGTAATTTTTGGATTTTTATTTTTTCTTCTTAGTCTTTGGATTATTATTACTTATTTGGGTCAATTGTAAGTGCTTCCCAATACCAGCCTTGTTAGGCTTTTTTTTTCCTAATGCTACAAAGATAAAAGTCAATAATTTATTCTCCTAATTAAGTAAGGAAGTTGGCCATATCTTATTCCTAGAGAGGGGAGGACTATTTAATGCTTTTCCAAACATAGGAAGGAAAGTAATTAAATCAGCAACAAAGGAGGAAATTTGTTTTACGGGAATAGGTGTCTTTGCGTGTGGGTTGCGTGAATACGTGATCACGAGGTTCGCATTATTTGGTATCAGAGCTTGGCTCCATTAATCAAGTTATATACTTCTGAAATTTTTGTTTCTTGTTGATTCTGCAAAAAAATTCCTTAGTATCCAATATCTTCTTCTACTTGAATTTGAGGCATATAAAAAACAATTTTATTTAATTCTGGTATTGTTCAAAATATATCAGTAGCATCAAAAACAAAAAAAAAAGAACAAAGAGAAAAGCAAAAAAAAAATCGTTCAAAAAAGACGTTTATTGGATCTGTAGCAGAAAACAAAACAAGAGAAAATTGGATCAAATCAACTTGGAATTAGCCCAAGTTTGATACTCCAATTACTAGGGTCCTAATCGCACCATATATCAAATTTGGGGTCAAGTGGATATCGTTTTCTTTGGGTTTCAAATTCGGGTCTCATCAGGTCTGATTCATGACGTTTTTGCGTCAGTATATCAAACCTTATCGTAAATTGCTAAAACTTTATATTCTATCTTTATGGGTTGATATTGCACTATATATGAAATTTTAACTCAATTGGACATCATTTACTTTAGGTTTCAGAATCGGACTTAACTCGTCGTAAACGAGTCTGTTTTGCGTCAACTTTGGAAATTCGCTTTCTTTCTATTATTTTCATTTCTTGCAGTGTATTTCCATCATATCCATATATTTGGGTGTTGTTTCATCATTTTTCATATTTTTTTCTGTTTTCTATTCGAGTCTTCAGTTTCGTTCATATTTCGGATAGACTCGCTTGCTACTCGCAAGACTATCATTGCAGTTTCGTTTTGCTTGTTTTCTGGTTTGTATTGCTTCTTGAGTCATATATATCTATATTTGGATTGCGCTGCCAAGTTGGTTCTATTTGGTTTTGGTTTCAGTTTTGCAAGAACCGCAAGAAGGTGAGACGAGAGGTGTGAGCGTGTGAGGATATTAAGAGTGTTTGAGTAAAACACAAGCGACGTGAGGATAATTTTTTTTACCAGTATTCAATTTTTGCAGATACTATCATGTCAGATCAAAACAACACACCACCCCATCCCGAGGGAGAACTTACGTTCCAAATGCAAGCCATGACGCAGATGATGGAGAGGATGATTTTTGTGATGGGAAATGTGTGTGACAGACTTGATAGGGTGGAGAAACGTGGTAACGAGGCTGGTACAAGCACCCAAAATATGAGGAAGCTTGGGGCTGAATCGAAAGCAAACAAATGCAGTATGGCTGAAAGGCCAAGGTGGGTGATTATGAGGATTTTGAGGAGGTCGTTGATGATATTGGTGATGATGGTTTTGAGGATGAGGCCATAGGCCATCGGGAAGGTTTTCGGCAGCCTAGAAACCGAAGGGATTATGGGAATAGAACTTGGGGCCAATTCGGCCAAAAGGAAAATTTCGGTAGTGTTGGGGAACATGCTGATTTAGATGGTGATTTGGATGCTATCAAACTGAAAATACCTAATTTTCAAGGTAAAAACAATGCCATAACTATTCACGAATTATGAGAAAAAGGTGGATTGGATTTTTTATTGCCATAACTATTCGGATGCGAAGAAAGTGAAATTAGTAGTCATCAAATTCACGGATTATGCACTGATTTGGTGGGATCAAAATGTTATTGGTAGGAGGAGTGGAGAGAGGCCGGTAGCGTCGTGGGAGGAGATGAAAGTGTTGATGAGAAGGCGATTTGTGCTTTGTGATGTGCATCATGGCAGTTTGATCGTCCATGGTAGTTTGATCGGAAAGCGATTCATGATGGGTTTAGAAATAGGTTCACTATTGTAAAGGATGGTAAAACTATCATTCTTGTACCTCTTTCTCCAAAACAAGTGTATGACATCATCAAACGAAAGTAAAAAAAGAATGTGAGGATGGGAAGAGTGAAAATTCCCGCGAGGACAATGGTGAGAGAAACCATCAGATTCGGCTAAACCTAAATCTTAATTAAACCGGTTGAGAGTGGAGGTAAAAACTGAGAAATGAAGAAAGTAAGCTCGTGTGATGATAGTAGTGCAGAAAAATTAAAGAAACAACCAAATTTTATGCAAAAGGATCTCAAATCATATCTGCATTTTTCACTAATAAGCCGATGATCTTACTTGTGTATAAGGAGGCTTATTTTAACACTAACGATCTTGATTTTGCTATTCCTAGTGTGGATGTTTCTTTGATGCAGGAGTTTGATGATGTATTCCCTGAAGACATCCCTAATGGATTACCACCATTAAGGGGGATTGAACATCAAATTGACCTTGTGCCTGGAGCTTTGATTCCTAACCTTCCAGCCTGTAGAAGCAACCTCAAGGAGACAAAGGAGCTTCAAAGGCAAGTAGATGAGTTCAGGATGAAGGGGTACATTCGTGAGAGTATGAGTCCTTGTGCTGTGCCAGTGCTACTTGTGCCTAAAAAGGATGGAACATGGAGGATATGTGTTGATTGTTGTGCCGTCAATAACATAACGGTAAAGTATCGACATCCTATTCCTAGGCTTGATGACATGCTAGATGAGTTACATGGATCATGTATTTTCTCTAAGATTGACCTAAAAAGTGGGTACCATTAGATTAGGATGAAAGAGGGTGATGAGTGGAAAACTGCATTTAAGACTAAGCATGGTTTGTATGAATGGTTAGTCATGCCGTTTGGACTTACAAATGCACCTAGCACATTTATGCATTTAATGAATCATGTATTGCGTGCGTTTATAGGTAAGTTTGTTGTTGTGTATTTTGATGACATTTTGATCTATAGCAAGAACTTAAATGAGCATCTTGATCTATCAAAATGGCATCAATTCCTTAAACGAGCATCTTAATTAATCATCCTTTTTGAAGTAGAACTAGGTAGAACACACTTGATTTCATCATTATAATTATATTTAAGGAATTGATGCCATTTTGATAAAATAATGCCATTCTCGTGTAATAAAGTTCTTCCCAAGAAAAAAGTCATAGAAAGTCTTTGCTTTAATAATATGGCAAAGTGCTGAAAAATTTTATCTTTATAATCTTAATCTTAATCTTGAGAAGAATCTTTTAAACAACACATTCTTCCTTTTGGTTAAAACCTTGGATATAAAATGGTTTATTTTTTTGAAGATATTAGATTGGATAACCATCCTATGAAGATATGTCAAACCTATTCATCATATAAACCATCATGATGTTAACAATTAATCCATCATCAATTAAGATGTGTTTAATCCCTTGGCGCTAGACATACTCGTCTATATAAAATGGTTTATTATATGGCTTTGTTCCAAGCTACAGGTCGTCTTTCAAGATTGGGATTATTTCTAAATAATAAACATTGAATACATCATCAACCTTTGAGAATAAGCTTTCTCTAAAAATTTTTAGACTAATAAAAACTTAGGCAAGAGTTGCCAATCCTATAGAGGAAGCTTTATTTCCTCAGATAAAGTTGAGTTTTATGGTGATATTCTTAACTTGGAGACAATTCCTTCCATAATTGGATCTATTACATCTTTTTTTGAAGATTGACTTTTCTTTAGAGAAAATTTTCTAAACTGGCAGTTAGTTTCAGTTACTCAACGTTGGTGTCTCTTATGTTATGGTACGGTGTATATTTCTAAATGCTGACACTCCTTATTTTTTAACGTACACGTGGATTGATGATGGTTTATTGAACGGTAATGATGATATTGAGATGCATTTTTGGTAGTTATTGGCTGGAAATTTGTAGTATTTTGAAGCGGAGGGAAACAAGAAAGTTGGTGCCCGCTTGGTTTGTACAATTACGAATGTGCCCTTGATGATGTTGGCCAGAGGTGGCCAATTAATCAAAATAGGAAAGATTTTAATATTTACTTTATTATATGATACCTATTTGGGAGGTCCAAATAAAAATCGAGAATAAAAATATAGCATAGTTATGAATTACCTTTTTTTGTTTGTAAACATCTTACCAAAGAAATTTCACAAGATCACCTTCCGAAAATTTCAATCATTGAATTTCATCTTTTATAAAAAATGATTTCTTGATATGTAGTATTTTAAAAAATTAACAGTATATTTAACCATTCAGAAATTTTTTATGAAGCCATTTTAAGAAAATAAAATTGAAAAATGCAAATATTGAATAATTGTTAGTTACCTTTTTAAGTCATACCAATCTTATAAAAAAAATATTCACAACATCACTTTTTGAAAATTTCCATCATTAGATTCATCCCTGCATGAATGAGATTTAACAACTGATTTTAAAATATATATTCAGTAAAATAGTAGAATAAAAACTGAGAATACAAATTTGATATGGTCGTGAATTACTTTTGAATCGTGTCAGTCTTATTAGAAAATAAATTTCAATACAATCATGTTTTGAATATTTCAATCATTGAATTTCATCCATTTCATGGATGAGAATTTAGTAAGTGATTTTGAGATAGGTATTTGGCAAAATTAGTAATACACTATAAAATCCACTTATTTGAGATTTTTTATGAAGTCATTTTAAGAAAAATATTTAGTCAAATTATTAAAAAAATACATTTATAGGCTTTCTTGATAACTTGAAAGTATTATAATTAAATTGTTTTCAAGTTTACAAAATAATAAGATAAAATTTACAATGTATTAAGTATAGATATTTTCTAGTTTTTAATCAATAAAAGTTTATTTTTAAAAATTTTGATTGAATATTACATCTTTAATATAATATTAATATTATAATATATTTCCAATATAAGTAAATTCCACTTCACCTCTAATTAAAAAAAAATAAAATTAAAGAAATATTTTAAAAAGAAACTATTAAAACCTAAAAATATGTTAATCTAGTTTTTTTATTACTTTTATATTCTTAACAACATAAAATTATAAATAAGATAAAATAAGTTTTTTTAAATCACCAATAACCTTTATGATATATTTTTAGCACTTTATTTTGCCTATATAAAAAAGAGCTAAAGATAAAGGAAATATACTATGCACTTAAACTTATTTCACTACTCACTACAATAGTGAGATGGTGTTTTTGCTCTATCAAAAAAAAAAAATCAATTGTCTTTGATTTGGGCGCATTTTAGTCTTTTTACATGGTGTATTAGTCATTAAAGATTTGTGCGAGAGAATAATTTCTTTGTATCTTTTTTAGTACAATAGAATTACCTAAAAATCATTTGCCTTTGATTTGGGAGTATTTTGGTCTTTTTATATTGCACATTAATCATTAAAGATTTGTGCAGGGGTATAATTATCTTTTTACTTTTTAGTATAATAGAATGACTTAATTATCCTCCATGTAAAAAATTCTAAAACTAGCTAAAAGGGATATTTTGGTCGTTTTCTTTTTCAAAATACAATAAAATACCAAACTTGCCCCTAGAATAAAAAAAGATTAAGCCATACGTAGAGGGACATTTGGTTTTTCCAAAGTGTTTTTTAATTATAGGATCGTTCAGGGTATTTCCATCTTTTAAGTTGATAAATTATTTTTTTAATCTAAAGAGTTGTTGAAGCATGTGGTACATGTGTCAACACATGGGAGGAGCCAGTGCACTTTGGGCAACGTGTGGTTCCTCCTAATGATTGAAATTAACATTTCGTCATGTTATTGGATGAGTCACAGTGTCCTTTTCCTGGTGGGCGGCGTATGTCGTCGGAGGTGAGACAATTTGTCACCGGTGAGCCTTTATTCTTTATTCTTCTTTTCTCTCTCCTCCCCTGAACATTACAAGTTTGTTCTCTTTTATTTTACTATTTAAACTTCAATTCTTATTCTTTTGATTTTTATTTTCTTTCTTGACCTTTTTATAAAAAATTTATTTATTTTTAATTTCATCATTCAATCCCAATTTATCATATATCATTTTTTCCAATTCAGTCTATATTTTTTTTATTTTTGATTTTTTTTCCTGGCCCTAATAAGTGTTTTTTTTTCAATTTCATCATTCAATTTAAATTTATGGTATATTATTTTTTACAATTTGGTCCTGATTCTTTTAATATTTATTCTTTTTTAATGTTATTATTCTTTCAATTTATCCCTTAAATTGAAAATTTTGTTGCCCTCTATTTTTTTTAACCTTCATTCTTTTGATTGCTATTTTTTTTCAAATCTTTTTATGTAATGTTTTATTTTTTATTTTTTCCTTCAACATTTCATTTCTTAGGAGATTGGGCATCACAATTCTTTCATGTATCGTGTTTTTGGTCAGATGATCCAGGTCATGAGTTTAAAAAGTTAATAAGGATTGACATCTTTTTTTGGCTTATTTTATTTTCTGATATTGTTGTTTGACATTATATATGTTGGTTTCGAGGGTTTCTTTAATTTTTTTTCTATCAGGTTGACCTAGGATACAGGTGTGGAGGTTAACTTGGACCAACTTGCCCCTTAATACCCATATTACATGTCTATCTTGTTAGCTTGGGTTGACTCACCATTTTTTTTAAATCCATTTTTTTTTACCTTATGTTGTCTTTCCATATTTAATTAGCTTAAAATTAAACAACATAATTTTTCCGTTCTTGGATAAAGTTTTTTTCTAGGTTATTGTGATTTCTTTCTATATATGTATATCTATTTGTCTGTTTGTTATCATTGCCTCTTTTTTTTTCACCTCATTAAAATAAAACCAACTTATTTAGCTGATCAAGACTATAACCTAGGTTATTGAATTTCCTTCTTTCTTTAAAATGTGTGTGTAGCGCCTAAACGTTTTAAAGGAAAAATAGAGTGGACCCACGGCGTAGCACAAGCCCTCGTCTAGTGAAAACTCTAAAAATGCTTAAAATAAGCTAAAAAAACAATAATATAAAAATTTAAAACAATAAAACTAAATCAAAATTCATCAAATAATTAAATTGCATCCTTATTATTTTTTTTTATAATTATCCAAAAATATTTTGTATTGTTTCCTTTGACAAATTATATTGATTTATAAAAAAATATTTATTAAAATAAAGATTGATAAATTACATATTTATATAATATGAATAGATTTTATTTGAACAAACAATTAAATTTCATTTCTCTTTTCATTTATTTATTTTTGAAAAAAAAAGATACGAGATTTTTTTTATATGAAAAAATGATACAGAAAGTATATTTTCAATTTCATCTAACTATACTAGTAAAGAATTTTTAGTGATTATTATTTCTAAGACACCAAAATAGGCATATATACGCGGATACATACGTGTGTGCACACAATAACTACTAACTACTTTTATTTCAATGCAATCAAAATTTATTTATATGTTTTAATGATCAATAAACTAATTTAACTACAAATTATCAAGCTTAACATAAAACTATTTAGATTTTTAAAATCAATTATCTTTGTAAACACTAAAATTTTACAAGTCCGATCCATGACCCAAGCTCTTTATGACCAATAAATTAAATTTATTGGATTAGGCCCAAATTAAATAAAAAAAAACTTAGTCCAAATATATTTCATGGTTCTTACTTTAATATCCCTCTAACTAAGGGTATTTTAAGTAATTTTCATACCATTTTGTTTCTTTCTAAAATGCCCTTTAAACAACAAAGCCACCAAATCAAGGGAAAGCACATAAGAAAATAGAAGAAAAAAAAATGAAGACTAAAGACCAAGCACAAATACTTGGAAGTTCAGTCAAAGAAATTCAAGTCTATTAACGAAGCAAAGGATCAAAATCTTGATTACTCTTTATCAAATCAAATCAAGCCAAATTTATACATCACATGGTTAAAGCTTTTGAGCTCGTGTGAATACTCTTCAACAAATCAAATCAAGCCAAATTTAAACTTCACACGGTTAAAGCTTTTGAACTTATATGAATACTCTTTATCTTCATCAAGTCAAATCAAGTTAAAAATATAAAGCTTTCAGGCTTGTGTTAATATCTTTTTATCTAAAACAAGATCCAGATCTAACTGTTAATCAAAGAATTCGTACACATGAAGAGCATTTCAAGAGAGTTTCCACCTTTTCTTGTAATCAAATTCATTATTATAATTTTGTCATAATTTTAGTGTATTTTAATATGAAAAATTTGTGCACATAAATTTCTGGCATACCTATTCTCTTTTCCTCTCATCTCTCCCGTCAATAAATTTGCTATCCAAAATGGAAAATACATAGCATATAAGCAATTTTCCAATCAACTCTTAGGATGCTGAAGTGGATACCTTGCTAACCACTCACTTAAAGACTTAGTTTGGAAAGTCTAAGTTAATATCTCTATTGATAAAATTAACCTTGAAAGGAAAAACAGGAAGCAATGTCCTTAAAATATGAGTTTGGATCTATAAAAAAAGAGATTGAGATTTCACCGTATGACTCAAAATCAAGCATATGACCAAAGTCTAGATCTCATTCTATGACATAATCCATATGAATATAGGGAGACTATTCATCTTTATCTAAATACGACTCTCAAATGCCAGTTATGGTCATTGAGGCATCACTTTATAAGGATTGTATCCACTAGGCATTGATACACTTACATTATTCTATCTTTTTGGTATCTTATTCTTAGTTTTTATGCATGTTTTATGTTTTAAAATAGCTTACTTACATTGTTTTGTGCTTGATGGTGCTATGGAGACTCAAGGTGTTAAAATGATAATTTTAGCGCAATTTATATCAAAAGACTAAAATAACATTTTGGGAGGAGTCATTGGATCTAAGATGTGCATATCTTAATTACATTAGGAATCTAACTCGAACAAGGAATTTTAATGGGATTAGGACTGGTTAGAGAAAACCTACTAAATTCTACCTCTATGTACTCTTTAGACCATATTAGAAGCTACAAATAAGATTTTGTTATGATTCAAGTTAAGATGAAAACTCGACATCACAAGCTTTCTATCCATATATGGTAGACCTAGTAACTCATCCAGAAAAGAGAGAACAATATATTTGAAGTCAGATCTAGAATCTGCCAACAAACTAGTAAGAGTCTAGCTGATATGATTCAAGTAAGGTTAGATTCAGATTTTGGCGTAAAATTTTCTGTTGTCCAGTTTTACGTTATTGAGCATAACTCCAAATCCAATCGTTACATCGAGCTGAATTTGACAGGAAAATTCCAAAGGTATTGGTCTATGTTAGGGTAAAGTTTCAGATGAATCAGAGTTTGAGAAGAACATGTGATATAGGTCAGAACAGACTGCACGATTTTTGTTATTTACTTCCTTTTGACTTATGGACTTCCAATTTGGCAAGGATCCTTTCCCTACAAGGATGTGACAGCTTGTTTTGGGAATCTCCTAGTTTTATAAAGATCTTTAATGGGCTGCAATATAGATTCCTAGTGTGGCAAGGATTCATAAATCTTTCAGAATCCTTTTCTTACAAGGATTCCTTATTCATCCTAACTATAACAAGGAAAGAAGACTTCATTATTAATTCTACCTTCAGATCAGATTTTCTAGTGTATTTGGGATTTCTTAATGGTAACAAATATGATTCTAGCATATATAGGATAGAAATTTTCTGATTTTTTTTATTTTTTTATTTTCTTCTTAGTCTTTGGGTTATTATTACTTATTTGGGTCAATTGTAAGTGGGTCTCATATAAGTCCACCTAAGGGGGTCCATTAGGGTTTATTTAAATCTAGAGTTAGTATAAACAAAGGCATAACCAGACATGTAAGTTAGACAATTCAGATTGATAAAACTTCTTATTTGCCGCACTTTGTGTGTGAGTTGGTGAGATAGTCTCCCTTCCCTAGTTCTTTAAAGAATTGAAAAACGACTTATCAAATAACAACTAACTTTGTGGCGTCTTTCTTATATTTCTCGTTCGTGGATCAATATTCATTGGGTTGAGGTTTTCGTTTTCAATAGTGTTGGTGCCTAGGTACAAGTTATCTTTTTTCACACTTCTATCAAACCTGTTTTACCTGACTTTTCAAGAATTGATGTCTTTTCATGTGGGTTGCTTAACCGCGTGTTCAAGAGATTCACATCACTAGCTCATTTTTTTCATGTTGGGATATGACAAAGAAACTCATTAATATTGTGGAAAGGGTTCCACATGACCATGAAACCTCTCTAAAAGTGATGCGAACCTCGTGATCACGTGGTGACGCAACCCACACGCAAAGACACCAATTCCCGGAAAGCCAAGTAAATCAGGTTTGATAGGAGTGTGAGACAAAGATAACTTATACCTAAGTTGCTGATGCGAACCTCGTGATCACATGGTCACGCAACCCACACGCAAAGACACTAATTCCCAGAAAGCCAAGTAAATCAGGTTTGATAGGAGTGTGACACAAAGATAACTTGTACCTAGGCACCAGCACTATTGAAAACGGAAACCCCCACCCAACGAATATTGATTCACGAATTAGAAGTATAAGGATGACGCCACGAAGCCAGTTGTTCTTCGATAAGTCGTTTCCAGTTCTTTAGAGAACCAAGGAAGGGAGATTATCCCACCAACACATATCAAGTGCAGCAAAGAAGTTTATTGATTTGAAAATTGCGTAACCTTACATGTTTGGTTATGCCTTTATTTATACTGACTCTAGACTTAAAGAAACCTTAATGGACCCCCCTTAAGTGGACTTATATGAAGCCCACTTACAATTGACCCAAATAAGTAATAATAACCCAAAACCTAAGAAGAAAATAATAAAAATAATAAAATCAGAAAATTACCATCTTAAATATGCTAGAATCAGATTTGTCACCCTTAAGAAGTCATACATAAACTAGGAAAAATCTGATTTGGAAAATTTGTGTTGCTGCCCCCTTTCCTTTGATGTCCTTGATTAGCTTGGATTTCCTCGTTTAACTTGGACAAATGAGAAAACAAACTTCCTTCTTTGTTGCTAATTTAATTACTTTCCTTCCTATGTTAGGAAAAGCATTAAATAGTCCTCCCCTCTTTAGGAATAAGATATGGCAACTTCCTTACTTAATTAGAAGAATAAATTGCTGACTTTTTATCCTTATAGCATTAGGAAAAAAAACAAGCCTAACAAGGCTGGTATTGGGCCGGACATATCAACCCCTTTTTCATTTTAGGCCAATAAAAATGCTTATGCAACACATCCAAAGTCTTAACAACACCAAAATGCCCCATCAACCCGCCCCCATGTGCTTCACGTACAAGCAATTCATGCATAGAACTTAATGGAACACACAATCGACTCTCTTTAAACAAATATCCATCAAGTCTATAAAACTTTCCAAAAGCCGAAGTTTCGCAAGCATTGTAAACATTAGCAAAATCACTATCATCCTTGTACAATTCTTTTATGTGTTCAAATCCTAGAAATCTAGCATCCAAAGTAGATAAAAGAACATACCTGCGCGAAAGTGCATCAGCCGCAATGTTTTCTTTTCCTTGCTTATACTTGATCACATACGGAAAGGTTTCAATAAATTCCACCCATTTGGCGTGTCTCCTACTCAACTTACCTTGCCCTTTCAAGTGCTTCAAAGATTCATGATCAGAATGTATCACAAACTCCTTGGGCCACAGGTAATGCTGCCACGTCTCTAGAATTCTTACCAAGGCATAGAGCTCCTTGTCATATGTAGGGTAATTCAAGGCTGCCTCATTAAGTTTTTCGCTGAAATACGCTATGGACCTCTTATCCTGCATTAACACAGCTCTTATACCAATACCTGACGCATCACATTCAACTTCAAAAGCTCTCGTAAAGTCTGGCAAAGCTAAAACAGGCGCCGAACAAAGTTTATCCTTCAACAAATTGAAAGCCTTATCCTTTTCATCATTCCATTTGAATCCAACAAACGTTTTCACAATTTCAGTTAAAGGTGCACCAATAGTACTAAAATCCTTCACAAACCTTCTATAAAAACTAGCAAGTCCATGAAAACTCCTTACCTCACTTACCGATGTTGTTGTAGGCCAATCCTGGATGGCCTTAACTTTCTCCTTGTCCATCTCGATACCCTGCGCAGTTACGACATAGCCAAGAAACACAATTTTTTCCATACAAAAGGTGCAGTTCTTAAGATTAGCATATAATTGCTCACTACGCAACACACTAAGTACATTACGCAAATGATCAAGATGCTCATTTAAGTTCTTGCTATAGATCAAAATGTCATCAAAATACACAACAACAAACTTACCTATAAACGCACGCAATACATGATTCATTAAACGCATAAACGTGCTAGGCGCATTTGTAAGTCCAAACGGCATGACTAACCATTCATACAAACCATGCTTAGTCTTAAATGCAGTTTTCCACTCATCACCCTCTTTCATCCTAGTTTGACGGTACCCACTTTTTAGGTCAATTTTAGAGAAAATACATGATCCATGTAACTCATCTAGCATGTCATTAAGCCTAGGAATAGGATGTCGATACTTTACCATTATGTTATTGACGACACGACAATCCAAACACATCCTCCATGTTCCATCCTTTTTAGGCACAAGTAGCACTGGCACAGCACAAGTACTCATACTCTCACGAATGTACCCCTTCATCATCAACTCATCTACTTGCCTTTGAAGCTCCTTCATCTCCTCGGGGTTGCTTCTATAGGCTGGGCGGTTAGTAATCAAAGCTCCGGGGACAAGGTCAATTTGATGTTGGATCCCTTAATGGTGGTAATCCATTAGGGATGTCTTCAGGGAATACATCATCAAAGAAACTGCCACACTAGGAATAGCAGAATCAAGATCGTTAGTGTTAAAATAAGCCTCCTTATACATAAGTAAGATCATTGGCTTATTAGTGAAAAATGCAGATCTGATTTGAGATCCTTTTGCATAAAAATTAGGTTGTTTCTTTAATTTTTCCACACTACTATGATCACACGAGCTTACTTTCTTCAATCCTCGGTTTTTACCTCCACTCTCAACCGGTTTAATTAATGATTTAGGTTTAGCCGAATCTGATCGTTTTCTCTCACCATTGTCCTCGCGTGAATTTTCACTCTTCCCATCCTCACATTCTTTTTTTAATTTCATTTGATCATCATACACTTGTTTTGGAGAAAGAGGTACAAGAGTGATGATTTTACCATCCTTTACAATAGTGAACCTATTTCTAAACCTATCATGAATCGCTTTCCGATCAAACTGCCATGGACGCCACAAAAGTAAGTGACTAGCATGCATTGGAACTGCATCACACAAAAGCTCATCAGAATACTTCCCAATAACAAACGCAATCAATACCTGCTTAGTAACCCTCACTTCACCATATTGATTCAACCATTGCAATCTATAAGGCCTAGGATGCTTAATACAACTCAGATTCAATTTCTTCACAGGTGTATCACTAGCTACATAAGCACAACTATCGCCATCGATATCATGCTACATACCTTGTTTTGGATGTGACATCGAGTATGAAATATGTTTTCCCGTTCCAGATCTACATCATCTTCTTTGATTTGGATGTTCAACGCACGCCTTATAACCAAGGCCTCCTCCCCCTCAACAGGATATGCAATCTCCTCATCACTACAATCCACCAAAGGCGGCATCTATTCACTTTTAGATTTGTCATTTTCAGATTCAACCTCCCCATTGTCTCTTGTAAGCATAACTCTTCGGTTTGGACACTGAGATGCAATGTGCCCCTTCCCTAAACACTTAAAGCATTTAATATCTGTATCACGAGTAGGTGGAGATTCAGATTTACCTTTCCCATCCGTATGAGTATCCTTTCTGGCCTTAGGTGGTTCGGCCTTTGCATAAGGCTTTGGTTGGACAACCCCCTCTCTCTTCAAATTCGGCCTCCATGTTGAGGAAGATGAAGCCGAATTGGTCTGAAAACGTGTACTGGCCCTTCTCTTTATTTGCCTCTCCACCTTCATTGCCATATGGACCATGTCCTCCAATTCCACACAATGTTGTAATTCTACAACATTCGCAATGTCCCTATTCAGCCCATTTAGAAATCTAGCTATAATAGCTTCCCGATCCTCAATCACTTGGCCCAAATCATGGCAATCTCCATCTCCTTGAAATACTCATCCACGGACCTAGAACCCTGATTCAAACCTTGCAATTTCAGATACAAATCTCTATAATCTAGGTTAGGCACAAATCACCTTCGCATCAACACTTTCATCTCCTCCCACGATGTTACCAACCTCTCTCCACTCCTCCTTCTACTAATAACATTCTGATCTCACCAAATCAGTGCATAATCCGTGAATTTGATGACTACTAATTTCACTTTCTTCGCCTCCGAATAGTTATGGCAATCGAAAATCCAATCCACCTTTTTCTCCCACTCCAAATATGCCTCGGGATCGTTTTTACCTTGAAAAGAAGGTATTTTCAGTTTGATAGCATCCAAATCACCATCTAAATCAGCATGTCCCCCACCACTACGGAAATTTTCCCTTTGGCCGAATTGGCCCCTAGTTCTATTCCCATAATCCCTTCGGTTTCTAGGCCTATGGCCTCATCCTCAAAACCACCATCGCCAATATCATCAACGGCCTCCTCAAAATCCTGATAATCAGCCCACCTTGGCCTTTCGGCCCTATTGCCATTGTTTGCTTTCGGTTCAGCCCCAAGCTTCCTCACATTTGGGTGCTTGTACTAGCCCGTTACCACGTTTCTCCACCCTATCAAGTCTATCACACACGTTTCCCATCACAAAATTCATCCTCTCCATCATCTGCGTCATGGCTTGCATGGAACGTAAGTTCTCCTTCGGGATGGGGTGGTGTGTTTTTTTGATCTGACATGATAGTACTTGCAAAAATTGGTTAGTGGAAAAAAAATTATCCTCACCTCGCTCGTGTTTCGCTCAAACACTCTTAATATCCTCACACGCTCACACCTCTCGTCTCACCTTCTTGCGGTTCTTGCGAAACTGAAACCAACACCAAATCAAACCAATTTGGCAGCGCAGTCCAAATATATATATATATATATATATATATATATATATATATATATATATATATATATATATAACTTAAGAAGCAATAAAACAAGAAAACAAGCAAAATGAAACTGCGATGATAGTCTCGCGAGTAGCAAGTGGTCTATCCGAAATATGAACGAAACTGAAGACTCGAATAAATACAGAACCAAAAATATGCAAAATGATGAAACAACACCCAACTATGTTGGATATGATGAAAATAAACTGCAAGAAAGGAAAACAACAGAAAGAAAGCGAATTTCAAAAGTTGACGCAAAACAGACTCATTTACGACGAGTTAAGTCCGAATGTGGAACCTAAAGTAAATGATGTCCAATTGAGTTAAAATTTCAGATATAGTGCGATTTCAATCTAAATAGACAGAATATAAAGTTTTATATATTTACGATAAGGTTTGATATACCGACGGAAAATATGTTATGAATTAGACCTGATTAGACCCGAATTTGAAACCGAAAGAAAACGATATCCAATTGACCCCAAAATCAATATGTAGTGCGATTAGGACCCCATAAATAAGATGATCAAATTTGAGCTAATTCGAAGTTGATTTGATCTAATTTTTCCTTGTTTAGTTTTCTGCGGCAGAAACCAATAAATGTCTTTTTGAACAACCTTTTTTTTATGCAACTGATATATTTTGGACAGAAACCAAACAAAATAACTTTTTTTTATATGCTGCAAAATCAAGTAGTAGAAGAAATTGGACACTAAGAAATGTTTGTGGAAACAACAAGAAACGAAAATTTCAGAAGGATATAACCTGATTAATGGAGCCAAGCTCTAATACCAAATGATATGAACCTCGTGATCACATTGTCAAGCAACCCACACTCAAAGACACCAAGCTCTGATACCAAACTTTGATCCAAAAGTTAATTTATAATACTTAAAACCTTTGATTTAGAAAAAGAATATTTTTTTTTCTTGTAATTTTTCAAAGTTGACTTCTTTCTTTCTTAGATTTGGTTTGGCTTGTTGGCTAGAAATTTTATAGGTGTTGTAAAGACAACCATGACTTTTATTATTATTATTATTATTTTGAAGGCTTTGTATCTTTCTTGAATTCTTTCTTTGCTTCCTTTTTATCATGTGGAAAATAGCTTTCATGCCTTGTTAATTAGATCTCGCACTTGTAGTGAGCTATTCAAAAGTAAATGACATGTTTTTCCTTTAAAGTCTATATAACAACACTTACTGTATTTTCTAGAAATACATGTTTATACAAGAGGCTTCCTTTTCCTTATAACTAAGGACTATTTTCCTCTATATAAGCCTCTCATTTCTCAAGACAGCCACACCAACAAACCCATCAAACAACCTTGACACTGAAACCCAAACACCATTTCCTCCTCAGCTATTATGATTTCTCTCTACATCAGCATCATTGGTTCCCCTGTGATTAGCTTCATCAACACCTTTACATCAACATCGTTGATTCCATTGTGATTGGTTTCATCAGCAGCTCCCTCCCTATCAGTGCGCAATAACAACACTGGTTTTAGTATCGGTCACGCCATCAACAACAAACTACTGTATGATGCGAACCTCGTGATCATGTGGTCACGTAACCCACACACAAAGACATCAATTCCCGGAAATCCAAGTAAATCAGGTTTGATATAAGTGTGACACAAAAGATAACTTGTACCTAGGCACCACCACTATTGGAAATGGAAACCCCCACCCAACAAATATTGATTCGTGAACGAGAAGTATAAGGATAACACCACAAAGTTAGTTGTTCTTTGATAAGTTGTTTTTCAGTTCTTTATACAACCAAGGAAGGGAGAGTATCTCATCAACTCATACACAAAGAGCAGCAAACAAAAATGTTTATTGATCTGAATTGTCTAACTTACATGTCTGGTTATGCCTTTCTTTATACTGACTCTAGACATAAATAAACCCTAATGGACCCCCATTAAGCGGACTTATATGAGACACACTTATGATTGACCAAAATAAGTAATAATAACCCAAAGATTAAGAAGAAAAAAATAAAAAAATAAAAAATTATTATCCTAAATATGCTAAAATCAAATTTGTCACCATTAAAAAGTCTCAAATAGATTAGGAAATATGATCTGAAGGTAGAATTAGTTTTGAAGTCTTCTTGTTGTTGCTGGGATGAATAAGGAATCCTTATCAGAGAAGGATTTTGAAACATTTATGAATCCTTGCCATACTTGGAAACTATATTGCAGCTCATTAAAGATCTTTGTAGAACTAGGAGTTTCTCAAAACAATCTGTCACATCCTTGTAGGAAAAGGATCTTTGCCAAATAGAAAATCCATAAGTCAAAAGGAAGTAAATAACAAAATTCATACACCTTTTCTAACCTATATTGAATATTCTTTTCGAACTCCGATTCATCTGAAACTTTGCCCCAACATAGACCAATACATCCAGAATCTTTATGTTAAATTTTAGATCGATACAACAGTTGAATTTGAAGTTATGCTCAATAGTGTAAAACTGGTAATAGAAAATTTTACGTCAAAATCTGAATTTGACCTTATTTGGATCATATCACAGTAGCTCCTCACCATTCCAAGGTCAGCAACATGAGCAAGAGTAGCAACTTTCTCCTCAACCATGCAACAACAATACCTCAAGTCGACTGCTCCTCCATTAGCTACTTCTAGCACAACAAACTTAAAGTTTTAGCAACAACAACCACCACATTCGATAGTAGCAGAGCCAATCGCAACCTTCATCGTGCTCCTCCAGTTCCAGCATGAATGCCAGTGGCAATGTCCAGCCTCTCTATGCTAACAGCTGCTCTACATCATCAACAACATAGCACCAACAATGATCTCTTGACAAACCTCCCTCCTATAGTAGTAGCAAAGGTGGTTCTTCCTAGTTATAGCAGCGGCGGAGTTTCATCATCCCTAGCGCAGCCGCCAACACCGTAACATGCATCTTTTCTGAATAGTAGTGCAGCCACCAGCAAGCCATCAACCCCAGGCATGGTAACCTCTTCTCTCCCTTCTTGCCTTATGGTGTTGAAAATACACGTAGAATTAATTAATTACTTACTGGCAATGATTCTTACCATAAATCTTCCACCACCGGGTTGGGCGAAAAGGAGGGTTGGACCCCATTTCATCCCAACCCACACAGCTGGGGTTGGGTCCAGTAGCCCCACGAAATAAAATATAAAGTTGGGCCATCTATAGGCCCAACCAAACTATATTGGGTTTGGGCCTCAAGCCCAACAAGCATAACCTCTAGATTAAGGGTGTGTTTGACAAAGACACCCTAATAGTTTTAGTTTTATTGACCTTTATTTTAATGTATAACCAAACAAGCCTTAAACAATTTAAAAAAAACATCTAAAAAAATCATAGATCCTTTTTAAAATTATTTGTGGGTTCCTCGTATTTTTTAAAAATATGTTATTTAATATCTAGGTT
This sequence comes from Populus simonii, assembly GCA_007827005.2. Taxonomy (NCBI): domain Eukaryota; kingdom Viridiplantae; phylum Streptophyta; class Magnoliopsida; order Malpighiales; family Salicaceae; genus Populus; species Populus simonii. The sequence continues at coordinate 3,713,004 of CM017481.2, forward strand.
ATAGACTTATATTGTAAGTTGTTGACCTAGTATTAAATATACCCGTTTTTCTTTAAAAATTTCAGAAAATTACAAAAAATAAAAATCTCTTATAAAAAGATACAAAAAATTGTATCTTGCTTAAAAATTAAAATACATGGTGTGTTTTAGAGTGTGTGTATATATATATATATATATATATATATATATATATATATATATATATATATATATTTGCATGCGTTTCGAATTTAATAACCAGTTTATTGAAGTTATGAGAATTTAGAATACGAACTTATACGTAAAACATATTCCCGATAAATAAAATAGTTTTTTTTAATATATATGTTCTAAATCTTTTTACCAAAAAATTATTTTGTTTAATATCTGAGATTATGAACTTATATATAAAATGTATTTCCAGTATTAAATAAGAAGACAATTTTTTTTTAATTTTTTTTTTATGTTTTGATTTTGAATGGCTAGGTTAAAACCTGATAAGATAAGAACCTCCTTACTGAAAATGAGTTTTCTTTAACTTTAAACAGACCAACAATTAGTAAACACAATAAGATCTTAGTTTATTTCAAACAAATAGCAATGTGACTTACCCTAAGTAAGGTGCTTTAGGAGTGATACATCCTTCCTATTCATAATTTGTCCTCTTAACCAGACTTTCGTAGACCAATAAGTTTTCTAGTGACTATAATACTAGCTGACAACTCTCATTCCTTTGGTTTTATTGGTAAAGTGCAAGAATTCCTTATTTTTTCCACCATCACCCTTTCACGTTAAACCTGCTTCGAGAGGACAATCATCATAACACTGCACACATATGACATATAGTATAGAAAGTAAGGATATCGTCTCACAAAATACAAGTATTAGAGCTTAATAATTCAATCAAAACAAGTTATTTAGATTTAAATTAAAACAAACAAATAAAGATACAAACTTTAAATACAAACACATATCAATTCTGAAAATAACTAAAACTGAGGTTGTGTTTAAAATCTAAACTAACTAAAACAACTTACAAATCTAAAAAAAAAACAAAAGAAATAAATTATAAAAAATAAGAAGAAAATCAGTAGAATGGAAAAAAGAAAAGAAGAAAAATGTTTTTTTATAAGTATTTCTCAAGAATAATTAAATATCAATCATTGAATTTAAATATATTTTATATCTAATTTGTGATAATAAATAAATCAACCATAAAAAAAAAAAAACAATAAGTCATTGTACCTATCCTTGCTTTTTAGTGAACCAAATATTTGTACATCAATTAACCTTAAACATATAATAACCTTTATGAAGCATGCAAGATTTAATTACATGACAATATTAAAATAAAGATTGGTAAATTTAATTCATGATAATTAAACATTCATAAGAAGGTAATTTAATCAAGACTTATGTTTTCTAAGTAACAAATAATCAAACATGTGATTGAAAATTAGATACTCTTGCTATTTAAATTAATTAGTCATCAATTCATCATAAATTAATCACTAGCAATAGATCTAAAACCAAAAATAATGCGCATCATATAAAATTTTAGTCATTAATCATCAAGTTTAATCATAGAAAAATACTTCATATACCATAATCAGATATAAAATAATTTTAAGCACAAATCCTTAAAATAAATTAAAACCTAAGTGTACTAACCTCTTAAAACTGAAAACCATTTTTGTTGCAAATCCAAAAAAGAAAAAAAAATAATAGAACCCATCATTTTTTTCTTCTATGATATAAACATGATCCCCTTCTTTTTTTAGGATTCATTAAATATGAAGTTGAGAAGGTTGAGAAGTTTTCTAGATAATGACTAATTCCTAATCAAATTAATTTATGGTTTTCTTATACTAATATAATTCTAATGACTTGTGTAATGACTTTGATCTTATAGAGATTTTTTTTTTAATCAAATGTAAGAAATTTTATAGACCAAAACAAAACTAAGTTGCAAACCAGCAACTCAGAATATACAAGCATGTACATATAGAAGCTAGGGGAACAAGCTCCCTTAAACAAGAAACAGTACATAACAAACTAAACCAAAGCCCCTACCAAACAGCTACATAACCAGCGCTGCTGATAGCAATAAGAGACCCCAAAAAATGATAACAAGAATACAACGCCTAGACAAAGAGGCAACCAGCAGCACAAACCATCAGTAAGGGGAGCAGCAGCATTAAGAACAGGATACCAACTGCAAGACAAAACCAACCAGCCATTGCACTAACTATAGTAGCTCAGATCAGCACCACAATTAGCAACACGGCATCAAAGAACAGCAAGATAAGAACCCCAGCAAGGACCAACCACAGCCACTAGGCAGGGTCGGGGGGGAGTTCCAGCATGCCAAGGAAGCAGTTACCACCAGCAGACCCCGAATAACCAGAAGGGAAGGCCATGAAACCACATCCACACTAGTCGACCAAAACTGCATAAAGCTGTAACACACACAGCCGGCAGCAACCAGAAGATCCAGCAGCCATGAGGAAAACCTGCAGCAGGCCTGCAAAAGGGACAAGCCAGCAACAGACAAAGCTTGGAACCTTATCAACTCCAGCATACCATCATTACGGATAGCAGCATCCAAGCAATAGCCCTGCAGCAGTGGCCAAGAGACAGCCATAACAACACCTCAACAAGGGACATCAACTAGTAAACCATAACAGCATCAAACCATTCCCATGTACACCAACATAGGATATAACAACAATAGCCAAAGACAACCCTAAGATAAAGGGAGTCGTCCACAACAAACACTACTCATAGCAGATAGCTAAAGTAAACAAAGCTTGGAACTTCACCATACCAGCGTAGCAGGCAGAAAGTCCAGCTTCAACAAGCTTAGCAGAACCAAGCTATATAAAGCAGCAACTTAACATCCTCCAACCATTCCCAGGTGGTCCAACACCGGAGAAAGAGTCAGCAGCCAAAGGCAACCCTGAGAAAGAGAGCCTTCAACAGCACCCATAGCAAGCTGGCATAAAGCCAATAGTAAAGGCTTAGAGTAGAAGCAACTTCAACACACTAGCATAGCATACAGAGCAAGCAGAACCAGCAATCTTCAGAAAGCTTAGCACCACTGAACAGTACACAACAGTGGTATAGCAAACAAACCCACAACAAATCCCTCTGAGAAGGGCGAAGATATATCCAACAAGCTAAGGGAAGAGTCCTAGTAGCAGACAAAATAGAGCAAGCAGGACTTGCAGAAAAACGCAAAAACACAAAACTAGACCAACCAGATAGCATGAGGGTTACAACCTCATGGTTTGTCGGAAGGCTATTAAGCCCTCTGACGCTTCAGAAAATATTGGTGTCTACACCGGCACAAATCCCAACCGAGGGATTCTGTACAGGCAAACAAAAGGGCAATTGACCCCAGCAAGTGAAACAAAGTGCAATTCCATGGCATAAAAAGGGAAGAAAATCAAACCTCCATCACATTTATCCTTTGAGAAGGTACAACCCACCAGATCTGGGTCAGAATCCTGTACATCGGGGAAGATGACAACCAAAACACCAATTAGGACTGTGGGGGAGACACGCATTGTGCTCTTCGTTGGTGCTCGATTGGGTATTGGGATGGCAAGAGTCGGGGTGGTAGGAGGGGCAACTAAGTGTACAACCATGATTTAGATCAAAGGCTTCACCAGCAGAAGCTGCTGTACCCGAGGAGGGAAAGCAAAAAGAGTCATCCATGGATGACACAAAGACAGGAGCTCGTGATCGGTAGTAGGAAAACGCAGACATGAGGAGACGCTCCATAGAGGAGAGCGTCTCTTTCTATTCTCTCTCTTAGAGAGAGGTTTTTTTTATAGTATGGGATGCTTACAACTTGATCAATGCGATGAGATGCCATGTTGATGATTTAGACTCATGCTAGTTTTGCTGACAGATTTTATACCTGATTTTAAATATATTATTCGTTCTCATTTAGACAAGTTATAAAGCCTATTATATAGAAATAAAAAGATTGAGATGTCTAATTTTTATCCTAACTTAAATTATAATAAAATTTCATTTATAACTTGAGATATAATCTAAAGAGTACATAGAGATCTAGTTTAACATATTTACTCTTATCAATCCTACCCCCACTACGATTCTCTATTCAAGTTGAATTATTAAAGTAATTAGGATTTGCACATATTAATTCCAATGACTCATCCCAAAATGTTGTTTTAGTCCTTCGCTTGAAATTGTGGTAAAAATACTTCATTTTTATACTTTGTATCTCCGTATCATTGTTAAGCACTAAAAAAAGGTAGGTAAGTAAGCTATTGTAAAACATAGAACATGCATAAAAGACTAAGAATAAGGTAAAAAAAAATACAATAATATGAGTGTATCAAATTCCCTTACACTTAGATCTTGCATGTCATTGAGCAAGGAAAAGAAAAGTCAAAGACAATAGACTCTAAAACTAAAACTCAAATCTTGAAAAAGAAATAAAATCTAAGGACACAACATAAAACCAAAGAAACTGAAAAGAAAGTCAGTCTAAACCACCTAAGCATTTAATTTTACTTCCAATCTCCGAACAAAATCAAAGAGTATAAGCATTATTGGTAAGAAACTAGTTCACGAAGTTTACTGCATAAAATTTCATGAATTGGCTCATAATGCAACTTTCGAACCTCCCTTAACCTTTGGCACTTAAATGAAATCCATGTCATAACAAAATAGTAAGTCCTCTAATTAATATACACTCTAACACTCAGGTGTTTATGGCTTATGTATTTTCCCTCAAATTCATTCAATGTTATGATTTGTCATATACTTACTCTTTAATCTTATCTCCACTATTAAGGATTACACACAACATATGAATCAAAAGATAATAAGGCTATTATTGTCAAGGTAAGGTAAAAGAAAAAAAAATATTAACTAAAGAATCTAGTAAAGCATATAAATGACAAACTCGACAACATATAATCATCAAAGTACTCAAATTCATCATCATGAAAGCACAAATACTTAACTTTTCATGATTTCAAATATCCACAGTATATTCTCATTAAAATCATAAAGGTAATATTTTCTTTTATTTCTTCTATCACCTTCACGTTTCATCATTCTTTTTAAAAAATCTTTTTTCTTTCTTTCTTTCTAGATACTTGACTCGTTCAAAGCTGATTATATTCAAATTCAACACAAAACTCCATAACCAGTTTTCTCAAAATTTTCAACTACACACTCATATAAACCTCGTGATCACGCAACCCATACGCAAAGATACAAATTCCCAGAAAGCCAAGTAAATCAGGTTTGATAGGAGTGTGACACAAAGATAACTTGTACCCAGACACCAACATTATTAGAAACGGAAACCCCCACCTAACGAGTATTGATTCGCAAACGAGAAGTAAGGGGGGTCCCAAGGTAGGACTTAGGAGACTCCATATATAATTTCAGCCTCATCCAATTGTCGGATTGAGAATTATCACTCTTTCCGTGAAAATGGATAGTTGTGCATTTTACGTCAAAATCCGAATTTAATTGTTTCTTTATTGCTCGGATCATATAAAAACTCCATAACCACTTTTCTCAAAATTTTCAACCACAAACTTATATAAACATCACATATATGTTCACCTGGTCTTTGGCCAAGGAATAGGAAACATATGAAAAGTTAAGCCCCATAAAACAAAAGTAAAATAAAGAAAAGATAAGTTCAAAAGGGCTCATTAATGGATAACATGCTTTTATTTGATTTTTAGGTTTAAATGGTTAAATTTATACATGCGCTTATCATGTTCATGCACACATGTAATATAAATACAGTCTCTACAAGATATTATGCAAGTTTTGAAAATACATAACTTTTGAATGAATAACACATCAAATAATAATGTTGGAGGCTAAAAAACTTATAAAATATAAAATTAAATACTAAATCAACATGACATACTTTCAAAGTCAATCCTTAAACCAATCAACCTTCAAATATTATAAGTAAACTTATTCATCGAGTTTACTCCTTCATCAAATTCAACTAGTTTTGAGCCCATAATACATATATTCTCATCAACCATAAATAGATAAAAAGATAAAAGGAAACATTTAAGGTTTGAAACAAAAATCCAATAGAGATGTTAGTTTTTTTTAATTTAAAAAAAACACTTATACTCAAAATAAAGTAAATCACTCATGCAAAGAAAAACACCAAAACATGGCCAGATCAACTAAACTAGGTAAAACATGCATAATCACACCAAAAACAAAAGGAAGAAGAATAATAACAGAGAAAAGCAAATTTGAATATATTTTTTTTTGTTTTTGTATGTTGGGTTGTCTCCGAATAAGCACCTTTATTTATTGTATTTGGCTAGACTCCATGTCCATGTCTAAGGTTCAACCATATTAACTTTTACCGCAATACCTTCCTTAAAACCTTCATAAAAGGGTTTCAAGTGTTTCTCATTCACTTTCATCACTTTCTTTATTTCCAAACCTTGAATTTCAACTGCACCATTATTAAAAATCTTAGTAACAATAAAAGGTTCATTCCAACAAGAATGCAATTGATGTGGATTAGACCAACACCAAGCGTAATCATGCCAACGACCCATTGGAGGTGCCAATTGGGCCAATCACAAGAGCTAGGGCAAAGAAGATTAAAGAAGCATTGAATGGGCTTGTTCAGAACTTATGGAGCAAGATGGACCTAGAGGGGCTTGGGACATTTAAGGAGCACGATGGACAGCCTTTAATTCATCTAGTTCAGGTCCAAAAAGAGCCCAATTCGTGTGGAACAAGGGGTTGATATGTCCGGCCCAATACCAGCCTTGTTAGGCTTTTTTTTTCCCTGATGCTACAAGGATAAAAAGTCAGCAATTTATTCTCCTCATTAAGTAAGGAAGTTGGCCATATCTTATTCCTAAAGAGGGGAGGACTATTTAATGTTTTTCCTAACATAGGAAGGAAAGTAATTAAATCAGCAACAAAGGAGAAAATTTGCTTTCTTATTTGTCCAAGTTAAACAAGGAAATCCAAGCTAATCAAGAACATCAAAGGAAAGGGGGCAACAACACAAATTTTCCAAATCAGATTTTTCCTAGTTTATTTGACAAATCTGATTCTAGCATATTTAAGATGGTAATTTTCTGATTTTTCTGATTTTTATTATTTTCTTCTTAGGTTTTGGGTTATTATTACTTATTTGGGTCAATTGTAAGTGGGCTTCATATAAGTCCACTTAAGGGGGGTCCATTAGGGTTTCTTTAAGTCTAGAGTCAGTATAAATAAAGGCATAACCAAACATGTAAGGTTACGCAATTTTCACATCAATAAACTTCTTTGCTGCACTTGATGTGTATTGGTGGGATAATCTCCCTTCCTTGGTTCTCTAAAGAACTAAAAACGACTTATCGAAGAACAACTGGCTTCGTGGCGTCATCCTTATACTTCTCGTTTGCGAATCAATATTCGTTGGGTAGGGGTTTCCGTTTCCAATAGTGCTGGTGCCTAGGTACAAGTGATCTTTGTGTCACACTCCTATCAAACCTAATTTACTTGGCTTTCCGGGAATTGGTGTCTTTGCTTGTGGGTTGCGTGACCATGTGATCATGAGGTTCGCATCAGCAACTTAGGTATAAGTTATCTTTGTGTCACAGTCCTATCAAACCTGATTTACTTGGTTTTCTGGGAATTGATGTCTTTGCGTGTGGGTTGCGTGACCACGTGATCACGAGGTTCACATCATTTGGTATCAGAGCTTGGCTCCATTAATCAGGTTATATCCTTGCATCAAAAACAAAAAAAAACAAAAAAAGAGAAAAGCAAAAAAAAAAATCATTCAAAAAAGATGTTTATTGGATTCTGCCGTAGAAAACTAAACAAGAGAAAATTGGACAAATCAACTTAAAATTAGCTCAAATTTGATACTCTAATTACTGGGGTCCTAGTCGCACTACATATCAAATTTGGGGTCAATTGGATATCGTTTTCTTTGGGTTTCAAATTCGGGTCTAATCAGGTCTGATTCATAATGTTTTTGCGTCAGTATATCAAACCTTATTGTAGATTGCTCAAACTTTATATTTTGTCTATTTGGGTTGATGTCGCACTATATCTGAAGTTTTAACTCAATTGGACATCATTTACTTTAGGTTCCAGATTCAGATTTAACTCGTCGTAAATGAGTCTGTTTTGCGTCAACTTTTGAAATTCACTTGCTTTCTGTTGTTTTCATTTATTGCAGTTTATTTTCATCATTTTGCATATTTTTTTGTTTCTGTTTTTATTCGAGTCTTCAGTTTTGTTCATATTTCGGATAGACTCGCTTAATACTCGCGAGACTATCATCGCAGTTTCGTTTTGCTTGTTTTCTAGTTTTTATTTCTTCTTGAGTCATATATATATTTGGATTGCGCTGCCAAGTTGGTTCTATTTAGTGTTGGTTTCAGTTTCGCAAGAACCGTAAGAAGGTGAGACGAGAGGTGTGAGCATGTGAGGATATTAAAAGTGTTTGAGCGAAACACGAGCGACGTGAGGATAATTTTTTTTTTTTCACTAACCAATTTTTGCAGGTACTATCATGTCAGATCAAAACAACACACCACCCCATCCCGAGGGAGAACTTACGTTCCAAATGCAAGCCATGACGCAGATGATGGAGAGGATGAATTTTGTGATGGGAAACGTGTGTGACAGACTTGATAGGGTGGAGAAACGTGGTAACGGGCTGGTACAAGCACCCAAAATGTGAGGAAGCTTGGGGCTGAACCGAAAGCAAACAATGGCAGTAGGGCCGAAAGGCCAAAGTGGGCTGATTATGAGGATTTTGAGGAGGCCGTTGATGATATTGGTGATGGTGGTTTTGAGGATGAGGCCATAGGCCATCGGGAAGGTTTTCGGCAGCCTAGAAACCGAAGGGATTATGGGAATAGAACTAGGGGCCAATTCGGCCAAAGGGAAAATTTCCGTAGTGTTGGGGGACATGCTGATTTAGATGGTGATTTGGATGCTATCAAACTGAAAATATCTTCTTTTCAAGGTAAAAACGATCCCGAGGCATATTTGGAGTGGGAGAAAAAGGTGGATTGGATTTTCGATTGCCATAACTATTCGGAGGCGAAGAAAGTGAAATTAGTAGTCATCGAATTCACGGATTATGCACTGATTTGGTGGGATCAGAATGTTATTAGTAGAAGGAGGAGTGGAGAGGGGGTATCGTGGGAGGAGATGAAAGTGTTGATGCGAAGGTGATTTGTGCCTAACCACTATTATAGAGATTTGTATATGAAATTGCAAGGTTTGAATCAGGGTTCTAGGTCCGTGGATGAGTATTTCAAGGAGATGGAGATCGCCATGATTCGGGCCAATGTGATTGAGGATCGACAAGCTACTATGGCTAGATTCCTAAATGGGCTGAATAGGGACATTGCGAATGTTGTAGAATTACAACATTGTGTGGAATTGGAGGACATGGTCCATATGGCAACGAAGGTGGAGAGGCAAATAAAGAGAAGGGGCAGTACACGTTTTCAGACCAATTCGGCTTCATCTTCCTCAACATGGAGGCCGAATTTGAAGAGAGAGGGGGTTGTCCAACCAAAGCCTTATGCAAAGGCCGAACCACCTAAGGCCAGAAAGGATACTCATACGGATGGGAAAGGTAAATCTGAATCTCAACCTACTCGTGATAGAGATATTAAATGCTTTAAGTGTTTAGGGAAGGGGCACATTGCATCTCAGTGTCCAAACCGAAGAGTTATGCTTACAAGAGACAATGGGGAGGTTGAATCTGAAAGTGAAGAGATGCCACCTTTGGTGGATTGTAGTGATGAGGAGATTGCATATCCTGTTGAGGGAGAGGCCTTGGTTATAAGGCGTGCGCTGAACATGCAAATCAAAGAAGATGATGTAGATCAGCAACGGGAAAATATATTTCACACTCGATGTCACATCCAAAACAAGGTATGTAGCATGATAATTGATGGAGGTAGTTGTGCTAATGTTGCTAGTGATACCTTGTGAAGAAATTGAATCTGAGTTGTATTAAGCATCCTAGGCCTTATAGATTGCAATGGTTGAATGAATGTGGTGAAGTGAGGGTTACTAAGCAGGTTTTTATTGCGTTTGCTATTGGGAAGTATTCTGATGAGATTTTGTGTGATGTAGTCCTAATGCATGCTAGTCACTTACTTTTGGGGCGTCCATGGCAGTTTGATCGGAAAGCGATTCATGATGGGTTTAGAAATAGGTTCACTATTGTAAAGGATGGTAAAACCATCACTCTTGTACCTCTTTCTCCAAAACAAGTGTATGATAATTAAATGAAATTAAAAAAAGAATGTGAGGATGGGAAGAGTGAAAATTCACGTGAGGACAATGGTGAGAGAAAACCATCAGATTCGGCTAAACCTAAATCATTAATTAAACCGGTTGAGAGTGGAGGTAAAAACCGAGGAGTGAAGAAAGTAAGCTCGTGTGATGATAGTAGTGTGGAAAAATTAAAGAAACAACCTAATTTTTATGCAAAAGGATCTCAAATCAGATCTGCATTTTTCACTAATAAGCCAATGATCTTACTTGTGTATAAGGAGACTTATTTGAACACTAACGATCTTGATTCTGCTATTCCTAGTGTGGCTGTTTCTTTGATGATGTATTCCCTGAAGACATCCCTAATGGATTACCACCATTAAGGGGGATTGAACATCAAATTGACCTTGTCCCGGAGCTTGATTCCTAACCGTCCAGCCTATAGAAGCAACCCCGAGGAGACAAAGGAGCTTCAAAGGCAAGTAGATGAGTTGATGATGAAGGGGTACATTCGTGAGAGTATGAGTCCTTGTGCTGTGCCAGTGCTACTTGTGCCTAAAAAGGATGGAACATGGAGGATGTGTTGATTGTCGTGCCGTCAATAACATAACGGTAAAGTATCGACATCCTATTCCTAGGCTTGATGACATGCTAGATGAGTTACATGGATCATGTATTTTCTCTAAGATTGACTAAAAAGTGGGTACCATCAGATTAGGATGAAAGAGGGTGATGAGTGGAAAACTGCATTTAAGACTAAGCATGGTTTGTATGAATGGTTAGTCATGCCGTTTGGACTTACAAATGCGCCTAGCACGTTTATGCGTTTAATGAATCATGTATTGCGTGCGTTTATAGGTAAGTTTGTTGTTGTGTATTTTGATGACATTTTGATCTATAGCAAGAACTTAAATGAGCATCTTGATCATTTGCGTAATGTACTTAGTGTGTTGCGTAGTGAGCAATTATATGCTAATCTTAAGAAGTGTACCTTTTGTATGGAAAAAATTGTGTTTCTTGGCTATGTCGTAACTGCGCAGGGTATCGAGATGGACAAGGAGAAAGTTAAGGCCATCCGGGATTGGCCTACACCAAATCGGTAAGTGAGGTAAGGAGTTTTCATGGACTTGCTAGTTTTTATAGAAGGTTTGTGAAGGATTTTAGTACTATTGCTGCACCTTTAACTGAAATTGTGAAAAAGTCTGTTGGATTCAAATGGAATGATGAACAGGATAAGGCTTTTAATTTGTTGAAAGATAAACTTTGTTCGGCGCCTGTTTTAGCTTTGCCAGACTTTTCGAGAGCTTTTGAAGTTGAATGTGATGCGTCAGGTATTGGTATAGAGCTGTGTTAATGCAGGATAAGAGGCCCATTGCGTATTTCAGCGAAAAACTTAATGGGGCACCTTTGAATTACCCTACATATGACAAGGAGCTCTATGCCTTGGTAAGAATTCTAGAGACGTGGCAGCATTACCTGTGGCCCAAGGAGTTTGTGATACATTCTGATCATGAATCATTGAAGCACTTGAAAGGGCAAGGTAAGTTGAGTAGGAGACATGCCAAATGGGTGGAATTTATTGAAACCTTTCCGTATGTGATCAAGTATAAGCAAGGAAAAGAAAACATTGTGGCCGATGCACTTTCGCGCAGGTATGTTCTTTTATCTACTTTGGATGCTAGATTTCTAGGATTTGAACACATAAAAGAATTGTACAAGGATGATAGTGATTTTGCTAATGTTTACAATGCTTGCGAAACTTCGGCTTTTGGAAAGTTTTATAGACTTGATGGATATTTGTTTAAAGAGAGTCGATTGTGTGTTCCATTAAGTTCTATGCATGAATTGCTTGTACGTGAAGCACATGGGGGCGGGTTGATGGGGCATTTTGGTGTTGTTAAGACTTTGGATGTGTTGCATAAGCATTTTTATTGGCCTAAAATGAAAAAGGGGTTGATATGCCGGCCCAATACCAGCCTTGTTAGGCTTGTTTTTTTTCCTAATGCTATAAGGATAAAAAGTCAGCAATTTATTCTCCTAATTAAGTAAGGAAGTTGCCATATCTTATTCCTAAAGAGGGGAGGACTATTTAATGCTTTTCCTAACATAGGAAGGAAAGTAATTAAATTAGCAACAAAGGAGGAAGTTTGTTTTCTCATTTGTCCAAGTTAAACGAGGAAATCCAAGCTAATCAAGGACATCAAAGGAAAGGGGGCAGCAACACAAATTTTCCAAATCAGATTTTTCCTAGTTTATGTATGACTTCTTAAGGGTGACAAATCTGATTCTAGCATATTTAAGATGGTAATTTTCTGATTTTTCTGATTTTTATTATTTTCTTCTTAGGTTTTGGGTTATTATTACTTATTTGGGTCAATTGTAAGTGGGCTTCATATAAGTCCACTTAAGGGGGGTCCATTAGGGTTTCTTTAAGTCTAGAGTCAGTATAAATAAAGGCATAACCAAACATGTAAGGTTACGCAATTTTCAAATCAATAAACTTCTTTGCTGCACTTGATATGTGTTGGTGGGATAATCTCCCTTCCTTGGTTCTCTAAAGAACTGGAAACGACTTATCGAAGAACAACTGGCTTCGTGGCGTCATCCTTATACTTCTAATTCGTGAATCAATATTCGTTGGGTGGGGGTTTCCGTTTTCAATAGTGCTGGTGCCTAGGTACAAGTTATCTTTGTGTCACACTCCTATCAAACCTGATTTACTTGGCTTTCTGGGAATTAGTGTCTTTGCGTGTGGGTTGCGTGACCATGTGATCACGAGGTTCGCATCAGCAACTTAGGTATAAGTTATCTTTGTCTCACACTCCTATCAAACCTGATTTACTTGGCTTTCCGGGAATTGGTGTCTTTGCGTGTGGGTTGCGTCACCACGTGATCACGAGGTTCGCATCACTTTTAGAGAGGTTTCATGGTCATGTGGAACCCTTTCCACAATATTAATGAGTTTCTTTGTCATATCCCAACATGAAAAAAATGAGCTAGTGATGTGAATCTCTTGAACACGCGGTTAAGCAACCCACATGAAAAGACATCAATTCTTGAAAAGTCAGGTAAAACAGGTTTGATAGAAGTGTGAAAAAAGATAACTTGTACCTAGGCACCAACACTATTGAAAACGAAAACCTCAACCCAATGAATATTGATCCACGAACGAGAAATATAAGAAAGACGCCACAAAGTTAGTTGTTATTTGATAAGTCGTTTTCAATTCTTTAAAGAACTAGGGAAGGGAGACTATCTCACCAACTCACACACAAAGTGCGGCAAATAAGAAGTTTTATCAATCTGAATTGTCTAACTTACATGTCTGGTTATGCCTTTGTTTATACTAACTCTAGATTTAAATAAACCCTAATGGACCCCCTTAGGTGGACTTATATGAGACCCACTTACAATTGACCCAAAAGTAATAATAACCCAAAGACTAAGAAGAAAATAAAAAAATAAAAAAAATCAGAAAATTTCTATCCTATATATGCTAGAATCATATTTGTTACCATTAAGAAATCCCAAATACACTAGAAAATCTGATCTGAAGGTAGAATTAATAATGAAGTCTTCTTTCCTTGTTATAGTTAGGATGAATAAGGAATCCTTGTAAGAAAAGGATTCTGAAAGATTTATGAATCCTTGCCACACTAGGAATCTATATTGCAGCCCATTAAAGATCTTTATAAACTAGGAGATTCCCAAAACAAGCTGTCACATCCTTGTAGGGAAAGGATCCTTGCCAAATTGGAAGTCCATAAGTCAAAAGGAAGTAAATAACAAAAATCGTGCAGTCTGTTCTGACCTATATCACATGTTCTTCTCAAACTCTGATTCATCTGAAACTTTACCCTAACATAGACCAATACCTTTGGAATTTTCCTGTCAAATTCAGCTCGATGTAACGATTGGATTTGGAGTTATGCTCAATAACGTAAAACTGGACAACAGAAAATTTTACGCCAAAATCTGAATCTAACCTTACTTGAATCATATCAGCTAGACTCTTACTAGTTTGTTGGCAGATTCTAGATCTGACTTCAAATATATTGTTCTCTCTTTTCTGGATGAGTTACTAGGTCTACCATATATGGATAGAAAGCTTGTGATGTCGAGTTTTCATCTTAACTTGAATCATAACAAAATCTTATTTGTAGCTTCTAATATGGTCTAAAGAGTACATAGAGGTAGAATTTAGTAGGTTTTCTCTAACCAGTCCTAATCCCATTAAATTCCTTGTTCGAGTTAGATTCCTAATGTAATTAAGATATGCACATCTTAGATCCAATGACTCCTCCCAAAATGTTATTTTAGTCTTTTGATATAAATTGCGCTAAAATTATCATTTTAACACCTTGAGTCTCCATAGCACCATCAAGCACAAAACAATGTAAGTAAGCTATTTTAAAACATAAAACATGCATAAAAACTAAGAATAAGATACCAAAAAGATAGAATAATGTAAGTGTATCAATGCCTAGTGGATACAATCCTTATAAAGTGATGCCTCAATGACCATAACTGGCATTTGAGAGTCGTATTTAGATAAAGATGAATAGTCTCCCTATATTCATATGGATTATGTCATAGAATGAGATCTAGACTTTGGTCATATGCTTGATTTTGAGTCATACGGTGAAATCTCAATCTCTTTTTTTATAGATCCAAACTCATATTTTAAGGACATTGCTTCCTGTTTTTCCTTTCAAGGTTAATTTTATCAATAGAGATATTAACTTAGACTTTCCAAACTAAGTCTTTAAGTGAGTGGTTAGCAAGGTATCCACTTCAGCATCCTAAGAGTTGATTGGAAAATTGCTTATATGCTATGTATTTTCCATTTTGGATAGCAAATTTATTGACGGGAGAGATGAGAGGAAAGAGAATAGGTATGCCAGAAATTTATGTGCACAAATTTTTCATATTAAAATACACTAAAATTATGACAAAATTATAATAATGAATTTGATTACAAGAAAAGGTGGAAACTCTCTTGAAATGCTCTTCATGTGTACGAATTCTTTGATTAACAGTTAGATCTGGATCTTGTTTTAGATAAAAAGATATTAACACAAGCCTGAAAGCTTTATATTTTTAACTTGATTTGACTTGATGAAGATAAAGAGTATTCATATAAGTTCAAAAGCTTTAACCGTGTGAAGTTTAAATTTGGCTTGATTTGATTTGTTGAAGAGTATTCACACGAGCTCAAAAGCTTTAACCATGTGATGTATAAATTTGGCTTGATTTGATTTGATAAAGAGTAATCAAGATTTTGATCCTTTGCTTCGTTAATAGACTTGAATTTCTTTGACTGAACTTCCAAGTATTTGTGCTTGGTCTTTAGTCTTCATTTTTTTTTCTTCTATTTTCTTATGTGCTTTCCCTTGATTTGGTGGCTTTGTTGTTTAAAGGGCATTTTAGAAAGAAACAAAATGGTATGAAAATTACTTAAAATACCCTTAGTTAGAGGGATATTAAAGTAAGAACCATGAAATATATTTGGACTAAGTTTTTTTTTTATTTAATTTGGGCCTAATCCAATAAATTTAATTTATTGGTCATAAAGAGCTTGGGTCATGGATCGGACTTGTAGAAATTTTAGTGTTTACAAAGATAATTGATTTTAAAAATCTAAATAGTTTTATGTTAAGCTTGATAATTTGTAGTTAAATTAGTTTATTGATCATTAAAACATATAAATAAATTTTGATTGCATTGAAATAAAAGTAGTTAGTAGTTATTGTGTGCACACACGTATGTATTCGCGTATATATGCCTATTTTGGTGTCTTAGAAATAATAATCACTAAAAATTCTTTACTAGTATAGTTAGAAATTGAAAATATACTTTCTGTATCATTTTTTCATATAAAAAAAATCTCGTATCTTTTTTTTTTCAAAAATAAATAAATGAAAAGAGAAATGAAATTTAATTGTTTGTTCAAATAAAATCTATTCATATTATATAAATATGTAATTTATCAATCTTTATTTTAATAAATATTTTTTTATAAATCAATATAATTTGTCAAAGGAAACAATACAAAATATTTTTGGATAATTTATAAAAAAATAATAATAAGGATGCAATTTAATTATTTGATGAATTTTGATTTAGTTTTATTGTTCTTAAATTTTTATATTATTGTTTTTTTAGCTTATTTTAAGCATTTTTAGAGTTTTCACTAGACGAGGGCTTGTGCTACGCCGTGGGTCCACTCTATTTTTCCTTTAAAACGTTTAGGCGCTACACACACATTTTAAAGAAAGAAGGAAATTCAATAACCTAGGTTATAGTCTTGATCAACTAAATAAGTTGGTTTTATTTTAATGAGGTGAAAAAAAAAGAGGCAATGATAACAAACAGACAAATAGATATACATATATAGAAAGAAATCACAATAACCTAGAAAAAAACTTTATCCAAGAACGGAAAAATTATGTTGTTTAATTTTAAGCTAATTAAATATGGAAAGACAACATAAGGTAAAAAAAAAATGGATTTAAAAAAAAATGGTGAGTCAACCCAAGCTAACAAGATAGACATGTAATATGGGTATTAAGGGGCAAGTTGGTCCAAGTTAACCTCCACACCTGTATCCTAGGTCAACCTGATAGAAAAAAAATTAAAGAAACCCTCGAAACCAACATATATAATGTCAAACAACAATATCAAAAAATAAAATAAGCCAAAAAAAGATGTCAATCCTTATTAACTTTTTAAACTCATGACCTGGATCATCTGACCAAAAACACGATACATGAAAGAATTGTGATGCCCAATCTCCTAAGAAATGAAATGTTGAAGGAAAAAATAAAAAATAAAACATTACATAAAAAGATTTGAAATAAAAAATAGCAATCAAAAGAATGAAGGTTAAAAAAAATAGAGGGCAACAAAAATTTTCAATTTAAGGGATAAATTGAAAAGAATAATAACATTAAAAAAGAATAAATAAAAATTAAAAGAATCAGGACCAAATTGTAAAAAATAATATACCATAAATTTAAATTGAATGATGAAATTGAAAAAAAAACACTTATTAGGGCCAGGAAAAAAAATCAAAAATAAAAAAAATATAGACTGAATTGGAAAAAATGATATATGATAAATTGGGATTGAATGATGAAATTAAAAATAAATAAATTTTTTATAAAAAGGTCAAGAAAGAAAATAAAAATCAAAAGAATAAGAATTGAAGTTTAAATAGTAAAATAAAAGAGAACAAACTTGTAATGTTCAGGGGAGGAGAGAGAAAAGAAGAATAAAGAATAAAGGCTCACCGGTGACAAATTGTCTCACCTCCGACGACATACGCCGCACCACCAGGAAAAGGACACTGTGACTCATCCAATAACATGACGAAATGTTAATTTCAATCATTAGGAGGAACCACACGTGTTGCCCAAAGTGCACTGGCTCCTCCCATGTGTTGACACATGTACCACATGCTTCAACAACTCTTTAGATTAAAAAAATAATTTATCAAACTTAAAAGATGGAAATACCCTGAACGATCCTATAATTAAAAAAACACTTTGGAAAAACCAAATGTCCCTCTACGTATGGCTTAATCTTTTTTTATTCTAGGGGCAAGTTTGGTATTTTATTGTATTTTGAAAAAGAAAACGACCAAAATATCCCTTTTAGCTAGTTTTAGAATTTTTTACATGGAGGATAATTAAGTCATTCTATTATACTAAAAAGTAAAAAGATAATTATACCCCTGCACAAATCTTTAATGATTAATGTGCAATATAAAAAGACCAAAATACTCCCAAATCAAAGGCAAATGATTTTTAGGTAATTCTATTGTACTAAAAAAGATACAAAGAAATTATTCTCTCGCACAAATCTTTAATGACTAATACACCATGTAAAAAGACTAAAATGCGCCCAAATCAAAGACAATTGATTTTTGTTTTTTGATAGAGCAAAAACACCATCTCACTATTGTAGTGAGTAGTGAAATAAGTTTAAGTGCATAGTATATTTCCTTTATCTTTAGCTCTTTTTTATATAGGCAAAATAAAGTGCTAAAAATATATCATAAAGGTTATTGGTGATTTAAAAAAACTTATTTTATCTTATTTATAATTTTATGTTGTTAAGAAATATAAAAGTAATAAAAAAACTAGATTAACATATTTTTAGGTTTTAATAGTTTCTTTTTAAAATATTTCTTTAATTTTAGTTTTTTTTAATTAGAGGTGAAGTGGAATTTACTTATATTGGAAATATATTATAATATTAATATTATATTAAAGATGTAATATTCAATCAAAATTTTTAAAAATAAACTTTTATTGATTAAAAACTAGAAAATATCTATACTTAATACATTGTAAATTTTATCTTATTATTTTGTAAACTTGAAAACAATTTAATTATAATACTTTCAAGTTATCAAGAAAGCCTATAAATGTATTTTTTTTAATAATTTGACTAAATATTTTTCTTAAAATGACTTCATAAAAAATCTCAAATAAGTGGATTTTATAGTGTATTACTAATTTTGCCAAATACCTATCTCAAAATCACTTACTAAATTCTCATCCATGAAATGGATGAAATTCAATGATTGAAATATTCAAAACATGATTGTATTGAAATTTATTTTCTAATAAGACTGACACGATTCAAAAGTAATTCACGACCGTATCAAATTTGTATTCTCAGTTTTTATTCTACTATTTTACTGAATATATATTTTAAAATCAGTTGTTAAATCTCATTCATGCAGGGATGAATCTAATGATGGAAATTTTCAAAAAGTGATGTTGTGAATATTTTTTTTATAAGATTGGTATGACTTAAAAAGGTAACTAACAATTATTCAATATTTGCATTTTTCAATTTTATTTTCTTAAAATGGCTTCATAAAAAATTTCTGAATGGTTAAATATACTGTTAATTTTTTAAAATACTACATATCAAGAAATCATTTTTTATAAAAGATGAAATTCAATGATTGAAATTTTCGGAAGGTGATCTTGTGAAATTTCTTTGGTAAGATGTTTACAAACAAAAAAAGGTAATTCATAACTATGCTATATTTTTATTCTCGATTTTTATTTGGACCTCCCAAATAGGTATCATATAATAAAGTAAATATTAAAATCTTTCCTATTTTGATTAATTGGCCACCTCTGGCCAACATCATCAAGGGCACATTCGTAATTGTTACAAACCAAGCGGGCACCAACTTTCTTGTTTCCCTCCGCTTCAAAATACTACAAATTTCCAGCCAATAACTACCAAAAATGCATCTCAATATCATCATTACCGTTCAATAAACCATCATCAATCCACGTGTACGTTAAAAAATAAGGAGTGTCAGCATTTAGAAATATACACCGTACCATAACATAAGAGACACCAACGTTGAGTAACTGAAACTAACTGCCAGTTTAGAAAATTTTTGCCTACACCTGTATATAAATACACCTTTGCATAACAAATAATCACATCAGTAATTAGCCCCTTAATCAAACAGACTCATTCCCTTTGATTTTTTGTTCTCAAGCTCATTTATTTTATTTCTTGATTCATCACCATGACTAACAACGACACCAAGGATGCTGCAGCCACCACCAACAAGGGCAATGGGCAGCCACAACAATCCAACAGTCCTAGGAGGAACCGAAACAATCAAGAGGAGGCTGTCACCCTACCAATACCAAGAGGGTCTACGCTCGAAACCTGTGAATCTCCTTCTGTTTTTGGCCCTACCAGGCCGACAGGAACCGAAGTGGGTGCATCTGCTACTGCTGTGACTCCAACTGGTGGTTCTACTCCACCAACTCCCGTGAGAATTGGCGGGAGTGGTGCTGGTGTTGATTCCAGTGTTGCTGCTGCTGCTGGAGTCTCTGGTGAAGCCAATAGAAAACGATCAGGAAAGGCCGCTGAAGAGGGAAGTTCTCCTGTGCCGAGAAGGGGTAAACGAGAAATGGATATAAATCCTGACACTGAACCGACGTGCACCAAATGTGGCAGAACATTTGCCTCCTGGAAGGCAGTCTTCGGCCACATGCGTGCACATCCTGATCGCGGTTGGAGAGGGGCTATCCCCCCTCCGGAATGGTCTCCGGAAAATCCTGATGATCAACAGGGAGATCGATCCGAGCGCATTGCGAAGCCAATTAGCGCCAACGCTGCTAAATATGGCGCAGGAAACTCTAGAAAAGATGAAGCAGGATCAATGTGAGGCTGGTTCTTCGACAAGCAGAAGAAACTTTGATCTCAATACTAACCCTCCAAGAGAATCTACTTCTGGATCTTCTTCTTCCCTAGCGATGGAAACAGTTTTGATCTGAATAAACCCCCCAAAACAGACAACAACGGTAATGAGGGATCATCGAAATGTTTAGGCGGATAAAAGGTGTTTTTATCTATGTTTTACTTGTTTTTAATTCATGCTTATTTATGTTTTAGAATAAGATAGAAGATTTTTAATAGTTTATCTGTCCATTTAGTGGGTGATAGCGATTAGCAAAGTTTAGATGTACTATTTTTTTTTATACAATGAATAAATGCATGAATTAAATTCTTGTTCTATTGATTTCAACTTTGGTTTGTTTGTACCAGACATCATGACTTTCCATTAAATAATCTCTTCTTTTACATCTGGCCATCTACGTTTTCCTGGAAACAGTGTGGATTGAGTGCACTTTTCTTTTCTGTTCTTGGTTTTTTTCAACGTGATGATATTCAATTAGAATAGTCATTATGAGAAAAATATTTGTGATTACTCTCTTGTAACTCCACAGTCCATCCTACAAGAAGAAATCTTAATGTTAAAATAAAAAAAGAAACTATCCCAGTTTCTCAAAATCCTTCCTTTCATGTTTTGATGGAATTATGAAGATATTTAAGCAAAAGAATTGCAGGAATTACAAAGGAGATTGACCTTTCTAAGAAAATTGTGAAGGACACAGGAGAGGCTTTTGAAACCAAACAAGACTAGATTATAGACAACACTCACAAAAAAATAGAGTGATATCAATAGGAAAAAAAAACTTATCATCTAAAATATCTACACGTCTTATTTCTGAATTAAATGATTTATAAACATTGACTCTTGAGAAAAAAAACTAATGAAATATATTTAATTCTCAATTTGTAGTTTTTTAATCCACCATGATAATTTTGTGTTATGTGTTTGATAATAGTAGGACTTAGAAGATTAAAAAGAGTTAAAACCCATTGGAAAAATACTATAACTCCGCAACCATTTATATTCTTTGTTGTATAATGTAATGATATTTTTATTTTTCTATAAAAAATTTTTAACACTAGCTATTAAAGATATTAAAGTCTTTTTATATAATCAGAATAAGTTATGCATGAGATGTTTTTGGATAGCAAAGAAAGTTTATTTGGAATTTAATTTGGGTTTGATTTGGTCCTTATTGATGAACATGGATTTGGGCTACATGGAATCCAAAGTTGGCTTGGATTAATTAAGATGGGATCAGATCAGATTTTTTTGGGATTGATTTTTTAATTCAACAGGAACTTAAATCAGCAAAATATTCTCCTAAAATTCAAGAAACTTTTGTTCATTATTTTTTCTATTATTTAGAAGAATATTTATCAACAAAGGATGATAGAGGGTTGCCAGATCTAATTTTCTAAGTTAAGAAGGATTAATTAATGATTCTCCTAGTTTAGAAAGAAAACTAAATTGTCAGGTATAAAAGAGGGAGATTTTCTTCATTAATTATTCATGTAAAACAAGAAAACCAAACACAACAAGACAAGAAGATTTCAGAAAAGATGATACTTCCTTAAAAAAATCAAAAACCAGGTTTGAGAAGTGTGATATAATGAAAATCTATCCCAAGACACCAGCTGATGTGGACCAGCCCAGAAACACCAGTAAGGACCCATTACATGTTCCAAATAGTCCAATGACTCGGTCCAGACAAATGCATTGAAAGAGGCATTGAATGCATTGGTTTTGAATGTTTCAACCAAGTCAGAATTGAAAGGTCCATTAAAGTATTAAGAGGAGACCCTAGTACATTTTATCCATGTGCAAAAGGGGTCCAACACAACCTTATTTGGGCCATGAGGTGAGGACAGCAAAGGAAACAAAAGAATCCTTCTACAACTTGGAAACAACATGGGTGGCTACCTTTTTTTTTTGTTTCTAGGATTAAGGGGCTGCGTGGAAGGCTATAAATAAGCCTTGAATCAGTTCTATAATATTTTACTTCCTTCTCTTCTTCTCATGACAGAACATGGATTTAATATTATAGGCTTTGTTTTATTTTGTTAGCTACAACCCAAGGCTTGTTTGGGCTTAATTAATACTTTGTTTTCAGTTAGGATCCAAGGCTTGTTTGGATTAAGTTATGGGCTTTTCAGTTTAGGGTTTTGGGTCAGTTTTGAGTGGACGTCATTTAAGTCCACATAAGGGGTCCATTAGGGTTAACTTTTCAAGAACTATTTAAACTCATGTAAGCCAAATTTTCGGCAGCTTTGATGATTAATGAAGAAATGAACTAATTCCGAGTTGATTTGATCCAATTTTCTCTTGTTTAGATTTCTGCGGCAGAATCCAATAAACGTCATTTTGAACGATTTTTTTTGCTTTTCTCTTTTCTCTTTTTTTTTTATGCTACTGATATATTTTGAACAATAGCAAAATGAAATAGCAAATTGTTTTTTTATATATATGCTGCAAAATCAGAGAAGAAGAAATTGGACATTAAGGAATTTTTGCGGAAACAAGAAACAAAAATTTGAGAAGAATATAACCTGATTAATGGAGCCAAGCTCTGATACCAAATGATGCGAACCTCGTAATCACATGGTCACGCAACCCACACGCAAAGACACCAATTCCCAAAAAGGCAAGTAAATCAGGTTTGATAGGAGTGTGACACAAAGATAACCTGTACCTAGGCACCAGCACTATTGGAAATGGAAACCCCCACCCAACGAATATTGATTCGCGAACGAGAAGTATAAGGATGACGCCACGAAGCTAGTTGTTATTCGATAAGTCGTTTTCAGTTCTTTAGAGAACCAAGAAAGGGAGATTATTCCCACCAACACACAACAAGTGCAGCAAAGAAGTTTATTGATCTGAAAATTACGTAGCCTTACATGTTTGGTCATGCCTTTATTTATACTGACTCTAGACTTAAAGAAACCCTAATGGACCCCCCTTAGGTGGACTTATATGAAGCCCACTTACAATTGACCCAAATAAGTAATAATAACCCAAAAACTAAGAAGAAAATAATAAAAATCGAATAGTTACCATCCTAAATATGCTAGAATCAGATTTGTCACTCTTAAGAAGTTCTACATAAACTAGAAAAAATCTGATTTGAAATTTTTGTGTTGCTGCCCCCTTTCCTTTGATGTCCTTGATTAGCTTGGATTTCCTTGTTTAACTTGGATAAAAAAGAAAACAAATTTCCTCCTTTGTTGCTGATATAATTACTTTCCTTTCTATGTTAGGAAAAGCATTAAATAGTCCTCCTCTCTATAGGAATAAGATATGGCCAACTTCCTCACTTAATTAGGACAATAAATTGCTGACGTTTTATCCTTGTAGCATTAGAAAAAAAAAAAAAGCCTAACAAGGCTGGTATTGGGCCGGACATATCAACCCCTTGTTCCACACGAATTAGGCTCTTCTTGGACCTGAACTAAATGAATTAAAGGCTGTCCATCATGCTCCTTCAATGTCCCATTGATGGAGAGGCCTTGGTTAAGGCATGCGCTAAATATACAAATCAAAGAAGATGATGTAGCTCAGCAACGAGAAAACATATTTCAAACTCGATGCCACAGAAAAAACAGGGTATGTAACATAATAATCGATGGAAGTAGTTGCGCTAATGTAGCTAGTGATACTCTTATGAAGAAATTGAAACTCAGTTGCATTATCCTAGGCCTTATAAATTGCAAATGTTAAATGAATGTGGTGAAGTGAATGTTACGAAGCAAGTGGCAGTTGCATTTTCTATTCGGAAGTATTCTGATGAGGTTATGTGTGATATAATCCCAATGTATGCTAATCACTTATTTTTAGGGCGTCCATGCCAATTCGATCGGAAGACAATTCATGATGGGTTTAGAAATATGTTCGCTATTGTAAAGTATGGTAAAACCATCACTCTTGTACCTCTTTTCTCCAAAACAAGTGTACGATGATCAGATGAAATTAAAAAGGGAATGTAAGGATGGGAAGAGTGAAAATTCACGTGAGGACAATGGTGAGAGAAAACCATCAAATTCGGCTAAATCTAAATCATTAATTAAAACGGTTGAGAGTGGAGGTAAAACCCGAGGAGTGAAGAAAGTAAGGTTATGTGATGATAATAGTGTGGAAAAATTAAAGAAACAACCTAAATTTTATGCGAAAGAAGCTCAAGTCAGATATGCGTTTTTCACTAACAAGCCGATGATCTTACTTGTGTATGATTATGCTCTTCCTAGTGTGACTGTATCTTTGTTCCACGAGTTTGATGATGTATTCTCTGAAAACACCTCTAGCGGAATACCACCATTACGAGGAATTGGACATCAAATCGACCTTGTACTTGGAGCTTCAATTCCTAATCTTCCAGCGTATAAAAGCAATCCCGAGGAAATGAAGGAGCTTTAAAGGCAAGTAAATGAGTTGATGATGCAGGGATACATTCATGAGAGTATGATCCCTTGTGCTGTACTAGTGTTACTCGTGCCAAAAAAAGATGGAATTTAGAGGATGTGTGTTGACTATCTGTCGTCAATAACATAATGGTAAAGTATCGACATCCTATCATTAAGCTTGATGACATGTTTAATGAATTGTATGGAGCATTTATTTTCTCTAAAATTGACTTAAAACGTTGGTATCATCAGATTAGGATGAAAGAAGATGATGGATGGAAAACAACATTTAAGACTAAACATGGTTTGTATGAATGGTTAATCATGTCGTTTGGGCTTTATAAATGCACCTAGCATGTTTATAAGATTGATGAATCATGTTTTGCATGCATTCATTGGTAAATTTATGGTTGTGTACTTTGATGACATCCTAATTTATAACAAAAACTTGAACAAGCATCTTGATCATTTGCGTAGTGTATTTAGTGTATTGCGTGATTAGAAACTATATGCTAATGTTAGTAAGTGTGCTTTTTAGCAAGGAGAAAATTATGTTTCTTGGATATGTAATAACTACACAGGGTATTAAGATGGATGAAGGGAAGGTTAAGGTCATCCGGGATTGGCCTACACCTAAATCTATGATTGAGGTAAGGAGTTTTCATGGACTTGCTAGCTTTTATAGAAGGTTTGTGAAGGACTTTAGTACTATTGGAGCACCTTTAATTGAAATTGTGAAAAAGTTTGTTGGATTTAAATTGAATGATGAACATTATAAAGCTTTTAATTTATTGAAGGAAAAACTTTGTTCAACACTTGTTTTAGCTTTGCTAGACTTTACAAAAGCTTTTGAAGTTGAATGTGATGCTTCAGGTATAGGTATAGGAGCTGTGTTAATGCAGCATAGGAGGCCGATTGCATATTTTAGTGAAAAACTTAATGGGACAACCTTGAATTACACTACTTATGACAAGGAGCTCTATGCCTTGGTAAGAACTTTAGAGACGTGGTAGCATTACTTGTGACCCAAGGAGTTTGTGAAACAAGAGCTAGGGCAAAGAAGTTTAAAGAGGCATTGAATGAGCTTGTTCAGAACATATGGAGCAAGATGGACCTAGAGGAGCTTGGGACATGTAGGGAGCATGAAGGACAATCTTTAATTCATCTAATCCAAGTCCACGAAGAGCCTATTTTGTGTGGATCAAATGATTAATTAATTATTCTCCTAGTTTAGGAAAGAAACTAAATTGGTAGGTATAAAAGAGGGAGATTTTTTTTCATTAATTATCCATGCTCAACAAGGCAAGAAGATTTAAAAATTAATTTCACATTCAGATCATATTTCCCAATCTATTTAGGACTTCTTAGGATTGGCAAATTTGATTCTAGCATATCTAGGATAGTAATTTTAGATTTTCAATATTTTCTTCTTAGTCTTTGGTTTATTATTATTTATTTGGGTCAACTGTAAGGGGACCTCGTATAAGTCCACATAAGAGGGTCTATTAGGGTTTATTTCAGTCTAGAGTCACTATAAATAAAGCCATAACCAGACATGTGGGGGGGGGGGGGGATGAAATTTTCATATTAATAAACATCTTATACTGCAACTTTGTTGTGTGAGTGGTGAGATATTCTCCCCTCCTTGGTTCTCTAAAGAACTGAAACGACTTATCGAAGAACAATTGACTTTATGGGATGATTCTTATACTTCTCATTCGCGAATTAATATTCGTTGGGTGGGAGTTTCCATTTCCAATAGTGTTGGTGCCTAGATACAAGTTATTTTTGGGTCACATTCCTATCAAACCTGATTTACTTGGCTTTCCTGAAATTTGGTGTCTTTGCGTATGGGTTGCGTAACCACGTGATCACGAGGTTTTGCATCATTTCACCTTCTTCGCCTCCAAATAGTTATGGCAATAAAAAATCCAATCCACCTTTTTCTCCCACTCCAAATACACATTAGGATTGTTTTTACCTTGAAAAGAAGGTATTTTCAGTTTGATAGCATCCAAATCATCATCAACATAATCATGTCCCCTAAAGATATTGAAACCCTTTTGGCCTAATTGGCCCCTAGTTCTATTCCAAAAGTCCCTTCGGTTTCTAGGCCATCGAAAACCTTCCTTATGGCCAATGGCCTCATCCTCAAAATCCTCATAATCATTCCACCTTGGCATTTCAATCCTATTGCCATTGTTTGATTTCGGTTCAGCCTCAACCTTTCTCACGTCTTGGGTACTTGATCTAGCCTCGTTGCCATGTTTCTCCACCTTCTAAAGTCTGTCACACACGTTCCCCATCACGAAATTCATTTTGTCCATCATCTTTGTCATGGATTGCATTTGGAACTTAAGTTCACCCTTAGGAGGGGGTGGTGTATTGTTTTGATCTGACATGAAGATACTTGCAAAATTGGTTAATGGTATAAAAATATACTCATGTCACTCGTGTTTCACTCAAACTTAGATATTTCCCCTCGTCTCACCTTCTTTCAGAATTGAAATCACACCAAATAGAATCAACTCAGCAACGCAATCCAAATAGATGTATATGACTCAAGAAGCAATAATAACACATAAAATAAGCAAAAATAAAACTGAGATGATAGTCTCATGAGTAATAAGCGAATCTATCTGAAATATAAACGAAACTGAAGACTCGAATGAAAACAAGAATGAAGTATGCAATAAAATGAAACAACACCCAAATATGTTAGATATGTTGTAAAATATACTGCAAGAAACAAAAACAAGACGAGTTTCAAGATTTGACGTAAAAACAGACCCGTTTACAATAAGTCAAGTCTGAATCTGGAGCCTAAGGTCAACAATTTCCAATTGAGCTAAAATTTAAGATATATTGATGCGAACCTCGTGATCACATGGTCACGCAACCCACACACAAAGACACCAATTCCCGGAAAGCCAAGTAAATCAGGTTTGATAGGAGTGTGACACAAAAATAACTTGTACCTAGGCACCGGCACTATTGGAAACGGAGACCCCCACCCAACGAATATTGATTCGCGAACGAGAAGTATAAGGATGATGCCACGAAGACAGTTGTTATTTAATAAGTCGTTTTTCAGCTCTTTAGAGAACCATGGAAGGGAGATTATCTCACCAACACACACACACACACACAAAGTTCGGCAAAAAAGAAGTTTTATTAATCTGAATTGTCTAACCTTACATGTCTGGTTATGCCCTTATTTATAGTGACTCCAAACTAAAATAAACCCTAATGGACCCCTTATGTGGACTTAGATGATACCCACTTACAATTAAACCCAAATAATATAAATAAACCCTAAACTAAGAAGAAAATAATAATAACAATAATAAATTTGAATTTAATATCCTAAATATAATAGGATCAGATTTGTTGCCATTTAGGAGAATTAAATCTGAAGGTAGAATTAATTCTAAAGTCTTCTTTCATTGTTGTAACTAGGATGAATAAGGAATCCTTGTAAGAAAAGGATTCTAAAACATTTATGAATCCTTGCCATACTTGGAAACTATGTTGCAGCCCATTAAAGATCTTTGTAGAATTAAGAGATTCTCAAAATAAGTTGTCACATGCTTTTAGGAAAAGAATCCTAGCCAAATAGGAATTACACAAGTCAAAAGGACGTAAATAACAAAATTCGTACAGCCTCTGTTGACCCGTGTTTCAATGCATTACCAAACTCCTATTGACCTGAAATTGTAAACCAAGGTAGGAAAATATGTCTGTAGACTCCAAGTAAAATGTTATCTCAATCCAACGGTCGGAGTCAATTTTCATCAAAATCCGAATTTGACCTTACCTGAATTGTATCATATATAGTGTGATTGCAATCCAAATATATAAAATATTAAATTTTATCAATTTACAATAAGGTTTGATATGCTGACGCAAAAATGGTATGAATCAGACTCGATTAGATCTGAATTTTAAAACCTAAGTAAACAATATCCAATTGACTCCAAAATTAATATGTAGTGCAATTAGAACTCCAGTAATCAGATGATAAGAGTTGAGAAAATTTGGAGTTGATTTGGTCAAATTTCCCTTTCTTTAGTTTTCTGCGGCAGAAGCAAATAACTGTCTTTTGAATGAACTTTTTTCTTTTTTTTTTGTATAATGTGCTGAAAATTCAAGGAGAAGAAGAAATTGGACACTAAGAAAATGTTTTATTTTATTTTGTGGAATCAATCAACAAGAAACGAAAATTTCAGAAATATATAACCTGATTAATGGAGGCAAGCTCTGATACCAAATGATGCGAACCTCCTGATCACGTGGTCACAACCCACACGCAAAGACACCAATTCCCAAAAAGGCAAATAAATCAGGTTTGATAGGAGTGTGACACAAAGATAACCTGTACCTAGGCACCACACTATTGGAAACGGAAACCCCCACCCAACGAATATTGATTCGCGAACGAGAAGTATAAGGATGACGCCGCGAAGTCAGTTGTTCTTCAATAAGTCATTTCAGTTCTTTAGAGAGCCAAGGAAGGGAAAATATATCACCATTCGCACACAAAGTTGCGGCACAAGATATTTATTAATCTGAAAAATTCATGGCCTCTACATGTCTGGTTATGCCTTTATTTATACTCACTCTAGATTGAAATAAACCCTAATAGACCCCTTATGTGGACTTATATGAGGCCCCCTTACAATTGACCCAAATAAGTAGTAATAAACCAAAGACTAAGAAGAAAATAATAAAAATCCAAAATTAATATCCTAGATATGGTAGAATCAGATTTGCCACCCCTAAAAAGTTCCATTATGTGGACCAACCCAAAAACACTAGCAAGGACCCATTACATGTTCCAAATGGTCCAATGACTTGGTCTAAGATAAAGACATTGAATGCATTGGTTTTGAAGGTTTCAATCAAGTCAAAATTGAAAGGTCCATTGAGTACATCTTATCCATGTGCAAGAGGGCCCCAATACAATCTTATTTGGGCCATGAGGTGAGGACAGCAAAGGAAACAAAAAAATCCTACTACAACTTGGACAGATTATGGGTGGCATTATCAAAATGATTTGAATTTGAAATTTGAAGGATGATTCAATTTTTGCTGCAGCAACATAACTATTGGTGAACCACAAGAAAAGCATCTTAGAATCAATTGAAACTTCATATTCAGTCTATTGGGGATGAGATCGCATTATATGTCAAATTTGGGCTTATTCTAATATCTTTTTCTTGAGGTTTTAATTCAAGGTGTAATTTTGCTGCCTATCACCTCATAGTCAATTGCAACTTCACATTCTGCCTATTGGTTGTGATATCGCAACATATGTAAAATTTGGGCTTATTCGGATATAATTTGCTCACTTTTAATTCGAGGTGTAATTTTGCCGCAGACACACTTCTTTTAGTGAACCATAGGCAAACCACCTTATAATCAATTTAAACTTCATATTACGTGTATTAGGGATGAGATCTCACACTATATATATATGAAGTGTGGACTTATTTTGATATCGACTTCTGGAGGTTTTAATTAGAGGTTCAATTCTGCCGTAAACTGATCATACAAGGGGTTTAGGTACCTAGACATAAGCAAAACGACCTATAAATTGTGTTTTATTGGCTTGTTTAGTATTAGAATACAAAATATTAATTTTGACATCATTTCAAGATCGTTTGGTCTGGGTATCAATTTGTTACGTAAAAATTGCGTAACAGGTTAGATTTGCGTTAAGTTTCAAACGTTATCCTTAATGTTTAGTTTTTCTCAAATTTTTTTTTGTTTCTATTATATTTGGGTTATCTAGGAGTCAAGTAATTTTTTTTGCTAATATTCACTTTTGTTTTATTTCGTGTCTTCGTTTCGTCCACAATTTGTACGAATTTGCATTACTCGCGAAATTGTAATTGTAGTTTTGTTTTATTTTTTTTAAGTATATTTATTGATTCTGGAGTCTGAAAATTATAATTAGAGTGCGCTGCGAAGGCCACCGACTTTGATTTGTTGATTGCAGTTTCTAAAGAACAAAAAAGAAAGCAAGTTGTGAGGTAAAAGGTCTGAATTTATTAGAGTGAAAAGCAAGTTGTGAGGTGTGAGGATATATTTTGTGCTACTAACCAAATTTTGCTAGCGTTTAATTTAGGTTCTTCATCATCTTGGAAGCCGAAACTAAAGAGAGAGGGTACTGTCCAGCCGAGGTCCTTTGTTCCTTCCAAAACTGGAACACCAAATGCTAAAGTTGATGTCCCTATTGGTGCCAAAGGTAAATCTGACACTCAACCTAAACATATTCGTGATGTTAAATGTTTCAAGTGCTGACATGGATATTATGCTTCAGAGTGTCTAAAGAAGAGAATCATGATGATTAGAGATAATGGTGATATTGAATATGAAAGTGACAAATCTGATTGTGAAGGCATGCCATCATTGGAGGATAGTGATGGGGATGAGTTAGCATTACCGGTTGAGGAGTCCTTGGTTGTGAAGGCGAACACTTCTGGACTTAAATAAACCCTATTGGACCCCTTATGTGGACTTATATGATGTCCACTTACAATTAAACCCAAATAATATAAATAAACCTTAAACTAAAAAGAAAATAATTGTAACAATAATAAATCCGAAATTAATATCCTAAATATGCTAGAATTAGATTTGTCACCATTAAGATGTTCCAAATAGACTAGAAAATCTGATCTAAAGGTAGAATTTATTCTGAAGTCTTCTTTCCTTTTGGTAGCTAGGATGAATAAGGAATCCTTGTAAGAAAATGATTCTGAAACATTTATGAATCCTTGACACACATGGAAACTATGTTTCAGCCCATTAAAGATCTTTGGAGAATTAGGAGATTCTCAAATAAGCTGCCACATCCTAGCCAAATAGGAAGTCGAGAAGTCATAAGGAAGTAAATAATAAAATTCGTACAGTCTCTGTTGACCCGTATTGAGATACCTTCTCGAACTCCGATTGACCTGAAATTTTAACCCAGGGTAGGAAAACATGTCAGAAGACTCCACGTAAAATTGCAACCCGATCCAACAGTTGGATTGAGAATTATGACTATTTCTGTAAAACTGGATAGTTGCACTTTTTACGTCAAAATCCAAATTTGACCTTTCCTGGATCATATCAGGTTAAAAATAGGTATACCATTATAAAAGATGGTAAAACAATCACTCTTGTATCTCTTACACCCAAACAGGTATATGATGATCAAATAAAGCTAAAAAGTGAGCATGAGGCGATGGGGAGAGTAGACCATCAGATTCGACTAGAACCCAAACCACTACAACCCATTCGGCCATCCATCCAAACATAAACAAATATTCAACCAACACTCCAAACAAATCAGACCATTCGACCACTACTCAAAAACACCCAAATCTGACCGAGAGTGGAGGTAAGACAAGAGGAGTGAAAAAAGTCAGGAAGGGTGATGAGAATTGTGTGGAAAAGCTAAAGAAACAACCTAATTTTTATGCTAGAGAGGGTGAGGTCACATCTATATTTTTAACTAACAAGCCAATGATTTTACTTGTGTACAAAAAGGCTTACTTTAATACTAATCTTGATCATATTGTGCCTAGTGTTACTATTTTTTTGTTGCAGGAGTTTGAAGATGTGTTCCCCGACGATACTCGTAGCGGATTACCATCATTGAGGGGGATAGAGCATCAGATTGATTTAGTACCGAGAGCTTCAATTCCTAATGGACCAGCCTATAGAAGCAATCCCGAGGAGATAAAGGAGCTTCAAAGGCAAGTTGATGAGCTGATGGAAAAGGGATACATTCATGAGAGTATGAGCCCGTGTGTGTACCCGTGCTACTTGTGTCTAAGAAGGATGGAGCATGGAGGATGTGTGTTGATTGTTGAGCCATCAACAACATAATTATAAATTATAGACACCCCATTCCTAGTCTTGATGACATGTTAGATGAGTGATGTGCATCATGGGAACTATAATCCATCTTTTAATGTGAAAGACTTGATTCCATACTTAGATGATGACGACGATTCTGATTTGAGGACAGATCATTTTCAACCCGGGGTTGATGATGTGCATCATGGGAATTATAATCCATCTTGTAAAGCTAAATCTAATATGCAAGAGGATTCAGACGGTCCAATGACAAGAGCGAGAGCGAAACAACTACAAAAGGCCTTGACGAGTCAAATTAGAATGATTGAAGCTGCATCGGAGTTAAAAATTAGCAACCAGTTTGAAATTGGTTCAATGATGTTTATTTGCCTACAATTAGAATGATTCTTTTGATGCTGGGCTACTTGAATTTGGATTGATATACAAATAAGTGAAGGAATTGATGCTGTTTATGGTCAGAACAGCAAATGAATTTGAACCCGAATTTGAAGTCATCCATTGCACGTGAAAACAAGACTAATTTAGGTGGATTTCAAGTTGAGAACGTGTTCTTTCTAGATTGTCCAACCATGATTGCATTGGACTTTCGTGTAAGAAGTTATAATTGTTTTAAATTTGGTCTGTTTATGTTAGAAATGTCAAAAAACGTGTGCTAGTTAAATTTGTCTAGGTTAGTTTGTCAAAGTCTGTTTTTTGGGCTTGACTTCTGCCATGTTGAATTTTTCCTAACTTTGGAGGGATTTTCTAATTATAAATATAGTATCAGAATATGTAATAAAGGCCAAGATTTGAAATCACAAAGAGTGTGGCGTTGAAATCCTAGATTGATCTTTGTGGCGTCCAGATCGACTTATCAAAGTATCATTCTAGTCTATCCTCCATCTTACTTACCTTGAAATTACTATAATCTAGCCTAAACACCAAAAGAAAGACAACACAACCAAACCCATCCTTCATTCATTTTCGTCAGATTCATTGTTGCTGATTTTCAAATTATTCACGGCACATCAGTTGTGGTAGCTTATTTTGAGAATCTCCTAATTCTACAAAGATCTTTAATGGGCTGCAACATAGTTTCCAAGTGTGGCAAGGATTCATAAATGTTTTATAATTCTTTTCTTACAAGGATTCCTTATTCATCCTCGCTAAAAAAAAAGAAAAGAAGATTTTAGAATTAATTCTACCTTCAGATTTGATTCTCCTAGCTTATATGGGACTTCTAAAGGGCACAAAATCTGACCCTATTATATTTAGGATATTAAATTCAGATTTATTATTGTTATTATTATTTTCTTCTTAGTTTAGGGTTTATTTATATTATTTGAGTTTAATTGTAAGTGGGTATCATATAAGTCCACATAAGAGGTCCATTAGGGTTTATTTTAGTTTGGAGTCACTATAAATAAGGCATAACCAGCCATGTAAGGTTGGACAATTCATATTAATAAAACTTTTTGTTTGCCGCACTTTGTGTGTGTGTTGGTGAGATAATCTCCCTTCCATAGTATAAAGAACTGAAAAACAACTTATCGAAGAACAACTGTCTTCGTGGTGTCATCCTTATACTTCTCGTTTGGGAATCAATATTCATTGGGTGGGGGTTTTCCGTTTCCAATAGTGCTGGTGCCTATGTACAAGTTATCTTTGTGTCACACTCCTATCAAACCTGATTTACTTGGCTTTCCAGGAATTAGTGTCTTTGCGTGTGGGTTGCGTGATCACGTGATCACGAGGTTCGCATCATTTGATATCAGAGCTTGGCTCCATTAATCAGGTTATATCCTTCTGAAATTTTCGTTTCTTGTTTCTTGTTGTTTCCGTAAAAATTCCTTAGTGTCCAATTCTTCTTCTCTTGATCTTTGCAGCATATCAGAAAAAAAAAATAGTTATTTTGTTTGATTCTTGACCAAAATATATCAGTGGCATAAAAAAAAGAAAAAAAAAAAAAAAAAAATCGTTCAAAAAGGCATTTATTTTTTCTGCCGCAGAAAACTAAACATAGGAAAATTTGACCAAATCAACTCGGAATGAGCTCAAATTTGATTATGTTATTACTGGGACCCTAGTCACACCACATGTTAATTTGTTATAGTTGTTTTAAATTTGGCTTGCTTATGTTTCAGAAAGGTCAAAAAACGCGTGCTAGTTAATTTAACTAGGTTAGTTTGTCAAAGTTTGTTTTTGAGCTTGACTTCTGCCATGTTGAATTTTTCCTAACTTTGAAGGGATGTTCCAATTATAAATATAGTGTTAGAATATGTAATAAAACACTTTTGGCCAAGATTTGAAACTTAATTAAGAGAATTAAGAGTTGTTCTTCCAAATTGATTTTGTGAAGAACCCTACCTGACTTATCACTCTTCAATCACAAAGAGTGTGGCGTCGAAATCCTAGATTGATCTTTGTGGCGTCCAAATCGACTTATCAAAGTATCATTCTAGTCTATCCTCCATCTTATTTACCTTAAAATCACTATAATCCAACCTAAACACCAAAAGAAAGACAACACAACCAAACCCACCCTTCATCCATTTTCGTTAGATTCATTGTTTCCGATTTTCAAATCATTCATGGCACATCACAACACACACATAAAGTGCGGCAAACAAGAAGTTTTATTAATCTGAATTGTCTAACTTATATGTCTGGTTATGCCTTTATTTATGCTCACTCTAGACTTAAATAAACCCTAATGGACCCCCCTTAGGTGGACTTATATGAAGCCCACTTACAATTGATCCAAATAAGTAATAATAACCCAAAGACGAAGAAGAAAATAATAAAAATTACCATCCTAAATATGCTAGAATCAAATTTGTCACCATTAAGAAGTCCCAAATAGACTTGGAAATCTGATCTGAAGGTAGAATTTATTCTGAAGTCTTCTTTCCTTTTTGTATATAGGATGAATAAGGAATCCTTGTAAGAAAAGGATTCTGAAACATTTATGAATACTTGCCACAGATGGAAACTATGTTGCAGCCCATTAAAGATCTTTGGAGAATTAGGAGTTTCCCAAAATAAGTTGCATGTCCTTTTAGGAAAATCCAAGCCAAATAGAAAGTCCACAAGTCAAAAGAAAGTAAATAACAAATTTATATAGCCTTCCCGAACTCTGATGATCTGAAATTGTAACCCAAGATAGGAGTTGTGTGAGGAGACTCCATGTAAACGTTCAGCCCAATCCAACGGTCGGATTGAGAATTATGATTGTTGCCGTAAAACTGGATAGATGCACTTTTGACGTCAAAATTCGAATTTGACCTTTCCTGGATCGTATCAAATGAGTTACATGGATCCTGTATTTTCTCTAAAATTGACTTGAAAAATGGGTACCATCAGATTAGGATGAAAGAAGGTGATGAGTGGAAAGCAACATTTAAGACGAAGCATGGTTTGTTTGAATGGTTAGTAATGCCGTTTGGACTTACAAATGCACCTAGTACGTTTATGTGTTTAATGAATCATGTGTTGCGTGCATTTATGGTTATGTATTTTGATGACATTCTGATCTATTGCAAGAACTTAATTGTGCATCTGATCATTTGTGTAATGTACTTAGTGTGTAGCGTAGTAAGAAAATTATATGCTAATCTTAAAAAGTGTGCCTTTAACATGGGGAAAATTGTTTTCTTTGCTATGTTGTAACTGCACAGGATATTGAGATGGATGAGGAGAAAGTTAAGGCCATCCGAGGTTGGCCTACACCCAAATTGGTAAGTGAGGTAAGGAGTTTTCATGGGTTAGCTAATTTTTACAAGCATTTTCTGAAAGATTTCAGTACAATTGTTGCACCCTTGAATGAAGTTGTTAAAAAGTCATTTGGGTTTAAATGGGAGGAGGAACAAGAATTAGCTTTTGTTCTTTTGAAAGAAAATTATATTCTGCACTTGTTTTGGCTTTACCAAACTTTGTGAAAGCCTTTGAAATAGAATGTGATGCGTCTGGAATGGGAATAGGTGCTGTTTTGATGCAGGATCAGAGACCTTTTTTTTTGGTAAGTTGACATATGAAATAAAAGAAGAAGATACAGGGTATATCCTAGATTTACAATGGGATCAAAAATGTAAAACACAAATGGCTACAGCTAGCCACAAAATAGAAAACTGAGACCTAACTAAACTTGTTAAGGACACCAATACAACCAGCTATATATCAAATTAAGAGTCTATGCTATTGACCCTCAAAAGTCTTTTGATCCTTATGTTTTCATCTGTTTGTAGAACGTTACTCATAAAATCAAGCTTATCTCGAATGATACATTCGATTTGATCAAAGACCAAATTTGAAGTTCTAAACAAACCTGCAAAGATCCTTGCATTCCGTTCTTGCCAGATATAATACACTATAGCTGCGAAACCCAGTTTACGAGAAACATTTACAAGACTTTTGCCATGCCAAGTGATAGTGGCCCATCGAATCCATTCATCCCAGCCTTTTGTCAGTCCTGGAATGTCGCATCTGATGCGATCCAACCATTAAAGGATCCATTGGAGGTTCCAGTTAGTCCAGTTACGAGGCTTAGGGCTAAGAAGTTCAAAAAAGCTTTCAATGGACTTCTTCAGATACATGGCCTAAGGTGGACTTCAAGAGAATTTGTAATAATAAAGAGCAAGCCTTGATTAATCTAATTCATGTTCAAGAGGGACTTGTTGGTAGAACCAAGACCATTACACAAGGATTGGGAGAAGACTAGATTCGGACAGTTTGACCTTTGTTACTCTTTTAGTCATAACTGGAGTTACAGATTGTATTTTGATGTCATTCTAGTTGGGCTGGAAACTAGACTTCCATACCTTTCCAACGGCATATGGCACGCCTTCTAATTTATTAAGACGAGAGAGAACCATCCGTTTGAATTTGGGCTTTGTTGCTGCCAGACAAAATACAGAAACAACGAACTTGTCTTATTTAATTAGTTGGACTATCAAACTTTAATTATTTTGAGAGGAGACAATTTGTTTGGGTTTTAGACTTGTTTATTTTAATTCGTTTAGGCTAGTTTTAGCTTGGGTTGATTATTATTTAAATTGGGTTTATGTGAGACCCTTTAGGGAAACTAGGGTTTTGGCTTGGAATATAAATACTCTTTAGGAATAATTTTAGGGCAGACTTTTGGTTGCTCAATCTTGGTTCTTGACTGAACTTTCAACTCTTCAAAGAATTAACCATTCTTTGTTGTGAATTTATACTCTTTTTTTCTCGTCTCTAGGTGTAGGCGTGTGATCGAGTTGGTTTATAGTCTTGTTGCCTTGGAGCAAGTCTTCCATTGTGATAAGCTCATTCAAAGCTCAACAAACTTGGGTTAGATTGATCTTGAGGTCGCGAATACCATTAAATTCTGCTAGGGTTCGCATCAGTTGGTATTAGAACTGATATAATCACAGGTTATATCCTTCAATTTGAGTCGTTATTGTTTCTTGTTTGATTCTTGATAGATTTGGCCACCTATATATAAGAAAATAAAAAAAATAGGGATCTTACTTTTTATTGCTTTGTTGAACACTTAATCAAAATTGGAAGTTAGTGTTCTTTTTTTTATGCTTCCTTAATCAAAATTGGCATGCATACCTAAGTTCTTGATTTTTTTTTTTCTTGTCGAAACATATATATATATATATATATATATATATATATATAAAAGGAGGCTTGATTTTGAAATCTTGATTGTTTCCGCACAAAAAAAAAGAAAAGAAAAATCACTTTTTTTGTTTTGGCCGAATCTTTTAGTAGTCTTGTTTGTGTTTCTTGAAAATTTGGGTAGTTTAGTTGATTTTCTTGAGTTTCTGGATTTTTTTTTAATTAAATCCTTAGTTCTTGATATTTCGTAATTGTTTAGCTTTTTTCTGATTTTTTTCGTGTCTTCAAATTGTCATATTATTCGTACAAATTTGCATTGCTATTCGTGAATTTATCATCAAGTTTCGTTTTGTTAGTTTCGTAATTTCTTGCTTC
The DNA here is from genome assembly GCA_007827005.2 of Populus simonii. Lineage (NCBI taxonomy): Eukaryota > Viridiplantae > Streptophyta > Magnoliopsida > Malpighiales > Salicaceae > Populus > Populus simonii. The sequence continues at coordinate 3,751,725 of CM017481.2, forward strand.
TAGAGTCTATATTAAATTTATAAATTCTCTGAATAGTTGGTTGTTTTTTTTTCTAAATTGTTGCTGAGTGATTTCAAGAACTCAAGAAAGGCAATTTGAGTGGAAAAAGGCCATAGGGAGCATATTTGAGTGAAAAGCCTATAAATTTGTGTGAAACTCGAGTGTGAGAGGTGTTATTTTTATTGGTAACGATTTTCGTGCATGTTTTTTTAAAAAATAATGTCTTCTAATAGTGTGCCATAGAAGAACGGTGAAATCCAAGAAGATGGGCTTTTGAGAATACAACAACAGATGGAATTTATGTTTGGTGAGCTGATGACTAGGATTGAAAAATTAGAGACTAGGTTTGATGGAAGGCGTACTAAAAGGGGTAGAGAAGCTAGGGAGGAGAGTGTTGCTGGAAACTCTGCATATGAAGTCGAGGATGATCTTAACTGTGGTGGTGGGTTTCGTACACATAGGGGAGAGAGGTATGAGAATCGATCAAGGAGGGGACATATTCGACCACATAGGGATTTTGAGCATAGAGGGGATTTTGATGATTTGGGAGATAATCTATAGACCGAAATTTGGGTAGTATTAAGTTAAAAATCCCAGCCTTTAAGGGAAAAACTGATCCAGAAGCTTATTTAGATTGGGAAAAAAAGGTGGGGATGATTTTTGACATCCATAGGTACTCTGAAGAAAAGAAGGTTATGTTAGCTGTAGTGGAGTTTACTGACTATGCCATGGTTCGGTGGGAAAGATTGGTGGTAGAAAGAAGAAGGAATAAAGAAAGACCAAACGCACATGGGAGGAGTTGAAAGACAATAATGAAGAAGAGGTATGTTCCTAAACATTAATATCGGGAGTTGTTTAATTGTTTACAAATGATTACACAGGGTAATACAAGTGTGGAGGAGTATCAGAAAGAATTAGAGGTGGCTATGATTAGAGCTAATGTTAATGAAGATGAGGAAGTTACGATGTCTAGGTTTTTGAATGGCTTGAATAGAGACATAGCTAATGTTGTGGAGTTGCAATCATATGTTGATTTGGAGGAGTTAGTACACTTAGCCATTAAGGTTGAAGGACAGTTGAAAAGGAAGGGTAATACACGATCTGGAGCTTATACGGGGTCTTCTTCGGGTTGGAAGATGAATTGTAGGAGAGAGGGTAGTGCGTCATCGAAGCCTTTGGTGACTTTTAAAGTTGCCGAACCTAACTCCATGAAGAAGCAGGTTTTGACCAATGATAAAAAAACTTAAAGGAGAAGTTCAACCGAAGCGTAATCGTGATATAAAGTGTTTAAAGTGTCAAGGATTGCGACACTATGCATCAAAATGTGCAAATCATCGAGTTACGATTCTAAGGGATGATGGAGAGATTGTGTCCCCTAGTGAGGAGTTTGATTGTGATGACATGCCCCCACTTGAGGATGCTAGTGATTTAGAGTATGCTGTTGGTGATAAAGTTTTGGTGATTAGACGGTCACTTAGTGTTCAGACTAAGGAGGATGATGTGGAGCAACAAAGGGAGAACATCTTCCAAACTAAATGCCTAATCAATGATAAGGTATGTAGTATGATCATTGATAATGGTAGTTGTACTAATGTTGCTAGTGTTACTTTTGTTAGAAAGTTGGGATTGAATACCATAAAGCATGAGAGGCCTCATCAACTTCAATGGTTGGAGGAATGTGGTGTTGTTAGGGTGAATAGATAGGCGATGATTTCTTTTTCAGTAGGCAAATATAAGGATGAAGTGATATGTGATGTTGTGCCTATGCATGCTACTCATTTGTTACTAGGGAGGCCTTGGCAATTTGATAGAAAAGCCAAGCATGATGAGTTTAAGAACATGTATTCATTAGAAAAGGATGGAAGGGTTTATACACCTGCCCCACTCTCACCAAAGCAAGTGTATGAAGATCAAATTCAATTGAAGAGTTATGAGGAGGAGCAACATGTTTCGGCCAAAGTGGAGGAACAAAAAGATTTGGCTAAAATGGAAAAACAAGCTGAACAACATGGTGAGGATGTGAGGAAGAGAGAAAAGAAAGTGAGCCATGAGTTGAAAACAAAAGGGAATAAAGTTTCGGCTCTTAGGACATTAGGGGAGGGTCATGGCCAAAAACAAAAAGATGAAAAGAAGGCTGAGAGTGGAGAGAAGAAAGAAAGGGTGAGAAAAGGAGTGTGTAGAAAAATGGGGAAACACAATTTTTTTGCAAAATCTAATGATCTTAAACATGCCTATCTTTCTGGCTTGCCTATGATTTAACTTGTGTATAAGGAGGCATTCTTTTGCAGGAATTTGAGGATGTCTTTCCGGATGACATTCTTAGTGGTTTGCCGCCAATTAGAGGTATTGAGCATCAAATTGACTTTGTTTCTGGAGCATCTATACCAAATAGGCCGGCTTATAGGAGCAATCTTGAAGAGACTAAGGTGCTTCAAAGGCAAGTAGGGGGGTTGATGTCGAAAGGATACATTCGAGAGAGCATGAGTCGTTGTGCAATTCTCGTGCTTCTTGTTCCAAAAAAGGACAAAACTTGGCGAACGTGTGTAGATTGTCGAGCTATCAATAACATCACTGTAAAGTATCGACATCCCATTCCTAGATTAGATGATATGTTGGATGAATTACATGGTTCTAAATTGTTTTCGAAAATTGATTTGAAAAGTGGTTATCATCAAATTAGGATGAAAGAAGGGGATGGATGGAAAAATGCTTTTAAAACTAAATATGGTTTGTATGAGTGGTTGGTTATGCCTTTTGGACTTACTAATGCACCTAGTACTTTTATGAGATTCATGAATCATATGTTGCGTGCTTTTATTGGTAAGTTTGTAGTCGTTTACTTTGATGATATCTTGATTTATAGTAAGGAGATTGATGAGCATATAAGTCATTTGAGACAAGTTCTTGATTTGCTTAGAAAAGAGTCCTTATATGCTAATTTGAAAAGGTGTGACTTTTGCATGGATAGGATTGTTTTTCTTGGATTTGTGGTTAGTGCAAAAGGTATAGAAATGGATGAGGCTAAGGTTAAGGCTATTCAAGAATGACCTGCACCAAAATCCATAACAGACGTTAGGAGTTTTCATGGTTTGGCTAGGTTTTATAGGAGATTTATTAAAGACTTTAGTACGATAGCCTCTCCATTGACTGAAATTGTTAAGAAAGCCGTGGGTTTCAAGTGGGGAGAAGAACAAGAAAATGCTTTTAGCTTGTTAAAATCAAAGTTGATTTCGGCACCTTTACTATCTTCACTTGATTTTAATAAAGCTTTTGAGATTGAATGTGATGCTTCAGGAATAGGTATTGGAGCCGTTTTATTGCAAGAAAACCAACCCATCGCTTATTTTAGTGAGAAACTCAATGGTGCAACTCTTAACTATCTCACTTATGATAAAGAGTTGTATGCGGTCGTGCGGGCTTTGGAGACTTGGCAACATTATATGTGGCCCCGAGAGTTTGTTATACATACTGATCACCAATCGTTGAAACATTTGAAGGGTTAAGGTAAGTTAAGTAGGAGACATGCTAAGTGGGTTGAATTTATTGAAAATTTTCCATATGTGATTAAATACAAGCAAGGTCAGGAAAATGTGGTCGCCGATGCCTTGTCGCGAAGGTATATTCTTCTTAATACTCTTAATACCAAATTGCCAGGATTTGAGTATATTATGGAATTATATCTTGATGATCATGATTTCGGTGCTATATATGACACATCGGTTTTGGCCATGGATAAATATTTTAGGCATGATGGATTTTTGTTTAAGGAAAATAAGTTACGTGTGCCTAATTGTTCTTTACGTGAATTACTTGTGAGGGAAACATATGGGAGAGGTTTAATGGGGCATTTTGGAATTACTAAAACTTTGAAGGTTCTGCATGAGCACTTTTATTGGCCTAATATGAAAAGAGATGTGCAAAGAATGTGTGATAGGTGCATAACATGTAGACAAGCTAAGTCTAGGGTAATGCCTCATGGGCTATACACTCCTTTGCCTGTTCCTAAGGAACCTTGGGTTGATATTTCTATGGATTTCATTTTGGGTCTACCTAGGTCTAGGAAAGGGAGAGATTCTATATTTGTTGTTGTGGATAGATTTTCTAAGATGGCACGTTTCATTACTTGCCATAAAACTGATGATGTAATAAATATAGCTGACCTACTCTTTAGAGAGGTCATTCGGCTACATGGTCTTCCTAGGAGCATCGTATCCGATCGAGACGTTAAGTTTTTGAGTTACTTTTGGAAGGTTTTGTGGGGTAAGTTAGGAACTAAGCTTTTATATTCTACTACTTGTCATCCACAAACAGATAGCCAAACTGAAGTTATTAACCAGACTTTGATTCAATTGTTAAGGACTATCATTTGAAAGAATCTTAAAAATTGGGAAGATTGTTTGCCATTCAATGAATTTGCATATAATCGTAGTGTGCATTCTACTACTGATTATTCCCCATTTGAGATTGGTTATGGTTTTAACCCTTTGACACCATTAGATTTGATTCCTTTGCCTGTTGATAAAAGGGTTAGTCTTGATGGAAATAAAAAAGCACAAGTGGTGAAAGATCTCCATGCAAAAATTCAGAAATAAATAGAAAAGAAGAATGAACAATATGCAAACAAAGCCAATAGGGGACAAAAATTAGTGAGATTTGAACCAGGTGATTCGGTTTGGGTGCATACGAGGAAGGAAAGGTTTCCTGAACAAAGAAGATCAAAGTTGATGCCTCAAGGAGATGGTCCTTACCAGATCATAGAAAGAATTAATGATAATGCCTACAAAGTGGATCTACCACGTGAATATGGTGTTAGTGCAAAATTCAATGTTTCTGATCTTTCTTCATTTGATGTAGGTAATGATTCGAGGTCGAATCCTTTTGCGGAGTGAGGGGATGATGCGATCCAACCATCAAAGGATCCATTGGAGGTTCCAGTTGGTCCAGTTACGAGGCTTAGGGCTAAGAAGTTCAAAGAAACTTTCAATGGACTTCTTCAAGATACATGGGCTAAGGTGGACTTCAAGAGGATTTGTAATAATAAAGAGCAAGCCTTGATTAATCTGATTCATATTCAAGAGGGGCTTGTTGGTGGAACCAAGACCATTACACAAGGATTAGGAGAAGAAGACTAGATTCGGACAGTTTGACCTTTCGTTACTCTTTTATTCATAACTGGAGTTACAGATCGAATTTTGATGTGATTCTAGTTGGGATGGAAACTAGACTTCCATACCTTTCTAACAGTATATGGCACGCCTTCTAATTCATTAAGACGAGAGAGAACCATCCATTTTAATTTGGGCCTTGCTGCTGCCAGACAAAATGCGAAACAACGAACTTATCTTATTTAATTAGTTGGGCTATCAAAATTTAATTATTTTGAGAGGAGACAATTTGTTTGGGTTTTAGACTTGTTTATTTTAATTAGTTTGGGCTAGTTTTAGCTTGGGTTGGTTATTATTGAAATTGGGTTTATGTGAGACCCTTTAGGGAAACTAGGGTTTTGGCTTGGAGTATAAATTCTCTTTAGGAATAATTTTAGGGCAGACTTTTGATAATATTTTCAGCATTGCATCTGACTTTTGGTTGCTCAATCTTGGTTCTTGATTGAACTTTCTACTCTTCAAAGAATTGACCATTCTTTGTTGTGAATTTATACTTCTTTTGCTCGTCTCCAGGTGTAGGCGTTGTGATCGAGTTGGTATAATTATAGTCTTGTTGCCTTGGAGCAACTCTTCCATTATGATAAGCATTCTTGAGGTCGCAAATACCATTAAATTCCGCTAGGGTTCGCATCAGCATCTGTCACCAACATCCCACCATAATGCTTTTAGTATAAGAGCATTCAAAGAACAAGTGGTTGTGATCTTTATTATTGCGGAGACAGAGAGCACCTATTGGGACCATGTATACCAAACCGATGAAGTCTATCCTGAGTTGTGAGTTTCTGTTAGACAACCACCCATAGAAGAAACGAATGTCCTAGAACAGCATTCTTGAACCCCACAATGTTGCCATTCAACAATATGATTATGAATTCTTAGTTGCTCCCAAGCTACTTTGATCGAGAATCTCTGATTTGGCGAATCCAACCAAGCAATCTCATCCCTTTGACCTTTAGGAGTAGAATTGGAAGGAATAGCTTCTATAATGGGGTGCCAGCCAATAACTTGAGTGGTAGGAATTCTCCATTCTAAGTTATTAATCAGCACATCCACCCTCGTGTTATTTGCCATACCTGAATCATAGATGAATCTTTCACCGTAAGTATCTGCTAGCGGGCTGTGGGGATGCCAATTGTCAAACCATAGAGAGGTAGTCATGCCATCTCCTATGATGTACTTCATCTTCGACCATGACAAGGATCGGAGCTTTAGAATCTTTCCCCAAGCCTATGAGCAATTTTTCGGCGCCTTGATTGTCCATAAATTCCTACATCACAACAGATTGGATCTGATCCAAGTAGACCAAATTGAGCCATTTGAGTCATTGCACATGTTCCAAATGTGTTTCAACAAAGCAATCTTGTTCTATTTTGTTATCCTTTTTTATTCGTAGCCCCCCCTTCTTTTTTGGAAGACATACTTGATCCCAAGCCACTTTTAGCCCCAGTAGTTCTCATATCTTAACCTAACCCAAAGAAAGGATCTCATAATTTGCTCAACATTTTTTAGTACTTGCCCCAGTAATAGAAAGAGAGATGCCCCAATAGACCTGGATGGAAAATAAAACTGAATTAATTAGTTGTACTCGTCCTGCGTACGAACTCTGTTCTACAAGTCCAATGTCGAACTTTAGAGGTGATTCGATCCATGAGGCCCTTACAATAAACAGCCTTTAGTCTGGACGAGATAAGAGGCACTCCCAAATATTTCATAGGAAGCTCCCCCTCTCTAAACCCAAGAATAGGGATAATCTGTTCCCTCTCAACACCTAACGAACCGCTCAAGAAGATGTCATTGTTATTTGGATTTAGATATAGACCTAATAGATCTTGAAACTCTGTGAGCACATTTCTGATCATATGAATTGAGTTTACATCCCCTTTGCTGAAAATCATCAAGTCGTTTGCAAAACAAAGATGAAAAATTTCGTCCTTCTTGCATCTCTAGTGGAACTTGAAGTTTTGATTGTCACTCATCTTGCAGAACAGACCTCAAAGGATTTCCATACATAGGACAAACAATGGAGATATTGGATCACCTTGTCTCAACCCTCTCCCCCCTTGAAAGTAACCTGCAACTTCACCATTGACGTTGATAGAGAATTGACATGATGTAACACAAACCATGATCCAATCAATGACTGCTCTAAGGAATCCCATTTTTATTAGCGTAGCATCAACGAAATCCCATCGAACCGAGTCATAAGCCTTCATCAGATCTACTTTCATAGCACAACGAGCAGGTCTCGTAGATTTATGATAGCCGAAAATTAGTTCCTGAGACAAAAGAATGTTGTCGCTGAATCTCTGTCCAAAGATAAAAGCAGTCTGATACGGACCAGGATCGGAGACCTATTATGTATTTCAGTGAGAAGTTAAGTGGAGCGACCTTGAACTATCGCACTTACCATAAAAAGATGTATTGATAAGAGCACTTGATACATGACAGCATTACTTGTGGCCAAAATAGTTTGTAATCCATTCGGATCATGAATCCTTTAAACCATAGTTTTGAAACCCAACCCGGTCATTGACCCGGTCTAGTGATCGGGTCACGGGTCAAATGGGTTGACCCGGGTCAAAAAAAAAAAAAAGCGAGAAGATGGAATAAAAGTAGCAGATTTGAAACGCCATCTTCAAATTCAATAAATGGAAGAACAAATGACATCAACATCTGTGCCGTTGATTACTTATAATTTTCATGGAAAATCCTCACTTTATGGCCAAGAATCCTTTCAAAGTTTTACATTTTGGTGACCTTTTCACCTTATCTTAAAGAAAAGAGAAACAGAAGAGGATTGGTTTGTGGGTCTAACATGTCCATCGACACCGATTGGCCTCATTCTCTGCTGATATGTAGGGCTAAACGTGTAGAGGCAGAGCTGTAAATCAAAATTGAAATAGAGGTAAGTAGCTTTGCATTCCTCAAGCTTCATTTCCGTTGTTTGAATCCACATGCAGAATGTTAGGGAGTTCTGCAAGAGCTTCAACAAATCACAGACAACACTATTTTCTCGAAAACCCTTCTTTATTATCATCTCTTAGACACATCTCATCAAGCAAAAGCAATGAAAATGCAAATCAACACTCATTTACAGTTTCTTACCTCGTTAACAACAGCTCATCTAACCTTATTCTTGGATTTGAAACAGCGATCAAGGATTCAAGAGTCTTCTGCTCCTCAGATCTTCTTCGCGACTAAATGGGTTTGAAGATTTCTTGAATAGGTTTGAAATCAATTGGGTCTTCTACACTGTGTTCGTTCCTCTGCTCTTCTTATTTTGGAATTTGGCCTTTTAATTGTAAAAGTTGAAGACAACATCGTTCGGTCATGAATATATATATATATAAACCCGGGTCTCAGCGGGTTTGCCCGGGTTGGCCGGGTCCCGGGTCGCCCGCCGGGTCGACCAGGTCTCACCGGGCCAATTCCCAACCAGTTTTTTGCTTAGACCCGGCCCGACCACAGGCCCGGGTCGACCCGCCGGGCCGGGCCGGGTTTTAAAACTATGCTTTAAACATCTGAAAGGACAAGTAAGTTGAATAGGAGACATGCAAAATGAGTTGAATTCTTTGGAACTTTTCCTTATGTAATTACGTATAAGCAAGGCAAAGAGAACTTCATAGCTGATGCACTTTGGCGCATGTATGTTCTTTTACACACCATGAATACTATATTGCTAGGCTTTGAATATGTGATGGAATTGTATGATAATGATTCTGACTTTGCCGAGATTTATAATACATGTGGACATTCGGCTTTTGGGAAGTTTTATTTGATGGATGGTTATTTGTTCAAAGAGAATAGATTGTGTGTTCCTGCTAGTTTTTTGCGTGAATTGCTTGTTCGTGAAACCCATGGGGGTGGTTTAATAGGTCATTTTAGGGTTGTGAAAACCTTGGATGTATTGCATGAGCATTTCTTTTGGCTAAAGATGAAAAGAGATGTGCAACGAATTTGTGAACAGTGCATTACTTGTAAAAAGGCAAAATCTAGAGTACTGTTGAATGGACTATATACACCATTATCTCTATGGACTTTGTTTTAGGTTTACCTAAGATCAAAGAAAGGTAAAGACTCTATTTTTATTGTGGCTGATAGGTTTTCTAAAATGGTGCCTTTCAATGCATGCCATAAAACACATGATGTATATCATATTGCAAACTTGTTCTTTAGGAAGATTGTACGTTTGCATGGCAATCGTAAGAGTATAGTTTCAGATCGTGATATTAAGTTCCTTAGCTACTTTGGGAAGACCTTATGGGAAAAGTTGGGAACTAAACTCTTATTTTCGACAACATGCCATCCTCAAATAGATGGACAAACTCCTATCAGACCTATTTCGCCTTTCCGGGATTAGATCTCAATCTTGATTGTGGATTGCGTGACCACGAGGTTCACATTAGCAAATAATTTGTTTTTGTAGTATATCATCTAGACAACCTCTTTTTTATTCTTTCAAAAGATTGTAAAATCAAGCGTAAATTGGTTAGCAAGTTCAAAAGAAACAAGATTTAATAAATTAAAAAATAGATAGGTTATGAACTAAATAAATGATAAAATACCCAAAATGACGAATCTCATTTTTTTAGTGACAATAAAGAGATAATAAAAAGCTAAATTAAGAAACAATTAAGTGAAGATCACCAAGAAGATAAAATACAACCGATGAGACTTAATTATAAGGAATAAGGAATAAAATGTAATAGAATAACACCCTATTAACGATGTATAAAAATTGATTATATTATATATAGACCTATCTTAATTGCACCAAAAACATCTTTGAACATTACATTATTAGCATATTCACATGGATTACTTTCATTATCACGTGTAATAATCATGAAACGTTATTTTGATGTAGCTCTTAAAAGGGCAATATAAATTTGTCAATGTGTAAATTTAGGAAGTTAAATCTCCATTTTTGTTAACAAACTAAACTTGACTTTTTTTTAATAATTATTGCATAGCATGACGAACATGAAACTGTTGTCATTTGATTTAAATGGCCATTTGCTCTCATTAATGAGAAAATATAATTCTAGGAATTAAAACAATGTTTCCAATGTTGGAACTTGTTAGTATCTTTGCTTAAATAATTTTCTATGTAAGATGTGTCATAATAAGTCCTGTTCCATTGTATAATGTTATTAATGGGCCAAGATTTCATAACACCATGATTGGTGTCCTTAAATTCAAAGAATTTGTGCAAGGGATCACCATTTAACTCTAGCTAATTCAGAAACTCAACAAGGTATAATAAATTAAGATTATTATTGTCTAAAGAAGAGTTGCAAATTTAATCATTGCTCACATAATCATGTCTTGCACCATTAAGTTTATTGAGGATGAATTAATTTATATCAATGACAATTTAATTTTTTGGGTTGACAATTGCTGATGAGAATCAACAAGCATCACTAAAGGATCCATTAGAGGTGATAAGTAGGGCAATTACAAAGTCAAAGGCCAAGAAGATTAAATAGGTATCCAAATGGCTAATTCAAGATATTTAGGTCAAGTCAAGCATCAAGATTATAACAAGAGCTGATCATGATTAATTAATGTAATCCATGTAAAGGAAGGAGCTAGTTCTTAGGCTTGATGCATGTGGATTGGACTTATTTTCCTCATGTGCGTTTTTATGCTAATATGAATAACTTTTGATATGATAGTTGAGTCTTAGTCTTGTTGAAAATTTTCTAAAAGATTCTAAAGTTCTTTTTTCTTATAAGAATAAAATTTTGTAGTGATCAGACATCGGGAAAGATTTACAATAAATCCCAGAAGTTATTATTTGAGATTTGCATATTTCCTAGTTGATTTAAGGTTTCTTTTCCTTTTCTGTTTAGAAATCTTTTGTTATTTTTTTAGCCTTGTTTAGGATATTTTAACAACTCAAAGTAGAGTTATTTAGCTTATATTTTTCTTTTTTAGGTATTTTGATTTCACAAATAATATTATATGTGCAAGGTTGATCATACTCTTGGTTTTTCATTGCACTCTCCTGAACTTATCAAAGATTACTTCTTTGTGGCGTTCATCTGTATAATTTTAGTTCGTAATTCCTTATAATCAACATGTTAGGATTTTCATCTATATAAAATGTTTTTTTTATGTTCAGGTAATCACTGGGTTAGGTTCTTTTCAACTTCATTTTTGTGTTCAATCTTGAATGTGGATTCTAGGATTCTTACCTTCTATATCTGCATCAGCTGATATCAAAACTAGGCTCTAAAATTAGATTTTATCAATCTATGTTTAAATTTTTATGTATCTTTGTTCTTGTTTAATTTCAAAATTCTATTTATTTATTCTTGTTTATCAATTCTTGAATTGTGGTAAAAATTAAAAAAAGAGAGGCAAAGTTTATTATGCTAAAATAAGTTACTGCCAAAACAAACTAAAAAATGAAAAGAAAAGAAAAGAAAAGAAAAGAAAGAAATTGTAAATTTAGTTTCTGTCACAAATTAAAATTACAAAAGGATTGATTTTAGGTTTTAAGAAAATCACAATTCATATCAGTTTGTTTCATCTATGGATATTCATTTGTTTAATATTAATTTTGGGTTATTTGAGTCTACATTGGTTTTGGTTTCGTTGAGTCATTCTTGAACTTCATTTTTATCTTTTTTTTTTGTTTTTGTTTTCATGATTGTCTTTTTTTTTTAGATATGTTGGCTAGACGTTATGAATTGAGATTTTTTTTATTGTTTTTCAGTTTCTTAAAGAATTAAAGAGTCAAGAAAGAGAGATAAAAGATAAAAAGGTGAGACTATTATCATAAAAAGCTAAATTTTGAGTGAAACACAAATGCAATGACATATTTTTTAAGTGTAAACACATAAAGGAGTGTGTGAGGATTTTTCTTTATTTACTACAAAATTTTCAGATTTAATGATTTCTTCCAAAGGCTTGTCATCACCTAAAGAGAAGGAGAATTCCATTTTTGTTTTGCACACCACAATAGTTTGAGAGGATGAATGTGATTTTTGGTGAGGTGAAGGATTAAATTGATAGACAAGAGGTTGTGATTTCTAGTTTGTAAGAGGTGTCATCCTAAAGGGTTTCGAATACTAGAAGACTGGAAAAAACATGCTACCTCACCTATAGATGAATTTGTTGATGGGAATGAGGATGGTTATGCTGATGATTTTGAACATGCTTCATTTTGCCAAGGTAGTAGTAGATTTTGACAACAAGAAAATCTCAATGATGAGAGATTTTGACAGTATGAAGATTATGTTCATATAAGAGTTATGAGAGATATTAGGTTTCGTGATGGGTTGAATAAAAATCTTAGAAGTATTAAGATTAAGATGTTTTCTTTCCAAGGAAGGAATGACCCAGATACTTACTTTGAATGGGAGAAGAAACTAGAGTTGATCTTCGATTATCACAACTATTCAAAGGACAAATGATGCGAACCTCGTGATCACATGGTCACGCAACCCATATACAAAGACACCAATTCCCGGAAAGCCAAGTAAATCAGGTTTGATAGGAGTGTGACACAAAGATAACTCGTACCTAGGCACCAGTACTATTAGAAACGAAGACCTCCACCCAACGAATATTGATTCGCGAACGAGAAGTACAAGGATGACGCCACGAAGACAGTTGTTCTTCGATAAGTCGTTTTCAGTTCTTTAGAGAACCAAGGAAGGGAGATCATCCCCTTTCTCTTCAAAAGGATTCGACCTCGAATCATCACCTACATCAAATAGAGTAAGATCAGAAACATTAAAGGTAGCACTAACACCATACTCACTTGGCAAATCAACTTTATAAGCATTGTCATTGATCCTCTCAAGGATCTGAAATGGCCCATCTCCTCGTGGTTGTAGCTTTGATTTCCTATGGGCCGGAAATCTCTCCTTGCGCATATGCACCCAAACCCAATCGCCGGGCTGAAAGACAACATGTTTGCGCCCCTATTGGCTTTGGTCGCATACACACGATTCCTCTTTTCAATCTGTTGCCGCACTCTCTCATGACGTGTTTTCACCACCTGTGCTTTACGATTACCATCCAGACTAACCCTTTCATCAATTGGCAAAGGAATCAAATCCATTGGAGTTAAAGGGTTAAATCCATACACAATTTCAAATGGTGAAAATTCAGTAGTAGAGTGCACACTACGATTATATGCAAACTCTATAAATGGCAAACAATCTTCCCAATTCTTTAAGTTCTTTTGAATGACAGCACGCAGAAGTTGTGTTAAGGTCCTATTAACTACTTCGGTTTGTCCATCTGTTTGGGGGTGACAAGTAGTTGAAAACAACAGTTTAGTACCCAATTTTCCCCATAACACCTTCCAAAAATAGCTAAGGAACTTAACATCTCTATCAGAAACAATGCTCTTAGGGACCCCGTGAAGCCGTACTATCTCCTAAAGAACAAATCAGCAATGTTAGTTGCATCATCAGTTTTATGACATGGAATGAAGTGTGCCATCTTTGAAAACCTATCAACAACTACAAAGATGGAATCCCTACCCCGTTTTGACCTAGGTAAACCTAAGACGAAGTCCATCGAAATGTCTACCCATGGTTCTTTCGGTACAGGCAAAGGGGTATACAAGCCATGTGGTTGAGTCCTAGACTTTGCTTTTCTACACGTTATGCATTTATCACATATGCGTTGCACATCTTTTTTCATTTTAGGCCAATAAAAATGCTCATGCAACACATCCAAAGTCTTAACAACACCAAAATGCCCCATCAACCCGCCTCCATGTGCTTCACGTACAAGCAATTCACGCATAGAACTTAATGGAACACACAAACGATTCTCTTTAAACAAATATCCATCAAGTCTATAAAACTTTCCAAAAGCCAAAGTTTCGCAAGCATCGTAAACATTAGCAAAATCACTATCATCTTTGTACAATTCTTTTATGTGTTCAAATCCTAGAAATCTAGCATCCAAAGTAGATAAAAGAACATACCTGCGCGAAAGTGCATCAGCCACAATGTTTTCTTTCCCTTGCTTATACTTGATCACATACGGAAAGGTTTCAATAAATTCAACCCATTTGGCATGTCTCCTACTCAACTTACCTTGCCCTTTCAAGTGCTTCAATGATTCATGATCAGAATGTATCACAAACTCCTTGGGCCACAGGTAATGTTGCCACGTCTCTAAAGTTCTTACCAAGGCATAGAGCTCCTTGTCATATGTAGGGTAATTCAAGGCTGCCCCATTAAGTTTTTCGCTGAAATACGCAATGGGCCTCCTATCCTGCATTAACACAGCTCCTATACCAATACCTGACGCATCACATTCAACTTCAAAAGCTCTCGTAAAGTCTGGCAAAGCTAAAACAGGTGCCGAACAAAGTTTATCTTTCAACAAATTAAAAGCCTCATCCTGTTCATCATTCCATTTGAATCCAACAGACTTTTTCACAATTTCAGTTAAAGGTGCAGCAATAGAACTAAAATCCTTCACAAACCTTCTATAAAAACTAGCAAGTCCATGAAAACTCCTTACCTCACTTACCGATTTTGGTGTAGGCCAATCCCGGATGGCCTTAACTTTCTCCTCGTCCATCTCGATACCCTGCGCAGTTACGACATAGCCAAGAAACACAATTTTTTCCATGCAAAAGGTACACTTCTTAAGATTAGCATATAATTGCTCACTACGCAACACACTAAGTACATTACGCAAATGATCAAGATGCTCATTTAAGTTCTTGCTATAGATCAAAATGTCATCAAAATACACAACAACAAACTTACCTATAAACGTACGCAATACATGATTCATTAAGCATAAACGTGCTAGGTGCATTTGTAAGTCCAAACGGCATGACTAACCATTCATACAAACCATGCTTAGTCTTAAATGCAGTTTTCCACTCATCACCCTCTTTCATCCTAATTTGATGGTACCCACTTTTTAAGTCAATCTTAGAGAAAATACATGATCCATGTAACTCATCTAACATGTCATCAAGCCTAGGAATAGGATGTCGATACTTTACCGTTATGTTATTGACAGCACGACAATCGACACACATCCTCCATGTACCATCCTTTTTAGGCACAAGTAGCACTGGCACAGCACAGGACTCATACTCTCACGAATGTACCCCTTCATCATCAACTCATCTACTTGCCTTTGTAGCTCCTTCGTCTCCTCGGGGTTGCTTCTATAGGCTGGACGGTTAGGAATTGAAGCTCCGGGCACAAGATCAATTTGATGTTCAATCCCCCTTAATGGTGGTAATCCATTAGGTATGTCTTCAGGGAATACATCATCAAACTCCTGCATCAAAGAAACAGCCACACTAGGAATAGCAGAATCAAGATCGTTAGTGTTAAAATAAGCCTCCTTATACACAAGTAAGATCATTGGCTTATTAGTGAAAAATGCAGATCTGATTTCAGATCCTTTTGCATAAAAATTAGGTTGTTTCTTTAATTTTTCCACACTATTATCATCACACAAGCTTACTTTCTTCACTCCTCGGTTTTTACCTCCACTCTCAACCGGTTTAATTAATGATTTAGGTTTAGCCGAATCTGATGGTTTTCTCTCACCATTGTCCTCACGTGAATTTTCACTCTTCCCATCCTCACATTCCTTTTTTAATTTCATTTGATCATCATACACTTGTTTTGGAGAAAGAGGTACAAGAGTGATGGTTTTACCATCCTTTACAATAGTGAACCTATTTCTAAACCCATCATGAATCGCTTTCCGATCAAACTGCCATGGACGCCCCAAAAGTAAGTGACTAGCATGCATTGGGACTACATCACACAAAATCTCATCGGAATACTTCCCAATAGCAAACGCAATCAAAACCTGCTTAGTAACCCTCACTTCACCACAATCATTCAACCATTGCAATCTATAAGGCCTAGGATGCTTAATACAACTCAGATTCAATTTCTTCACAAGAGTATCACTAGCAACATTAGCACAACTACCTCCATCAATTATCATGCTACATACCTTGTTTTGGATGTGACATCGAGTGTGAAATATATTTTCCCGTTGCTGATCTACATCATCTTCTTTGATTTGCATGTTCAGCGCACGCCTTATAACCAAGGTCTCCCCCTCAACAGGATATGCAATCTCCTCATCACTACAATCCACCAAAGGTGGCATCTCTTCACTTTCAGATTTGTCACTTTCAGATTCAACCTCCCCATTGTCTCTTGTAAGCATAACTCTTCGGTTTGGACACTGAGATGCAATGTGCCCCTTCCCTAAACACTTAAAGCATTTAATATCTCTATCACGAGTAGGTTGAGATTCAGATTTACCTTTCCCATCCGTATGAGTATCCTTTTTGGCATTAGGTGGTTCGGCCTTTGCATAAGGCTTTGGTTGGACAGCCCCCTCTCTCTTCAAATTCGGCCTCCATGTTAAGGAAGATGAAGCCGAATTGGTCTGAAAACGTGTACTGCCCCTTCTCTTTATTTGCCTCTCCACCTTCGTTGCCATATGGACCATGTCCTCCAATTCCACACAATGTTGTAATTCTACAACATTCGCAATGTCCCTATTCAGCCCATTTAGAAATCTAGCCATAGTAGCTTCCCGATCCTCAATCACATTGGCCCGAATCATGGCAATCTCCATCTCCTTGAAATACTCATCCACGGACCTAGAACCCTGATTCAAACCCTGCAATTTCAGATACAAATCTCTATAATAGTGGTTAGGCACAAATCGCCTTCTCATCAACACTTTCATCTCCTCCCACGACGCTACCGGCCTCTCTCCACTCCTCCTTCTACTAATAACATTCTGATCCCACCAAATCAGTGCATAATCCGTGAATTCGATGACTACTAATTTCACTTTCTTCGCCTCCGAATAGTTATGGCAATCAAAAATCCAATCCACCTTTTTCTCCCACTCCAAATATACCTCGGGATCGTTTTTACCTTGAAAAGAAGGTATTTTCAGTTTGATAGCATCCAAATCACCATCTAAATCAGCATGTCCCCCAACACTACGGAAATTTTCCCTTTGGCCGAATTGGCCCCTAGTTCTATTCCCATAATCCCTTCGATTTCTAGGCTGCCGAAAACCTTCCCGATGGCCTCATCCTCAAAACCACCATCACCAATATCATCAACAGCCTCCTCAAAATCCTCATAATCAGCCCACCTTGGCCTTTCGGCCCTACTGCCATTGTTTGCTTTTGGTTCAGCCCCAAGCTTCCTCACATTTTGGGTGCTTGTACCAGCCTCGTTACCACGTTTCTCCACCCTATCAAGTCTGTCACACACATTTCCCATCACAAAATTCATCCTCTCCATCATCTGCGTCATGGCTTGCATTTGGAACGTAAGTTCTCCCTCGGGATGGGGTGGTGTGTTGTTTTGATCTGACATGATAGTACCTGCAAAAATTGGTTAGTAGTAAAAACAATTATCCTCACGTCGCTCGTGTTTCGCTCAAACACTCTTAATATCCTCACACGCTCACACCTCTCGTCTCACCTTCTTGCGGTTCTTGCGAAACTGAAACCAACACCAAATAGAACCAACTTGGCAGCGCAATCCAAATATATTATGACTCAAGAAGCAATAAAAACTAGAAAACAAGCAAAACAAAACTGCGATGATAGTCTCGCGAGTAGCAAGCGAGTCTATCCGAAATATGAACGAAACTGAAGACTCGAATAAAAAAACAGAAACAAAATATGAAAAACAATGAAACAACACCTTGGATATGATGAAAATAAACTGCAAGAAACGAAAACAACAGAAAAGAATCTGAATTTTAAAAGTTGACGCAAAACATACTCGTTTACGACGAGTTAAGTCGGAATCTGGAACCTAAAGTAAATGATGTCCAATTGCATTAAAATTTCAGATATAGTGCGCTATCAACCCAAATAGACAGAATATAAAGTTTGAGCAATTTATGATAAGGTTTGATATACTGACGCAAAAACGTTATGAATCAGACCTGATTAGACCCGAATTTGAAACCCAAAGCAAACGATATCCAATTAACCCCAAATTTGATATGTGGTGACTAGGACCCCGTAATTATAGTATCAAATTTGAGCTAATTCCAAGTTGATTTGATCCAATTTTCTCTTGTTTAGTTTTCTGCGGCAGAATCCAATAACATCTTTTTTGAACAATTTTTTTTTTGCTTTTCTCTTTTCTCTTTTTTGTTTTGTTTTTTATACTACTGATATATTTTGAATAATAACAGAATGAAATAACAAATGTTTTTTTTTTTTATGCCGCAAATTCAAGGAGAAGAAGAAATTGGATACTAAGGAATTTATTTTTTTTGCGGAATCAACAAGAAACAAAAATTTCAGAAGGATATAACCTGATTAATGGAGCCAAGCTCTGATACCAAATGATGCGAACCTCGTGATCACATGGTCACGCAACCCACATGCAAAGACATCAATTCCCGGAAAGCCAAGTAAATCAGGTTTGATAGGAGTGTGACACAAAGATAACTTGTACCTAGGCACCAGCACTATTGGAAACGAAGACCCCCACCCAACGAATATTGATTCGCGAACGAGAAGTATAAGGATGACGCCACGAAGACAGTTGTTCTTCGATAAGTCGTTTTCAGTTCTTTAGAGAACCAAGGAAGGGAGATTATCCCACCAACACACAATAATGCAGCAAAGAAGTTTGTTGAAACACATTTGGAACCTGTGCAATGACTCAGATGGCTCAATATGGTCTACTTGGATCAGATCCAATCTGTTGCGAGGTAGGAATTTCTGGACAATCAAGACGCCACAGAATTGCTCTTGGGCTTGGGGAAAGATTCTAAAGCTCAGATCCTTAGCATGGCCGAAGATGAAGTACATCATAGGAGATGGAATGACAACCTCTCTATGGTTTGACAATTGGCATCCTCACAGCCCACTCGCGGATTCTTACGGGAAAGATTTATCTATGATTCAGGTATGGCCAAGAACGCGAGGGTGAAAGTGCTAATTCATAACTCAGAATGGAAAACTCCTACCACCCAAGCTATTGGCTGGCACCCCATTATAGAAGCTATTCCTTCCAACTCTAATCCTAGAGATGGGGCAAAAGGATGAGATAGTTTGGTTGGATTCGCCAAATCACAGATTCTCGACCAAAGTAGCTTGGGAACAACTAAGACGTCATCGTCAGATGGTTGAATGGCATGACATTGTGTGGTTCAAGAATGCTGTTCCAAGACATTCATTTCTTCTATGGATGGCTGTCCAACAGAAACTCACAACTCAAGATAAACTTCATCGGTTTGGTATACATGGTCCCAATAGATGCTCACTCTGTCTCCGCAACAATGAGGATCACAACCACTTGTTCTTTGAATGCTCCTATACTAAAGCGATCTGGTGGGATGTTTGTGACAGATGCGACATTCCAAGAATGACAAAAGGCTGGGATGAATGGATTCGATGGGCACACGTCTCTTGGCATGGCAAGAGTTTCGTCAATTTTTCTCGAAAACTGAGTTTCGCAGCTACAGTGTATCATGTATGGCAAGAACGGAATGCAAGGATCTTTGCTGGAATGTCTAGAACTTCGAATTTGGTCTTTAATCAAATCGAATATATCATTCGTGATAAGCTTGATTTGATGAGGAATGTCGTACCAACAAATGAAAACAAAAGGATCCAACGAGCTTGGAGGGTGAATACCATAGATTCTTAATTTGTTAGTTAGTTGGTTGTATTGGTTTCCCTACACGAATCTAGTGAGGTTTCAGTTTTATGGTTGGTGGCTAGCTTGTAGCCATCTGTTGTTTTATGTTTCTGTTCTCATTGTAAATCTGGGGTATGCCCCTTATAATGTTTGTATCTTCTTCTTTTAATACATACGTCAACTTACCAAAAAAAAAATTGTAACCTTACATGTGTGGTTATGCCTTTATTTATACTGACTCTAGACTTAAGCAAACCCTTATGGACCCCCCTTAGGTGGACTTATATGAAGCCCACTTACAATTGACCCAAATAAGTAATAATACCCAAAAACTAAGAAGAAAATAATAAAAATAATAAAATTCCGAAAATTATTATGCTAAATATGCTAGAATCAGATTTGTCACCCTTAAGAAGTCCCAAATAAACTAGGAGAAATCTGATTTGGAAAATTTATGTTGCTGCCCCCTTGATGTCCTTGATTAGCTTGGATTTCCTTGTTTAACTTGGACAAAAAGAAAACAAACATCCTCCTTTGTTGCTGATTTAATTACTTTCCTTCCTAAGTTAGGAAAAGCATTAAAAGTCCTCCCCTCTTTAGGAATAAGATATGGCCAACTTGCTTACTTAATTAGGAGAATAAATTGCTGATTTTTTTATCCTTGTAGCATTAGGAAAAATAACAAGCCTAACAACAAGCCTGGTATTGGGCCAGACACATCAACCCCTTGTTCCGCACGAATTGGGCTCTTCTTGGACCTGAAGTAGATAATTAAAGGGTGTCCTTCATGCTCCTTAAATGTCCCAAGCCCTTTAGGTCCATTTTGCTCCATATATTCTGAACAAACTCATTCAATGCTTCTTTAATCTTCTTCACCGTAGCTCTTGTGATTGGCCCAATTGGCACCTCTAATGGGTCGTTGGCATGATTACGCTTGGTGTTGGGCTGATCCGCATCAATTTTTAGCATAATTTCAAGTGAAGGACTAGAAAGAACATGTTGGGATAAGACATTTGAGATATGAAGTGCAAATTATAATTGTAGAAGGAATCCAACCTGAATAAGCAATCCTAATGGGATTAGGATTGGTTAGAGTAAATCTGCCAAGCTGAACCTTTGTATATTCTTTAGACTATATCTAGAACTATAGATGAAATTTTGCTACGATTCAGATTGGGCTAAAAACTATACATCGTAAGCTTTCAATTCATATATGGTAGGACTAATAACTCATCCATGAGAAAACTACATATTTGAAATTAGATTTGAAATATGCTAGTAGACTAACCGAGGCCAACCTAATCTTTCCATATTAGGATGATTTCATGGCAACTTATTAATAACTTGTAAAGGGTTCCACATGACCACAAAAACTCTTTAGAAGGTCAAAGTCAATGCACAAGTTATTAGAATCAGATTAGTATAAGGAAACCTTAAAATTATCTAATTAATTAGAAATTATTTGATAACTAGAAAACTTCTCTACCTCCTCGTGCACACATAACTGACCCTATCCTTAAAGAAAGAAAGGGTAGTCACATTCAGAACATAGAAGAAAAGAGGGAGAGGAATTATATGGTCACAAAAAAATTCCTTATTCAAAGTTATGTTAATAAGTACTCTTGGATCTTAAATTATCACGAGAATCTGTGTTTAAAATTGTTCTAATATATAGTGATTCATGAATATCTTGTGTTTTTCTATGATGCATTATTGCTATTGATTAGTTTATGTCAGATGTATAACTAATTAAATAAATAAAGTAATAAAAGTATTTAATTTTTGAACCCATGATGATTATTTGTTACTTAGAAAGCATAAATCTTGATTAAATTAATTACCCATGCGTGTTTAATTATCTTGATGCTAGATATTAATGCTGTCATAGAATTTATTCTTGCATGATTAATAAAGGTAATTATGTGATTGGGTTTGATTGAAGCATGGATGCTAGATTAACTAAAAAGTAAGGATATGTAAAAAACTTATTATTTTTCATGGTTGACTTATTTGTTATCACAAATCAATTTAGAAAACATATCTAAATTCAATTACTGATGTTCAGTTATCATTGAGAAATACTTCTTATAAAGTAATAAAAAATATTCTCTCTATATTTATATTATGACGAATCTGCCTCTTAATTTTTTCATAATTGATTTATTTCATTTTCTTAGCTCTCTAGGTTGCTTTGAGGTAGTTTAGATCATAAACAAAATTTTCATTTTCATTAATTATTATTTAAATTGCATATTAGTTGATTCAGTCAAATTAGCAAATTTAGTGCATCTTTAATATAAACTTAAATAGCTTGTTTTGATTGAATAATTAAGTTCTAATAATAATATCTTTGTAGGATGATACCCTTACTTTCTATACTATAAATCATTAATTTTAAAGGTTTTAAATTTACATGACTTCGACACTCGTCAAGCTTTTAGTGTTGTTTCCAATGATACTAATACTTGAATCAAGCTTGTTTTTTTTTTTTTTTAGTTTAGCTTACTGTTATAGGTTGTATGTCCAAATTCAATTTCAAATAAGAAAGAAAACCTAGAAAGGAAGGTTTAGAGAAGTTTTACCAAGTAGGACCAGAGGCACTAAATCAATTTCCATGAATAAGGACCAGACAAGACACAAAATACACTCCAAATAAACTTTTTTTGCTGCCCAAAAACATCTCATGCACAGAATGTCCTGATCTAGTCGAATTACCCACAAAAGAATTAGGCCGAACCCATCATCCATAAGAACCTCAATCTAACCGAATGCATTCAGGAAGGGAGCTTATCCCACCAACACACACACACACATACACACACACACACACACCAAGTGCGGCAAATAATAAGTTTTATTAATCTGAATTGTCTAACCTTCATGTCTGGTTATGACTTTATTATACTAACTCTAGACTTAAATAAACCCTAATAGACCCCCCCTTTAGGTGGACTTATATGAGGCCAACTTACAATTGACCCAAATAAGTAATAATAACCCAAAGACTAAGAAGAAAATAATAAAAATCCAAAAATCATTATCCTAAATATGCTAGAATCAGATTTGTCACCATTAAGAAGTCCCAAATAGATTAGGAAATCTGATCTAAAGATAGAATTAATTCTAAAGTCTTTTTTCCTTGTTGTAGCTAGGATGAATAAGGAATCCTTGTAAGAAGAAGATTCTGAAACATTTCTGAATCCTTGTCACACTTGGAAACTATGTTGCAGCCTATTAAAGATCTTTCTAGAATTAGGAGATTCTCAAAATAAGCTATCACATCCTTTTAGGAAAAGAATCATAGCGAAATAGGAAGTCCACAATCAAAATGAAGTAAATAACAAAATTCGTACAACTTCTCCACCAGTATTGTGATTTAAACCCTAGGTAGGAAAATATTCAGGAAACTCCCCGTATAATTTCAGCTCAATCCAACGGTCAGATTGAGAATATGACTATTGCCGTAAAACTAGATAGTTGCATATTTACATCAAAATCCGAATTTGACCATGCCTGGATCGTATTATCATCCTTCTACTTCTCGTTTGCGAATCAATATCGTGGGGTGGGGGTTTCCATTTTCAATAGCACTGCTGCCTAGGTACAAGTTATTTTTATGTCAAACTCCTATCAAACCTGATTTACTTAGCTTTCTGGGAATTGGTGTCTTTGTGTGGGCTGCGTGACCACGTGATCACAAGGTTCGCATCATCCAACGAAGATGATAATTCCCCAAAAAGCTGAGAATCAAGTTTGCAAAGTGTGACACAATGAAAACTTATCCCAAGACATTAGCACTATTGAAATTGAAATGAATGGCGCCACAAGTGATACGATCCAGGCAAGGTCAAATTCGGGTTTTGATGTAAAATGTGTAATTATCCAGTTTTACGGCAACAATCATAATTCTCAATCAGACCGTTGGATCGGGCTGAAATTTACGTGGTCTCCTGACATGTGGACAGAGGATTAAAATTTACGTGTCCTACTTTGGGTTAAAATTTTACGTTAGTCAGAGTTCGGGAGGGCATCGCAATACAGGTCAACAAAGGATGTACGAATTTTGTTATTTACTTTCTTTTGACATGTGGAGTTCCTATTTGGCAAGGATCCTTTCCTACAAAGATATGACAACTTGTTTTGGGAATCTCCAAGCTCTACAAGAATCTTTAATGGGCTACAATATAGTTTCCAAATGTGGCAAGGATTCATTAATGTTTCAAAATCTTTTTCTTACAAAGATTCCTTATTCATCCAGCTACAACAAGGAAAGAAGACTTCAGAATTAATTCTACATTCAGATCAGATTTCTTAGTCTATTTGGGACTTCTTAATGGTGACAAATCTGATTGTAGCATATTTAGGATAGTAATTTTTGGATTTATTATTATTATTATTATTTTCTTCTGAGTCTTTGGGTTACTATTACTTATTTGGGTCAATTGTAAGTGGAACTCATATAAGTCCACCCAAGGGGGGTTCATTAGGGTTTATTTAAGTCTTGAGTTAGTATAAATAAAAGCATAACTAGACTTATCCATGGTTCTCTAAAGAACTGAAAACGACTTATCCAAGAACAACTGGCTTCGTGGCGTCATCCTTATACTTCTCGTTCAAGAATTAATATTCGTTGTGTGTGGGGGTTTCCGTTTCCAATACGCAATAGTCCAGGTTTACGACAACAATTATAATTCTCAATCCGATCGTTGGATCGGGCTAAACTTTTACGTGGACTCTCCAGACATGTTGTCCTACCTTGAGTGAAAAGTTAAGGTCAATCAAAGTTCGGAAAAACATGGAAATACTAGTCAACAGAGGGTGTATGAATTTTGTTATTTACTTCCTTTTGACTTGTGGAATTCCTATTTAGTTAGGATTCTTTTCCTACAAGGATGTGGCAGCTGGTTTTTGGGAATTTCCTAGTTCCACAAAGATCTTTAATGAGCTACAATTTAATCTCCAAGTGTGGCAAGCATTCATTAATGTTTCAGAATCCTTTTCCTATGTCGCACAGACCCGCGCGGCATCGGCTGACGATTTTTTCTTCGTTATGCTTTGATTGATTCGTTGGAGTCACCACCTAGTAATTTATTGAAGACTACTAGAAAACCGGATGTCCTGGTCTTGTCACAGATTCGCGGGTAAGGGACTGGTTGTGGTTAGGGAAGGTATTAGCACCCCTAACGCACCCTACCTGAGGTGAGCTGCTTCGTGATTTTGCCGTGTTAAAGAAGTTTTAAAATTTTATCTTTTCATCGGATATTAAAAATACAACTTACGTATAAGTTAATAATTCTGGACCGTGAGCAAATCAAAATATTAAATTTTTCTTTAATCCTTGCACTTTTATCATACATAATAAAATAAAATAAATAAAACACCCACAAAGCAAATACAAATACACACATACAATTCCACTATATTTTTTTTCTTTTCTTTTCTTTTCTTTGTTACATCCACATTTACAACATACAAATAAAAATTCACATTAAACAAATATTACATTAAACAATTTGAAAATTACAAAATAACCCCTCAAAACTCCATAACAGTGCTAGGAAGCCCTTCTGGAACAGCATGAACAGTGCGACACATGGGTTCACGCGTCGCCGCAAGAAACTCCAGGCAACAGGGGGATCTGGAGCGGTTTCATCCCTTTTTCCCTTCCATGCCGGCGGTGAAGGCCACCGTGACCTGCAAAAACAAAAACACACACAACAATAGATTTTACTCCTTTTTAGATCTGTTTCCTCGGGTCGGTTCTTTTCAATTTTTTAGATCTGTGATCAGTTTTTCCTCTTTCTGGTGGCTGACGGCTCCGAGGTGAGGGTGGACGCGGACGACTCTGTGGGCGTGCTGCTGGAGCAGGGCTGTTGCTGGTCGGCGAGTTCGGTTGGAGGAAGGCGAACAGCAGTTGGTTTTTGTGGAGGCCAATCTGCAGGGAAAAGGAAAAAAAAAAGAAGAAGAAGAAGAACAGATACGAGGAAGAGAAGGTCAGGTCGTGGTGGAAGCGGACAGGGCTGGCTTCGGGCTGTTGTTCTGGCCGTTACTGTTGAGGGAGAGGCTGGTCTGTGTGCAGTCGAGAGAGGGAAGTGGCTGGCTGCTGTGGTGAAGGAAAATGGCGTTGGGCAAGGGAGCTCTCTGAATGGCGAAGGGTTGGCTGGCTTTGTTTCTCTGGTTTCGGCTGGGGAAGGGAAAAGTGAGGGGGAGCTGTAGTCGGGGAGGCTTGAGCGGCTGGTTTTGTGTTGATGAGAGGGAGAGGGGACAGTGGAGCTCGGTCAAACTAAAATCCTATCTGGCGATTCCCTTTAACCAAAGCCACCTGAGATCCCATCTGGCGACCTCATTAACTGGAACTAAAAAACTGTGTGTAGCTCGGTCAACCTGAAATCCCATATGAAGATTCCTTTTAACCAAAGCTACATGAGATCCCATCTGGCGACCTCATTAACTGGAACTAAAAAACTGTGTGTAGCTCGGTCAACCTGAAATCCCATATGAAGATTCCTTTTAACCAAAGCTACATGAGATCCCATCTGGCGACCTCATTAAACCAAAATAAAAGAATGTGTAAAAAGTGGTCTCATTGTAATGGGTACCTACCCAGGTGGAAAGAATGTGAAAAACGGTCTCATTTATGATGGGTGACCTACCTAGATGGAAGAATGTGAAGTGCGGTCTCATTGTAATGGGTGACCTACGCAGATGGAAAAAACGGTCTCGTTATGATGGGTGACCTACCCAGATGGAAACAATGTGAAGTGTAGTCTCATTGTAATGGGTGACCTACCCAGATGGAAAAAATATGAAAAACGGTCTCATTAAGATGGGTGACCTATCCAAGTGGAAGAATGACCTCATTGTAATGGGTGACCTACCCAGATAAAAACATGGAGAATTGGTCGCGTTGTAATGGGTGACCTACCCAGATAAAAACATAAAGAATTGGTCGCGTTGTAATGGGTGACCTACCTAGAAAAAGAATGTTGGTCTCATTGTAATGGGTGACCTACCCAAAGAAGAAGGAAACAGTGGTCTCATTGTAATGGGTGACCTACCCAAATGGAAGAATAGCCTCATTGTAATGGGTGAACTACCCAGATAAAAAACATGAAGAATTGGTCGCGTTGTAATGGGTGACCTGCCCAGAAAAATGTTGGTGAGGGCTCAAAGACCCACTCGAAATGTGGTAAGGGCACAAAGACGCACTTAAAATGAGGTAGGGTTAGAAAATGCACTACCTGAGAAACAATGGCTCAAAGGAGCACTTTAAAGGAGGTAGGGTTGGCAAACGCACTACCTAAGAGATGGTGGCTCAAAGGCGCACTCGAAATGAGGTAGGGTTAGAAAACGCACTACCCAAGAGATGGTGGCTCAAAGGCGCACTCGAAAGGAAGTGAGGGCACAAAGGCGCACTCAAAATGAGGTAGGGGTAGAAAACGCACTACCCAAAAGGTGATGCTGAAACACCGATCATGACAATGTTGAAAGCAATGCATTATGATTGATATGCATCTGTACTTACCTGAGAAATATAGGTCCCCATTTCTTCATGGTGTCTTTTTTTTTTCCTCAAAAGTTGGAGTGTTGATAGTAAACATCAATGGCTTTTTCGCACTTGCTTACTCGAGTCATATCTTGTGATCTTGACCTCTAGGAAGGACTTGATGTCATCATACTTCTTTATCCTCCGCCCTTTATCTCAAGGGTTGCCAATTTTGCCCGGCAGTTTCTTAGAAAGGGAATCATGGAGCCAGCCCTACCAGATATATATATATATATATATTTTTTATTGCTCCCCAGCTTGATCATGCCCCCAAGTGTTCAATTCAGGTTTGGGGATGAGGCTACGTGAAGGAAGGTTTGACAAGGAGTTTTTCCATGCAGAATTTTTGGAATTCCAAAGCTATTCCAAACACAGAAATCATTTTGACATCGATTTAAAGCAAACTCATTCTGAAGAAATTCAAGTGTTTCCTATGGAGAGGTTATCAGAAGTGATGAAAACGTTTTGTGTTTGCTTTTGGTGAAAAATATGAAGTGACATTTGGATGGTAGAAATGGTTCAAGATTTAATTTGAGAGTTTCTAAAGAACCAGTCTTGAAAGCATTCATTTTATTTGCATGAATAATGATTTGATTCACATGAGAAAGTACTGCCTATCGATCCAGATTGCTTGCCTTTGATCAGAAAGGGCTTGATTAGGCACGTAATGTAGGCTTGGGTTATTGGTTATGAAGAAAATGATATTTGTAGGCTCAAAAGGTGTTTAAGGGATTTCAAGACTAAGGATCACTTGTGCTTGTTTCTTGACCTTTTGGCATTTGAATGTCTTTCCAAAATTGTCTATCATGCCTCCTTGTGTTGGACTTGGGCTTGTTCTCTTTGTTTTTGTTTTCTTCATATGGTTTTGAGCATCATCATATTGGTTTTTTTTTTTTTTGCTCAAATTCTTGGATCCTTTGGATTTTTCTTCATGCCCCCAAGCTTTGTTTGGGCACCTTTGATGGTTGAGAATTTTCATTTATGCCCCCTAGTGTTACTAGGCACTTTCAATCATTGAGTTTTTTTTTTTTTTTGCTACGTCTCTCGCACTTTCCCCAGTGTGGGGTGTGATCCTAGACAAGACTATTTCCAAAAAATATTACTAGGCTCAAAAGGGGACTACAAATGATATATTTTAGCATTATGAAAAGATTATCAAAGATGACCTTTCTTCATTCCAAACTCATGCATTTAGGATCGGTAAGCCTTGCTTTCATGCGACTATGCAACGTGATTTCTCATTCATTCAAATAAAACTCAACTTTGGAGTCACTTCATGGTTTTTTTTTTTCAGGTTTTCTAGGTGTATGGTTACATTTCTAAGGAATTACCTGAATTTCCAGAACTCGTTTGTTTTGGACAAACATCAACATGATTTCTGTTTTTGTACTAAACTTTGAATTCCCAAAAATCCTTGTGAACATGTGCGATTATGCATAGTTGGAAGAAAAGGGAAACACACCCAAAGATTCTTGGTGTGATGTTTTCGTGCTTAACGGTTATGCTCAATGTGTTATTTGCATGAAAAAACAACAAAAATAAAGGTATGTCATGAAGACCGGAAAACACACGATCTTATTTAACAAGAAAGGATTATTTGACAGGGAAAGTCTTATGAAATTGTGAGCCAAATTACCAACAAAAATCAAGAAGTTTTGCAGGCATGATCAAACTGAGGTAGTTTTTTTTTTTTTTTTTGCAGAACAAGAATAAGCTCCATTATGCACCGGTGGTGCAATTCCCCTTCGGTCAGCCTTCCCACAAAAAAGCTTTTGCAGAAATACATGATTGTGTCGAGGCTCTTGACTATGTTTTGCCCCCAATATCTTCGGGCTGAGTCGTTGTTAGGTTTTGAACAAAGATGACAGGTCGATTGGAAGGAAACTTCCCTAGAGTTATTTTTCAGTATTTGCTCGAGTAAGCTAGAGGCGAGTCAAACTTGTCTTCAGAAACTCCAACTCTTCTTAAAAATGGACTTTTCGGCGAGCACACTCTTCATCTTTCGTGTTTTTCGTTCAAAGTCAGGTGTTGTAGACTTGTATGTGACCTACTTTTCATCCCGGTGCATGCATGACAAATGTATGAACATGTAATCTATATGATGAACTCGCCCTTCGAGGGCTGACAATATAGTCGTAACTCTTGTATGATGGAATAATAATCTTGATTCTTGCCCAAACTCTACAATGAAAATTTTTGGAGTGACGATCATTCTGTCACCCACAAGTCTTGAGTTTAAGATGCTTCAAGAAGGGTTCGCCCCGATGCAAATAAATGATAGCACATACAACCTAAGGACAGGTTCTATTCATTATGTGAACATGGGTAGGTTTTCTACTTGGTCTCAAGAGGGTCTCATATCTGCCCAGTGACGATCTTCGTAAAGACAGTATAGGGGCGTTGCAAGAAATAATTAAGGTACGTATACCCATAATTTCCAAGCAAGCACTCAGATATGAGTTCGGTTTTTCATGCATCTGAACCCTGACCAATAGTCATAGGGCAGACCGCTAACTCACCACCTAACTTAGAAGCTTGTGTGTGCTTTCAAAAATAAATACAAGTGATGCATGAGACAATTCTACAAAATGCATGGAAAATACATTAACAAAAGAGACAAAAAAGCAAAAATTTAAACACATCAAATACACAAAGCTTAGTCCAATATTGTTAGAAACAGTACCTTCCCTAGTGGAGTCGCCATTCTGTCACACGTGCCCCGTGACAATTTTTTCTTCGTTATGCTTTGATTGATTCGTTGGAGTCGCCACCTAGTAATTTATTGAAGGCTACTAGGAAATCGGATATACTGGTCTTGTCAGAGATTCGCGGGTAAGGGACTGATTGTGGTTAGGGAAGGTATTAGCACCCCTAACGCACCCTACCTGAGGTGAGCTGCTTCGTGATTTTGTCGTGTTAAAGAAGTTTTAAAATTTTGTCTTTTCATCGGATATAGAAATACAACTTACGTATAAGTTAATAATTCTGGACCGTGAGCAAATCAAAATATTAAATTTTTCTTTAATCCTTGCAATTTTATCATACATAATAAAATAAAAATAAAACACCCACAAAGCAAATACAAACACACACATACACTTCCACCATATTTCTTTTCTTTCTTTTCTTTGTTACATCCACATTTACAATATACAAATATTACATTAAACAATTTGAAAATTACAAAATAACCCTCAAAACTCCATAACAGTGCTGGGAAGCCCTTCTGGAACAGCACGAACAGTGGCGGCGCGTCTTCCCACTCTCTCCCGCAAGAAACTCCAGGCAGCAAGGGGATCTGGAGCGGCTTCATCCCTTCTTCCCTTGCATGTCGGCGGTGAAGGCCACCGTGACCTACAACAACAAAAACGCACACAACAATAGATTTTACTCCTTTTTAGATCTGTTTCCTCGGGTCGGTTCTTTTTAATTTTTTAGATCTGTGATCGGTTCTTCCTCTTTCTGGTGGTTGACGGCTCCGAGGTGAGGGTGGACACTGACGGCTCTGTGGGTGTGTTGCTGGTCGACGAGTTCGGTTGGAGGAAGGCGAGCAGCGGTTGGTTTCTGTGGAGGCCAATCTGCAAGGAAAAGGAAAAAAGAAGAAGAAGAACATATACAAGGAAGAGAAGGTCGGGTCGTGGTGGAAGCGGACAGGGCTGGCTTCGGGCTGTTGTTCTGGCCGTTACTATTGAGGGAGAGGCTGGTCTATGTGCAGTCGAGAGAGGGAAGTGGCTGGCTGCAGTGGTGAAGGAAAATGGCGTTGGGCAGGGGAGCTAACTGAATGGCGAAGGGTTGGCTGGCTTTGTTTCTCTGGTTTCGGCTGGGGAAGGGAAAAGTGAGGGGGAGCTGTAGTCGGGGAGGCTTGAGCGGCTGGTTTTGTGTTGATGAGAGGGAGAGGGGACAGTGTATGGGCCTCCGGCTGAAGGAAGAAGAAACCAAATCCAAGGGGGGGGGCGCCGGCTGGTTTGTATCTGTGAATGGGAGTGGGGCGGCTGGTTTCGGAGAAAGAAAATCAAAGCCAGGCGGAGGGCGGCTGTTTGGGTTAGATAGGCTTAGGGTTAGGTTTTCCCCTTTTTTTTGTATTTTTCTTTCAAAATTGCCGCCCCACTTTGTGTGTGTTGAAGGACACTATTTATAGGCAAAGTGTTGCTTGGGCCTCAAATTGATCCCTCAACTTCTTTTTTTTTGTAAATTTGATTTTTTTTCTTAATTTTTTTGTATTCTTTGAAAACGAGCAATATCAAGTCGACTTGATGAGGAAAATCAATGATTTTAAAAATGACGCGTGAAAAGTCAAACACGTTCGAAAGACTCTTAAAAATTTAAATTCTTTTTTTAGACGACGTTGAAAATGCTAAAATGACGAAAATATATTAAAAAAACATATTTTTTGATTTTCGTTGTTTTTTCTCTATTTTTTGGATTTTCTGAAAATTTATCAAAACATGGGTCAAAAATTGGGTAGCAACATCCTATATGGATTCCTAATTCATCCTAACTACACAAGGAAAGAAGGGCTAGTGGTATTTAATGACAAATTAGTTATTTTTATTACTTTCTTTCATGTTTGGGCGTAATTAAAACTTTGTTTTAAGCTAGGATCCAAGGCTTGTTTGGATCAGGCTATAGGCATTTCAGTTTAGGATTTTTGGGTCAGTTTTGTATGTTGGTCAGTTCAGCCTACAAGGGTAGATCCATTAAGGTTACTTTTAAGAACTATTTAAACACATGTAACCTAAATTTCGAGAGCTTGGATGAATATTACTTCTGATTTTTTTCAGTTTTAATGTGAGAGTGATTCTTGCATTCTTTAGTTCTTGAACAAACTGAATCTGACTTATCGAAGATTAACTGGCTTCGTGGCGTCATTATACTCAATCAATAGTGTTGGTGCCTTGGGGCAAGTTTCCATTGTGTCACACTCCTATCAGACCTATTTCGGCTTTCCAGGATCAGATCTCAATCTTAATTATGGGTTGCGTTATTCACATCACCCTTTTTTGTGAATTAAGTCTTCTTAAATTTCTCCTTTTAATTCTAAAATACCGTTTGGTATTGTTGCCCAACCATGCTTTTTGAAGTTCTTGATTTTTTAAAAAAAGTTTCAAATCAATGTTTTTTTAGTTTTTTATTATTTTGATATGCTAATGTTAAAAATTAAAAAAATATTTTAAAAAATATTATTTTATATATTTTCAAGCGAAAAACATTTTGAAAAATAACATATGTCACACTCCCTAACAAAATCTAAACCTTTCTCTCTATTTTTTCTGTTACAACATCCACTAAACAAACTTAACTCCAACCAACATTAACTGACCCAACACCAACTTATATTACTTAATAATCAACAATACCACTAGGAATAATATTAGCTACCACAACTCATACTGGCCACCATAACCCTCTTCATCTGCCAACCAACAAAACAAATTGTCCAAACATAAAATTACTTCCCTATGGTACAAGCAACTCCACTAGTACCACCATTGTCTAATCACGACCACAAGAACCATATCCAATAACAGTTAGACCAAACATTGGCATGTCATAATAGTAAACTAATATGTGAGGCCATCACCACACCAACCATCACAATCTTGTTATCCTTTCCACATGCTACAACTGATACAATCCAAGTAAGGTCATATTCAGATTTTGATGTAAAATTTTCTATTGTCTTATTTACGCTATTAAGCACAACTCCAAATCCACCCGTTGGATCGAGCTGAAATTTAACATGAAGATTCCGGAGTTATTGGTCTATATTGGGTAAAAGTTTCAAATGAATCGGAGTTCGGGAAGAACATACGATATAGATCAGAACAGGTTGTATGAATTTTGTTATTTACTTTTTTACTTATGATCTTTCTATTTGGCAAGAATCATTTTTCCTGCAAAGATGATACAATCCATGCAAGGTCAAATTCAGATTTTGATGTAAAATATGCTACTATCCTGTTTTACGGCAATAGTCATATTTCTCAATCCAACCATTGGATCGCGTTGAAATGTTACGTGAGGTCTCCTGACATGTTGTCCTATCTTGGGTTAAAATTTCAGATCAATCAGAGGTTAGGAAGACAACGCAATACTGGTCAACAGAGGCTGTACGAATTTTGTTATTTACTTCCTTTTGACTTGTGGACTTCCTATTTGGCAATGATTCTTTATCTAAAAGGATGTGGCAACTTCTTTTGGGAATCTGCTAATTCTACAAGGATCTTTAATGGGCTGTAACATAGTTTCCAAGTGTGGCAAGGATTCATAAATGTTTCAGAATCCTTTTCTTACAAGGATTCTTTATTCATCCTACCTACAACAAAGAAAGAAGATTTCAGAATTAATTCTACTTTCAGATTTGATTCTCCTAGCTTATATGGATATTCTAAAGGGCATCAAATATGATCATATCATATTTAGGATATTAAATTCAGATTTATTTTTGTTATTATTATTTTCTTCTTAGTTTAGGTTTTATTTATATTGTTTGGGTTTAATTGTAAGTGGGCATCATATAAGTCCACATAAAGAGTCCATTAGGGTTTATTTAAGTCTAGAGTTGGTATAAATTAAGATATAACTAGACATGTAAGTTAGACAATTCAGATTAATAAAACTTCTTATTTGCCACACTTTTGTGTATGTGTTTTGGTGAGATAATCTCCCTTCCATGGTTCTCTAAAGAACTGAAAAATGACTTATCGAAGAACAACTATCTTCGTGGCGTCATCTTTATACTTCTCGTTCGCGAATCAATATTCGTTGGGTAGGGGTTTCTATTTCCAATAGTGCTGGTGCCTAGGTACAAGTTATCTTTGTGTCACACTCCTATCAAACCTGGTTTACTTGGCTTTCCGAGAATTGGTGTCTTTGCGTGTGGGTTGCGTGACCTTGTGACCACGAGGTTCGCATCATTTGGTATCAGAGCTTGGCTCCATTAATCAGGTTATATCCTTCTGAAATTTTCGTTTCTTGTTGTTTCTACAAAAATTCCTTAGAGTCGAATTTTTCTTCTCCTTGAATCTGCAGCATATAAAAAAAAACGTATTTCATTCTGTTACTGTTCAAAATATATCAGTAGCATAAAAAAAAGAAGAGAAAAAAGGCAAGAAAAGAAAATCGTTCTTTTGGTGTCAACTTGTAATTAGCTCAAATTTGACACTGATTACTGGGGTCCTAATCACAGCACATATTACCTTTGGTGTCAATTGGATATCATTTGCTTTGGTCTTCAATTTCCGGTCTAATCAGGTCTGATTCATAACGTTTTTGCGTCAGTCTATCAAACCTTATCGTAAATTGCTCAAACTTTATATTCTATCTATTTGGGTTGATATCGCACTATATTTGAAATTTTAGCTCAATCAGATATCATTTACTTATTCCAAATTCATACTTAACTCGTCGTAAACGAGTCTATTTTCAACATATCCAACATATTTGGGTGTTGTTTCATCATTTTGCATATTTCATTTCTGTTTTATTTGATTTTTCAGTTTTATTCATATTTCGGATAGATTCACTTGCTACTCGCAAGACTATCATCACAGTTTTGTTTTTGCTTGTTTTATGGTTTTCATTTCTTATTGAGTCATTTCTTATTTAGATTGCGCTGCTAAGTTGGTTCTATTTGGTGTTGGTTTTAGTTCCGCAAGAACCACAAGAAGGTGAGACGAGAGGTGTGAGCGTGAGAGGATATTAAGAGAATTTGAGCGAAACACGAGCGTGAGGATTTTTTTTACCACTAACCAATTTTTGCAAGTACTATCATGTCAAAGCAAAACAACACACCACCCTCTCCCGATGTAGAACTTAAATTCCAAATGCAAGCCATGATGAAGATGATGGAAAGAATGAATTTTGTGATGGGGAACGTGTGTGATAGACTGGAGAAGGTCAGAAAATATGGTAACGTGGTTGGAACACCCAAGACGTGAGAAAGGTTCCGGTTGAACTGAAATCAAACAATGGCAGTGGGGCTGAAAGGCAAGGTGGGCTGATTATGAGGATTTTGAGGAGGATGATGATATTTGCGATGGTGGTTTTAAGGATAAGACCATAGGCCATCGGGAAGGTTTTCGGCAGCCTAGAAATCGAAGGGATTTCATGTATTTTGATGAGGTGTTATGATCAAGGTTGTTAAAATCGCGATTTTGACACGGCACGGAAAATACAAAACAAACTCTGATCATAAAAACGGATCGTAAAATCGTAAGGAAATTTTTTGACAATACTTGCACTGAATTTTTTTTGAATTCTTGTCAGTATCTATATCATGTTGTCATCCTACATCAAGCCTATTACCAGAGGAATTGTTT